>OZ023210.1:5760756-5890756 GCA_963995525.1 Escarpia spicata
ACTTTTATTAAACCGACTGCGAATATTGTTTAAACTACTAATTTAACACAAACGAATTTGAGGCAGCTTCAATAGATAAATGTATAATTTATTAATTACACTCACATTTCGTGGTTAACTACTGTATTAATAATTATATTTTTTGCAGAAATATAATATATAAAATTAGTATTTGAGATTGTACTATTATGTGAAAGTGTTTTGAAAATCTAAATACTAGTCAAGTGTACTTGAATGCAAATATTTGACAGTTCGACATTGTGGTTGTCGTATCATATTTCGATGCAACGTTGGGAAAATGTTCGTTGAATTTGTCATCCATAATTTTCGCACTTTCGAACTTCTGAAAACTGAAGAAATTTATCGGGCGAAACAAACCAGAAAATGTGTCTTTTAAGTTGCCAAATATGACGATTGAATTTGTTCTTAAACAGCTACGAAATATGTCAGCGGTAAAAGCAACAGGACTTGATGGCATCAGTTGTAAACTACTAAAACTGAGTGCTGAAATCATTGCACCGCACATAGTCAACAAGACGCACTTTCCACAATCTTGGAAGAAGGCCAGAGTGGTTCCACTATACAAAAGCTGAGACTCAAACGACGTCATGAGTTATAGACCGATATCGGTCTTGCCTATTATGTTTAAACTTCTGGAACGACACATGCACGACCATTTATATGCCTACCTTATAGGGTTTAAATTACTGCTAGACGAGCAATCCGGCTTTAGAGAGAATCGGTTATGTGAAACCGTATTGCTTAAGCTGACCGATAATTTTCTGAGCAACATTGACAAAGGCAACTTGGGTGGTATGGTATTAGTCGATCTGAGAAAGGCCTTTTGACTTGGTTGACCATGATCTGATTTTAATGAAACTAGAGTTGTATGGTTGCCATGAAAATGAGCTAGCCTGGTTCTGATCTTATCTTAGCGAACGCTACCAACGCGTGAAATATGACATTGTATTGTCAGACACTCTTCCGATAACGATAGGTGTGCCGCAAGGCTCAATACTTGGACCTTTGCTTTTTAGTATTCATGAACGATGCCATTCTCGAAGTAACAAACACGCGGATTGACATGTATGCTGATGACTCGACACTATTTACGGCCGGCAAATGTGTTACAGACATAAACCGGTCATTAACAACTCACTCCAAACCTTTGTACAACTGGATAAACGAAAATCGAATGATTCTAAACGCCGATAAGACAGCGTGCATGCTACTTGGCACCAGACAGAAATTACAACGTGCAAGTCCGAACTTCTGCGTACATGGCAACAACTGTATCGTGACACCCGTCCAGACCCACATATTACGTCGACAGTAACGTAATCTGGAATGCACAAAGCTAAGCTCCAAGTTGTGCAGTCGGTTGTATTTGTTCAACTAAGTGAAACGCTTAATGCCCCTACGTGCATGGAAACTGTAATTCTCAGGGACGTTGCAACCGTTGACTGACTACGGCCGCGACATATGCGGCAGTTGCGGACGCGTTTTGATGTCGTACGTTCATACGATGATGAAGCAGTATGCATGTGTAATGTTGAATGTGAAAGACCGGCGACAAGTTACAACAGTGACACTATTTCGTTCTTTAGGATGGTTGCCAATCGATGTTCGCATACGTTACTTCACTGCCACAGTAATGTATAATATCATGCACGGGCAAGCCCCAGCTATCTTTACAGACCTATTCATATTAAACAGTATGTTGTACATGACCATCACACCCGCGGCTGCTCAAACATTCGTGTTCACAATTACAACCTGGCCATATGCCAGCGCACATTTAATTATTGGGGTGCGAAACTATTGGACGGTATCCCGGAATCTATACACAATGCTAATAGGGTAGATACTTTTAAAACAGTCTTTCTAAAATTTCTCAAGAAGGATATATACAACTGTTCACACTTTTTTAATTGATATGCCTGAATGACTGTTTACTTTTAAATGGTAAATAAATTCATCTTGATTTTATTTACTATTATTATTGACTTCAATCTTTATGTCTAGAATTGGTAAATTGATTCATGATGTTGTTTTATTTGTAGTGTCATATTAATCATTTATTATTTAGTTAATTCATTTTAGTTATTTTTTAAATGTATTATTATTTATATTGTTATTGTTGTGAATTGTATATTTTATCAAAAACTGTGTAAATTTTGATGTAAGAATGTAGTGTGAGATGGCCCATTGAAAATCACGATATAACGTGGCATGGTCACCATTATAAAATAACGTTTTTACAACTACAAATATGAGGATCATTATTTTCCCTGTCTTATTTTTCTGTCAGACTAAGGCACCATGAGACTCGGTGTCGCGCTTACATTTATCCGGGCGTTAAATTATATCCGGGTGACATTTCTGCGCGTGCGCGTATCTAGGGGAATGCATTTAGCACTAGCTACGACTTTCGCGTTTTTATTTATCTGGGCGTTATGTATGCTTATATATATATATATTTACATATATGTCTGTATATATATATATATATATAAATTATAAAATGTTTGCTTCCCACAGTCAGAAACAATTTCTGTCATAAAACAGTTGCCTATCCACGCACACGCCACGTGACATACTCTTATACTTGGTCACAAATCTGAAACAGCAAATTATAATTATGTACTCTAACTACAACGCTACGACAACAAACGAATTTTTTTTAACTATGGGATATTATTTATCACTGCGTGATCTACTGGTGCCAAATATCATGCCTTACATATGCATATAAGCATCACCCGGATAACATTTAACGCTTGGATAAATGTAAGCGCGACATCGGTACAAAATCTGACCTGTTTAAATGCCTGGAAGACCAGGTGCCGCACAATGACGGTGGCTGCTCGCAGGGGAAATCTCACATGATCCCCATTGACGGCGCAGCTCTTATTATAGCATCCTCAAGCATGCAATGTGAAGCGGCGGACACCAGGATGCTGTTGCATGCTCCAGATGGTGTCAAGCAAGGAAGACTGAGGATAATTGTACGAACTGTTGGCACTGACGTTGTCGTGTTTGCTGTCAGTGTTGCTCGCTGACTTGGCTGTGAAAGACGTGTGATAGCAATCGGCATTGGAAATTAATATCGATACGTCGATGCAACTGCTATTGCACACGTGCTTGGTCTTGACAAGTACAACACGTTACCTGTCTTCCATGTACTGAAAGGGTGTGATGTCAAAACGTGTTTCGTTGAAAGAGGTAAACGCACGGCTTGGGCATCATGGAATGCTTTCAGTGATGTAACGCCTGCGCTTTATGCTCTTGCATCTTGTCCGTGGAGAGATAGCATGAGAGAAGTTCTTCCAACCATCGAGAGGTACTTTGTTGTACTGATGGGTGTGATGTCAAAACGTGTTTCGTTGAAAGAGGTAAACGCACGGCTTGGGCATCATGGAATGCTTTCAGTGATGTAACGCCTGCGCTTTATGCTCTTACATCTTGTCCGTGGAGAGATAGCATGAGAGAAGTTCTTCCAACCATCGAGAGGTACTTTGTTGTACTGTAGGCCGGGGCAGTTCTGAGACGACGACGTGAACAGCGCCAGAGAGATCCTCTGCACGCAGAAAAGGAGATAAAAAATATCACTAACGTAGGTTACCAGGGTGTCCACGTCTGAGGAAAGGCCCTGCTGGAAGCACAACACTTGCCTAGGTCAGTAGATTTCGGCTGGACTCGAAAGGAGGACTTGCCTGAATGTGAGGTGCAGTGGATGACACTGCCATCTGCAGGCACAGCTTGCCGTGCGATCATCAAGTGTGGCTGTACGAAATACTGCAGAGGACACTGTCGATGTTTAAAAGCCAACTTGTGCTGCACAAAGCTGTGCAAATACGTCGGATGTCAGCGGGATGTCAGCGGGATGTCAGCGGGATGTGTGACATGTTGGGGAATCCTTGCTGTGGATTTAGAAAGACATCATTATCATGCCAATAATCTAATGTATGGAGTGACATTACACGTTTTAGAGAATATCTAAGTAACACCTTTAACGTCGTCGCATCAAATAGCCCACGTTTTTACATCAACTTTATGGTTCTAGGATATGTCGTCTGAAGATACGGGAATAACATGCGTTGCCAGGCGACATCTTTCAAAATGGCGAATATATGAAAGTCAATGAACATAACATAACATAACATAACATAACATAACATAACATAACATAACATAACATAACATAACATAACATAACATAAAATAACGTTTATTTGACCCCATATAGGTACATAATTAATTGGTTTTTGAACATCACTTATGCTGTAATAAACACCAAATATAAACATTATGCAGACATACATAAACGAATATCATTATATGTTCAACATACTATTCGGACAATACATACAAACGCATGTACAGCTATTATGGTATTGATGTACCATGTACATTAATCATATAGCTTATTCAATCGGGGTCGGTGACTCCTATTAAGACACAATTGTCGCTATCATAGGAGCCACCCTATTTACGTGATAATTTATGTGGTAATTTTACAAGGTGTCTATCTCATGTATGTTTTTTGGGGAGTGCTTGTTTTATGTGAGAATGTAAGTTTGTATGTGTGCTGGTTGCCTGAAGCTAGCATCAAATGTATTGTATTTAATGGTTCTGTTGACATGTGTAGCAATTTGATAGAGTGCATGAATCGTTATATTTGTGTAACAAGTATGTTTTTATATAAAATGAGAAGCCTCGCAAACTGTGAGTATACATTTTGTCTTTGATTATATCGGGGGTGTCATTTATAGCATGTGGTAGGCTGTATTTGAGACATTTCATTGCAAATTCATGCTTAGTTCTAAAAGTATGTATATCATTTTTTTCACGAGTATTATAATTATGTATGTTTACACTTGGGATAATTTGCCAGTTAAGTAAATAAGGAGGTAACATTTTATGGATGTATTTAAAGTAAAATTTTAATTCATGTAACTTTAATATGTCTTCTACTTTGAGTAGTTTAAGTTTTTTTAAAGTGGTTCCGTGTGTGAGTTGTATTTGTTTAAGGTTATTATTCGCACGGCTTTTTTTTTTTTAAATTGTAATTCTATTTATTTGGTATCCCCAAACCATGGTACAATAATTGATATGAGATAATATTAATGTGTTATATAACAACACTTTTATATCTAAAGGTAATACATAATTTAATCTGTTTATTATGCCAATTGTTTTGGAGCACTTATTTGAAATTTTCTCAGTGTGTTTTTTCCAATTTAGGTTAGTGTCTAAAGTCAATCCTAGAAAGTTAAATTCATCTACTCTTTCAATATTTATATTATCTATTTTAAGCGTAAGAGTCTGCGTGCGTTTATTAGGCATATGAAAAATCATGTATTTTGATTTGCTTTTATTTAAAGATAATTTATTTATGTTTAGCCATTCATTAACTTTAAAAAGTTCTTCATTTATTAAGGATTCTGTACGTTTGTTGCGTGTGTTGTTGTTGTTGTTGTTGTTAAGACATTTTAAAGAGCTAGATAATGTGGTGTCATCAGCGTACATGACGAAATTAAATAATTGACTAGCTTGTGAGAAATCATTTATGTAAATGATAAATAATAGTGGTCCAAGGATTGAACCTTGTGGGACGCCGATTCTTATAGGTAAGATGTCTGAATTTATTTGTTCAAATTCAGTGTATTGTTTCCTGTTTTGTAAGTAACTTCTGAATAACTGCAAAGTTGAACCATTTAGGCCATAGTAAGTTAATTTGTTAGGTAAAATGTTATGGTCAATAGTATCAAACGCCTTAGAAAGGTCGAGAAATACATTAATTGGTTCATCATTATTATCCATTTGAGTTATAATTCTATCTATTAGTTCAAGCGCAGCAAATTCCGTTGAATATTTTGCTCTAAGACCATACTGATTATCAAATAAAAGCTTCATATCATTGAAATATGAATGTACCTGAATAAAAATTAATTTCTCTAACACTTTAGAAATTGTGGGAAGAAGGGAAAGTGGTCTGTAATTTTCAAATAAAGATGGATCGTCTTTCTTAAATATAGGAATAACTTTTGCAATTTTTAGTTTGTCTGGGAATATCCCGGATTTTAAAACTTGGTTTATTAAAAGCTTTAATGATTTTATAATTGCAGGCTCAATTATCTTGAGCAATTTTGATGAAATGCCATCAAATCCAGAGCTGTTTTTTGTGGGAAGATAATTAATAGTTTTCCTAATAGTCTCTTCATCAACACTCTGAAACGTAAATACAGAATTAACGTTTTTGTTTAAATAATAACTATAGTTTTTGTTACCTTTATATTTAATACCTTGTGCGATGGTCTGACCTATATTTGTAAAATAATTATTAAATTTGTTTGCAATATCCTTTTTATCAGTTATTTTTATACCATTTTCTATAAAACAAATAATGGTAATCTACGGTTTGTACGATTTTTTGAAAGAAATTCATTAATAACTTTCCAGGTATTTTTTATATCATATTTAAATTGATTAAATCTTTGTTAAAAATACACTTGTTTGGCTGCACGAATATTTTTCTTTAATATCGTATTATAAGTTTTTAGATTAATATTAATAGCTTCATAGCTTGTCGAATTTGGTTGTGTAAATTTTAATTGTTTATAGAGTTTGTCTCGATATTGAATAGATTTTAGCAATCCTTGTGTAATCCACGTTGATCTTTTATGTTTATATTTATTAAATTTCACCAGCTTATTTTGCATATGCTTATTTTTTGCCCGTATAATTTCTTCGTAGATTATATCATAATTTAAATTTGTGTCTGCATTTATATTTTTATTTAGCTTATTGTATATCTCATTTTATTTTATTTCGTGTTTAACTTTATGCATTGCCTCTTCATTTAGTATACTTATTTTAACATATTTAGGTGGAGATTCAGTCTTTAATGAGACGTTGATGAATATAAAATACGGCTGATGATCAGAATTTTTTTTGATTAAAATCCCTGCAGTACTCTCCAATATAGATTTATTAAGTTTACAAAAGAAATTATCTATTAAAGTACCATTTGTTCTAGTAAATCTAGTAGGAAGAGTAATTTGCGGGTAAAGGTTAAAAGTAATATATTTAAAATCGTTGATTTAAAAAGAACATACATTTTGACATCGACTTTGTAGCTTTATGTGACGTAGATCTTGAGATATGGAAATAATAGACTTTGATGGCACCATCTTTAAAAAAAGTTTTTTCAAAATTGTGGATATCTGAAAGTCACTGAATGTCAAAAGTAATATATTTGAATGCATCGCATCTAAAAACCATACACTTTGACATCAACTTCGTGACTCTATATTATGTAGTTCTTGAGATATTAAAATAATAGACTTTGAGGGGCGCCATCTTTTAAAATGCGGATATTTCAAAATGGTGAATATCTGAAACTCAATGGAGGTCAAAAGTAATACACATGAAAGCGTTGTATCTAAAAACCATACATTTTGACATAAACTTTGTGGCTCTATGTTATGTAGTTCTTAAGATATGGAAATAATATACTTTGACGGGCGCCATCTTTAAAAATGACGGATATAGGCATGTCGACGAAGGACAAGCGTTAATTTTTTGGAAATTGTTATCCACAAGTCTATTTGATGACATAAACATTATGGTTCTAGGTGACGTATTTTTAAATCCAAAGATAAAGTATTTAAAATGTTTGACCCCTAAAACATGCACCTAGACACAAAAACTAGTTCTCTACATGACACCGTTATTAAGATAAGGGGACTTTGTAATTGGCGGCTATTTTTTTTAATGGCTGCCATTTCTACATGCAGAAAAATCTGGAATGCCTCCAATCTATAGATTCTACCCTTGATTTGTAGAACAGGTGAGCAAAGTGTCTTGCTTTTATCCAAAAGTGCATAATCTTTTTATATATCCTCTGGACTAACGGCACCTCCTCCATATATACCGGGAAACAACTAACGTCATTACGTCTCGCTTCCGTCATCGAGTCCAAACAGAAACGGGTAAATTAACTTACGTGAAATAGTGGCTGATTAATAAAAAAATGTCAGAATATAATCAACGATCAGCAGATTGTTCTTGAACGATATTCATAATTACTTTCCTAATGAAACTAATCCATTTTAATACCGATTTTCCCATTATATCAATGCATTTGCTGTTATGCATACTCTTGGCAAGACCCTGTCGCCCCTGTAGCAATAGGCCATTACAATACAAGAGGTCACCTTGCCATGCACCAAATAAGACCTATCCGATGACAAGTTCCTCTTAACAGACGCCCCCTACACCTCCTATCAGGCCGCTGCACCTTTGTAGTTCGTAAGACGAATCAATTAGGAATTTGGCAAATTAGTATTTAGACATATTAATTATTAAATACACATTCTCTTGTGACGGCTTGAGTGAAAAAAGGCTAAATTACAATAATAATAAGGTTACTTCTCTTGCGCCTAAATCCTCGGGAACCAAGCTCAGACGAGCTTCAATAGTTAGACAATCTCAGAATCGATTAAGCCATATTAAAGTCGTCAACAGATGGATCGATACGCCAGGGAGCGAAGGTGGATACGCAAGAGTATAACCATTAATAAGACATAATGTCTACTCCGCAACGGACAACTCCGCAGACGCTGCGGAGTTGACAGAACAGGTTCGTATACCATTATTATGCTTATCAGTATATACAATTATGATGTGTGTTGACATGTACCAGGTCACCATTAAAAATAAGCATAACTTTTTACAACACTGAAAATAAGCATACCTTTTCTTCACTGATAATAAACATAATTTACATACAACGATGCATTCGTTGCATATATTAGTTAATAAGAAATGTATATTTTAATTGCAAAGTGGTTGCCGAATTGATCAGTTAGGTTCCTAACACACTGTTTGGATTAGGAATATAAATACTGCGTCAAAACAACATAATCGGGTCACCAGTGAAACTGAACATAGTTTTAATACATTTGTTACAATAACATTGTAATGTTTTCTACGTACAATCGTTAATACGAAATGTGCATTTGCATAATTATAATGAACAATGCAACAATTTCACTTTTGAGTAAATGAACTGCAGAAGTACGCTCTGCTGTTCATTTAAATTTTAAGTTGAGGTGTTTGCCAATATGAAAAGTCGAAGAAGTAGCCGAAATCTGACAATTAGTTTTTTTAAAGAATAAAAACCCTGAAAGTATGCCAACTGACAATGCCCCACACATAACCTATACTAGACGTGAGTGTTTCAGAGCAGTTCTAACGTTTCCCACACCACCATTTTGCTCCATTTCTATTCAATTCTTTATTTCCATACGAAAACAGATGCATACAACATAGGAATGTAATTATTTTTAAAAGTATGGTTTAATTAAGTTAGTAACTAAAGCATATAAAAGTTACTTGTTAGTACAAAAGAATATAATTCTAAATATTTATTTAATCTAATTATGTATACTTCAAATTATTGCCTATTCCTTTGACTCATATAGTTCAATTCACGCATTCTAAAACAAGATCATAATATGTCAGCTCTTAATCGGTTTGACTTTTGTGGACGCCAGTTGATCCAGAATTAACCGTGATCTTGTGTGTGTACTGTGTGTGCGTGTGCGCGTGCGCGTGCGCGTGCATGTCACTCGCCTGTATAATAACACTACACTACTTAACATCTCTCCACAACGAACACAACAGTAATTAGACACAACTCTAAAAGACTAAGTGGCATGACATGTTCAATGTCTTTGAAACTGCGTATGCATAAACTTAATACTCTTGTCAAGTATTGTGCCAAATATGAAGCCTGTTCATTGCGAACTCATGTCACTAGGCCCGCTCAAACGTGGTCATTTGGGTGTCGCAGCCCATCAGATGTTGCTGACTTCACCACAGGCAGGTGGTGCAGCCTGTTGTTTCAGACTGTACATGGATTTGCAATCGCGGAATTTAATATTTTTTATATCACCGTAAAGATTATTCTTATTTATAAACGTTTTGAGTTATTGCCGATTGAACATCGCGAATGCTTAACACTATATCCGCTGTCGCATCTACATTGCAGGATTAATCATTCGCGATGTTCAAACGGCAATAAATCAAAACATAAACACAATTCCTGGATGCATATAGCGACATATTTTTAGGTAAGATCATTACTCTTTACAGTGATATAAAAATATATTCAATTCCGCGATTGTAATTTTAAGTATTGCCTGAAACACCAACCGCACGGCATGCTAAATCCCAGAGGTGCTGCCTGCGGTGACATCACAACGACCGCTAAGTGTCGCAATAAACTGTGCAGAAAATGAACAGAAAAGCGCGAACAAACGGGGCCTTGAAAAGGATGACGGAGGGGGGTAAAAATGTGTTGAATATCATAATGTTTTAAAGATTATATTTCATTCAGATTAGGAATAAAAAAGGTTCATTTCGCCTAGTCTTTAATTGATTAACTGGCTTGATGAGGAGCGTGCAGCACTTCTACGAAATTTAAAACGTTAACCCCGATAGGGTTGTTCATCCGATTCGACGGCGGACTGGATCACAGGTACAGCTGCTTAGTGAGCATCGACACAAACGACGGCATCTGCTTCTTGCTGTTGAAACCTTCGAGACTTGAGTGTGACTCGTAGTCGTAGGCCACAATACGGTTGACTCTTGTGAGGAGAATCAGGATATTGCGGTCCGTCTTGTCAGCGTCTTCTTCTTTGAAGATCTTGCACAAAGCCTGGATGAACCACGATCCTTTAACTTGGTTGCGCCAGGAGAAGTAACCTAAACATACAGCGCCTTCCCACATTCAATAAGATTGTTATGGATGGTTTACTAAAATATATGTTTTACTTAATATGTAATATGCTTTTTATAACATAATGTAGATTATTGTATAGGATTTTTGCGGTCATATTTCTGCAGAATATTTTGTATTGTGGAATATTCTACTTGAAGAACTCTACACATGCGCATTCATACAAAATATACGTTTTAGGCAGTTTATTTTTGTAACATACATGAATACGCTGCCACATTTTATGAGGCGTTTCAATTACAATGTTATACATATTATACAAAGAATATAATAATACAGAGTTTCTGTGAAGTGAAGACAGATTTCGTGTTGAAAGTTTGTGTCAAAATAAACGTACAAATACAAACTGAGAATGAAGGGTTGAATAGTTTGAGTACGTTTTGTTTGGTAAAGTGGTTCAGTTGAATATCCCAGGACTATTAGAAATGTCCACATACTCATTAATTGGCAATCTACATAAAGTATCCACTATGGTCAGGATGACAGCATATTATACATTGCAATAAATCCTCTACAACTACATAACTAATACCTTATGGATTACATTAAGACGATCACGCATCATTTACAAAGATAGATATCACGAACATACCAGGAACAGTCGAATACGCATATAAGAAGTCAGCCATCTCTGGGATGCGATAGATTCTCTGTCCTGACTCTACTGGGCCGTCAGTTACGTCATGACCATCATCGAACTCTAAACCGCGACAAGCCTAGTAGACAAATAAGTAGCAGTGAGCAAAGGGCGCATAAAAGAACATGTACATTAAACGTTTGGTGCAGAACATAATTATAATTTTTTGGAAAACTACAAACTTCGTATCCAGCACGATTAGTAAAGACCTGCTTGTGTGTGCTATCCTGGTTTGTCTTATATGTATTGGTGTCAATAGTAGAACCACCAGTAATACAGGCTCGTCGGGTAGATAGGGTCCATATGTCTTCAGTAATCAATTTCCAGTGCAAAGGGCCGATACTAGTATTTTAGATATCATTTAATCACATCCCTATATAATATATATACATACAAGTATATATATATATATATATACATAAATTCTTTATTTGTTGGCAGCCAGGTGTGTGTGTGTGTGTGTGTGTGTGTGTGTGTGTGTGTGTGTGTGTGTGTGTGTGTGTGTGTGTGTGTATATATATATATATATATATATATGTATGAATACCTGACTTCAATACCGTCCCAACTCCACATTTTGTCACAATTGACTTAGCTATGCCATATTGGTCACATGCATAATGCCATGTTGGTCACATGCATAATGGCTACATGCCTAGTGAAAAGAATGACCCAAGTTCTTCAGTAAAGCCACTTAATAGCACCCTGCTGAATCGGTCTGATTTAAACAATATCCCAACTCCAGGAGTTGGGCTAGTTTTGTACCGATACTCGGTAATGGTCGCCAGAGGAGTCTACAAAAAAAGACAGGCGCTGTTTTGTCTCAACCTGTACAAGTTGACGCAGAAGAAGTACGTGGTAAAAGGTTCAGCGATGACTCTGAATGAATTCTGAATTGAGTGCGATATTTCATATGATTACTACTTCCGCTACTACAAAAATGTTTTTAATTATGGTTTTGGCAGACCCAGAGTTGATGTATATGGGTGCTGCGAAGAACTGAAAGTAAATTTTCAAACCGAAAAGAATCGCAACATCAGGAAACGTTTAGAATTACAACTGAAGCGGCATAATAAAGCTGGTGCATTGTAAGCAAACCTACGCAAATAAACGGAAATGACAAACAGATTATGCAGAACACGCGGCTGTGTGTTTTGACTTTCAACAAAATATGCCTTTCCCACACCTGCCAGTAGGAGGTATTTTCTAAAAGAGAGCTTTGGGGTTTATTCATCTAAAATGGGTAAGGCCGTGGTGTACACCTGTCTAAAATCAACGGCCAAAGGTGGTTGCAGGAAAGTAATATCATGCCTCCATCATTTCCTCCGCACAAACGTGTTTAACAAGATTTAACAAGATTTAACAAGATTGCCACCCAGAGAATTAACTTTAGGTGGCAGGTGGACAAGGAAGCCCTGGTAATATGTTCCATTCATTTACAGTCCTTTGTGAAAATGAAAACTTTCTTATATCCAATCTACTCTGCTCCTTTGCTAATGCAAGTTCATATCCTCTAGTCCTTCTATCTTTCTTAACTGAGAACAAAATATTTCTATCAATATTTTCATAAACCTTCAATATTTTAAACACTTCTATCTAATCTCCTCTCAATCTCCTGGTCTCTAGTGTTGTTAAACCAAATTTTTTAGGCGTATTTCGTAACTAAGATCCCTCAGTTTGGGTATAATTTTAGTTGCTCTCCTCTGCACTCTTTCTAACATATCTATGTCCTCCCTGCGATATGGCCTCCACGCTTGTATACAATATTCTAAATGAGGCCTAACTATTGTTTTGTACAGCGGTATTATTAGCTCTTTTTCCTTATACGTTATGTTTCGCCTAATTAATCCAAGGATTTGATTTCCATTTGAAGCTGCAATTCCACACTGCTCTGATTCTGAAACCTTCATATCAGCACTAATGGTTAACCCTAAGTCCTTTTCTTTTACAGTAGTACTAAGTACAGTACCCCCTATTGCATATTCTACCTCTTCGTTTTCATGTCCTGTGTTATGCTTTATAAAGCAGCATACTGCTTGTTTAATTGGAACTGGAAACATTAGATATGTGCAACTCGAATTTGACCGGAAGACAACAACAACTTTATTACCATCAACGGTGTAAGAGCTCACTGTTGTAAGTAGCTGTATAACGTACCAGTTATAACGATCCTGATACATGACATCCCTCCTCTAAGACTCAAAAACACATTCATCAGCTTTAACGAATGTTCGCTGTGGATAAATCGATATCAAGCGAGTAGCAAACTAGGCTAAAAGTCACACTATATCGACTATCAAAAATCACATAGAATGTCACATAATGGTTACTTGCGAAACAGATCAATAATACTACCAATGTCAAATAGTATTAAAAAAACACAATTAAATGTCAAATCGCATAGGCTTTCTGATTGCACGACCATATCTAGAGAATCGTTCATTTTGTGGATTCTCTTCTTGCGGAGGTGGCTCAGCGACGACTCTTCGTGGCGGCACAGCGACGAGTCTTCGTGGCGATGGCACGTCTGGCGGTACCGGCATCTGAAGAGCGTTACCTTCTCCTCGACCGTCGGGATCGTCCATCTGAGGAAGAATCAGCGGCGGCTGCTCGCGTGTCCTCCGTAGATGACGACGATTGCGACGGAGTTTTCCTCCCTCATGCTGGATCACGTATGACCTCGGACTCTCGTGTGTCCGCTGAACGATAGTGGGATCCCAGCCCCATTTTCTCTGGACTCGTACTACATCACCAGGTTTCAACGTCTTCAATGATGTAGCACCGTGGTCATAGTCTTGTTTGAACCGTGTCTGTCTGTCTGTCAAGTCCTGTTCCGCGTTTACGACTCGCAGCTCAAGAACGGCTTTGGTTGTCCGCTGAACGATCTCTTCGGGTATTCCATGACGTGCACTGATGCTCTTAACATGCGAGATGACAGATTCGCTTGTCTTGTTCTCGAGCAGTGCCAACTCGGGATACTTCGAATAATAGTCAACCTCTACAAGGTAGTCTCGACCTTTGAACGACATAATGTCCATTGCGACTTTCCGGAACGGGCCGTCTGGGATTTCATGTGCTATCATCGGCTCCTTCTGATTACTCCGGGCGAACTGTAGGCATGTTTTGCACCTCTAGACAGTGTCCTCGGTTGCTCTGGACATTCCCGGCCAGAAGATAGCTGATCTAGCTCGAGATTTCGTCTTCTCCATCCCCATGTGTGGTTCGTGCAGCACTTCCAGCATGTCCGACCTCATCGACTCTGGAATGACAATTCGTTCGCCTGCAAACACGAGTCCGTCGTCTGCACTCATCTCATCTCTCATGTTCCAGTACGGTCTCATGTCCTCTGGTACAGCTGCCCTCGACTCTGGCCAGCCGTTCATCACGACCTGAAGTAGTCGCTGAAGAGTCTCGTCATTGGCTGTAGCACTTCGGATTTGCTCGAGTCGCCCTGTACTTGCTGGGAAGTTCTTTGTAACGCTGTGGACCATAATCTCAATATCGTCAATGAGCTAATTGTCTGGCTCACCCTCTACGTAAGCACGTGAGAGAGCGTCGGCTACGTACAGCAGCTTCCCTGGTACATATGACAGGTTTATCTCGTATCGCTGTAGCTTCAACATCATTCGTTGTACGCGTGCCGTTTTGTTTCCGATTGGTTTCTTCATTATAATCTCTAGCGGCTTATGATCAGTCTGCGCTTCGATTTCCTTGCCATAAATGTACTGATGAAACCTGGAAGTCGCGAAAAGCAACAACCTGCCCTTCTTGTAGAAGACACGCCCCTAGTCCACTCTTTGACGCGTCCGACTGCAACGTTACTGGTTTGTTCACGTTGTAGAACCTCAGCACTGGCAAACTGCTTAGAATTGTCTTCAACTCGTTCACTGCATCTGTATGCTCTTGTGTCCAACACCACGCCGCGTCCTCTTTCAGCAGCGCACGTAGAGGACCAGTGATGTGCGACTCTCGCGGGATGAACTTTGTCTGATACTTCACAACGTTCAGAAACCTCAGGACTGCGCGCTTGTCCTCAGGCAGTGGCATATCGACGATGGCTCTCACTTTGGTAGGGTCTGGGCTGAGGCCTGCTTCCGATACTATATGTCCCATGTACAGCACCTCATTGACCTTCAACTGCACTTTTGACGAGTTGAACTTCACGTTTCGTTCTCTTGCCCTCTGGAAAACAGCATGCATGATGGCATCGTGATCTTGTTCATCATCCCCCGCGACAATGATGTCATCGGCTATCACGTACGTTCCTTTGATGTCACCAAACGTTAGTAGCATGCGTTTCTGCAGTACTTCACTGGCTGAACTGATGCCAAACGGCATGCGCAGAAACCTTTTTCTGCCCCATGGCGTGTGGAACGTGCAGAGGTAACTGGACTCATCCGACAGTCTGACGTGCCAGTACGCCATCGACATATCTATCACTGAAAACACTTTCTTTCCAGCTAGACGCGACTGCACATCCTCAGGAGTCGGGATCTCGAAATGTTCACGCTTAATCGCTCTATTGAGTGGTTTCGGGTCAAGACATAATCTCAACGATCCATTCCGCTTCTCCGTTATGACCAAGTTATTCACCCATGGTGTAGGTTGTTCTACCTCTGCGACGATTCCATCCCTCTCTAACTTGTCTAGAGCCTTCTTTAAACTTTCCACTCTCGTGTATGGAAGTTTCCTGGTTGCCTGGACTACCGGCTGTACGTCCTCTTTCAGCTCGATATGATACGGATGCTCCAGTTCTCCAACTCCAGGGAACACGTCTTCATATTCGTTCATCAGAGTGTCACTCGTTAGTGGCTTCTCACGCGACATCTCGCCCACTCGTTTGACAAGTCCCAATGACTCGCACGCTCGACATCCAAGTAGTGGCACATTGGTGTGCGTAGTGACAAAGAACTCGATCAGTGTCGGTTTGTCCGCGTTTTCTGGTATGCACAGAAGCTTGACCGTGCCGGCTGGCTTCACTTTGACGTCATTCACGAATGCCGACAGTATCGTCTTTGTAGGCTACAAGGCTGCATTCGGCTTTAGTGTCTCGTAGATCGTCATAGGCAACACATTCACCTGTGCGCCAGTGTCCAACTTGAAGCTTATCTGCTGGCTGCCAATCATCATCTTCATCATCCAGTCATCACCATGAGTAGTGTGTGCATGCACGTCCAAGAATAACGAACCCAGATACATACATTCATTACTCTCACATTGTTCATTGTTCACCATCCGCACCTTCCTATCGACTGTAGCAGTGCGGTGGTGTTCGCACATTACTGCGAAGTGGTTCCACCCCTTGCAACGGTTACACTGTTTACCGTACGCAGGGCATGACTTTGGTGGGTGTGACCTGCTATAGAATTTGCAGCGAATGCTTCCCTGTGTAGCCCGTGGTCTCGGTGTACTATTATAACCACCCACAGTGTCATTGTTAGTTCCCTTGATACCCCTGCCAATTGCACGGGAGCCCTTGCTAAACGTGCTTGAACGAGATCTCTGTTTCACTACATTCACTTTAGCTTCTGGCTTTCCTTCAGACGCCATGACCTTCAGTTGCGCTCTTGTCGTCTCAGCTGCATGGCACACATCTAATGCCTTAGCTAGCGACAGATCTGACTCTCTCAAAAGTCTCTCTTTAACACGCTCTTCATTGACGCTGAACACTATTTTGTCACGGATCATCAGATCCTCCTGGTCACCAAATTCACACATTTTAGCTTTCATTCTCAAGTCCTTGATCCACTGATCCACTTGTTCCCCATTGCCTTGATTGCGAGACCAGAAACAATATCGTTCGTAAACTGTATGTTTACGTGGTTTGCAGTAGTGATGGAATTTGTCTAGCACCGTTTCCCAGTAGTCTTTATCTTCTGCTGGTGGGACGTTAGCAGGTCCTGCTGGTTTGAACTCAAACTGGTTGAATACTTCCTGGGCTTCCGGTCCAGCAGTATGTAGTAGTATGGCCACTTGGACAGCGTTAGGCTTCTTGTTCAATTCACACGCTGTGTAAAATGTCCTAAACTGCTGCTCCCAACTTCTCCATGCCTCATCTAAGTTGCTGGCATCGAACGCAATACTACTTGGTGGCTTAAAAAATTCAATTTTTCAGTCGTTGACAGTGACTCGACGTTTTGACACACAGTTCAGTTCAATTTTTTAGTCGTCACTTCAAACTTCACCAACACAGTTTTTCGACCAACACATCATACCCTAATAGTTTGTGTAGTTTGTCTTCTGACACCATGTTATGCTTTATAAAGCAGCATACTGCTTGTTTAATTAGAACTGGAAACATTAGACATGCGCAACTCGAATTTGACCGGAAGACAACAACAACTTTATTACCATCAACGGTGTAAGAGCTCACTGTTGTAAGTAGCTGTATAACGTACCAGTTATAACGATCCTGATACATTACACCTGTGTGGAGGCATTTACATTTCCCAAAATTGAACAGCATTTGCCACTTTTCAGACCATTTGATCAACCTGTCAAGATCATCTTGTAAATGCTGTCTATCTCCATCACTTTTAATCTTTCTAAACACTTTTGTATCATCCGCAAATTTCAACACCTTGCTTGTTATTTCATCATCCAAATCGTTGATATATATTAGGAATAATATAGGACCTAATACTGATCCCTGTGGTACCCCACTCAATACCGATTTCCAGTTTGAAGCCTCCCCATCAACTACTACACGTTGTCTTCTGTCAATCAGCCATTGTTCTATCCAGTTTATTATACCATTTCCTATGCCATGGGCCTTTAGTTTAAGCAGTAATCTTTGATGTGGTATTTTGTCGAAAGCTTTTTGAAAATCTAAGTAGACGATATCTACTGGTGATCCCTCATCTACCCACTTAGTGATGTCTTCCAAAAAACATAACATATTTGTTAAGCATGACCTCGCTTTAAAAAAAAACATGTTGAGATGGGTTTATCAAGTTTTGTTTAACAAGAAAATCCACCATGTGATCTTTAATTAGTCTTTCTAAAAATTTACAAATCACTGATGTTAAACTCACTGGTCTATAGTGCTCTGACTTGTTTCTCGAACCTTTTTTGAATAACGGTATAATGTTTGCTTCTTTCCATTCTAAAGGAACCACTCCCTCTTCTAATGACAAGTTGAAAACTGTTGCAAGCGGTATGCTAATTTGTTCTACCATTTCCAATAGTAGTTTGGGTGGAA
Organism: Escarpia spicata; assembly: GCA_963995525.1. Taxonomy (NCBI): domain Eukaryota; kingdom Metazoa; phylum Annelida; class Polychaeta; order Sabellida; family Siboglinidae; genus Escarpia; species Escarpia spicata. Next base: position 5,779,405 of record OZ023210.1, read on the forward strand.
TACCATCCACTCCAGGTGATTTAATATCCTTCATAGCCCTTGTTTTCTTAGCTACCATTTCCGGGGTTACAATTAATTGTCCTAAATAGTCTGAATCTGCCCCCTTGAACTTAGCCTCTGGTACTGGCAGTGAACTAATATCTTCCCTGGTAAACACTGAACTAAAGTATTCATTCAGGTCTTCTGCCATTAAGAATCCCTCTGATATTATATTTTCAGCACTATTTTCTAGAGGACCGACCTTATCTTGAACTTTCTGTTTGCTTCGAACATACGCATAAAAATTCTTGCTGTCATATTTTATATTACTAGCTAATTGTTGTTCATAGCTTCTCTTTCAATTTCTAATTTCAGCTGTAGCTTGGTTAAGTGCTTCTTTATAACTGTTGTAGTCTTCATCATTTCCAGTACATCTATATGACTTCCACATCATTTGTTTATACTTAATTTTTTTAATGGCTTCTTTCGATAAGTGTTTCTTTTTGGACCGTTTTCCTTGTTTTTTAAGGGTACAAATTGATCGACTATGCACTTAATTTCACTCTTTAATATATTCCAGCATTCTGTTGCCGTCTTATTTTTCAGTGTGTTATTTCAGTCTATCTTTGCTAAATATTTCCTCATGTCCTCATACCTTCCTTTGTGGAAATGTCTCCTATACAGCTTTTTACTATTCCTTTCTGATTTTACTTTAATGGTAAAATGTATCTGGTTGTGATCGCTACTCCCCAGTGGCTCACATATCTTGACATTGTCAACTAATTCATTCTGTGAGGACAAAACTATGTCTAACACATTCTCACCCCTGGTTGGTTCTAGCACATGTTGAGAAAGGAATGTATCTTGAACTAAAACTAAAAACCTGTGGTCCTCACTCCCCATACTCTGTAGATATTTCCATTGTATATGTCCGTGGTTAAAATCCCCCATAATAATACAGTCCCGTTTGCTTACTTCCCTTATAGCGTTTTGTATTTTTTCATTCTCTTCTATGCTTATGTTTGGACTTCGAGCGCACCTTGACGTGTCCAATGATGGATGCAGTGGGCAAAATCATATCAATGCAATGATCAGGTTTCTGTTCACCTTGGTATAACGCAATCAGTTTGAGAGTATTGACTTTCACTTACCGATACGAGGACACTCATTCCTACCCTGTCATAGAGAATTGGGTGTTATTAAAAAAAACCGAAAGAAGGACACTGTTGATGTGTACTCGGAGTGGAGAGAGATGTTTGCTGCCAAGTTTGAGATAGTTGAGGTAACAGGGGGTCATGATCAAAGACTATAAGGGTCACTGTGAAGCGCAGTCTAAAGCGTCTGTCACCACAAACAAAGAGAAGTACAAAGTAGGTGCTTACAAAAGATTAACATTTTCAAGCAGGCACAAACTAAGTGTGCATGTGTCGAAAAAAAACATATCTAGTGTTGTGGATTTGGCATTTCCTGTGTTGAAGCCAACCATGCAGCTCACCTACCCAACACTTCTTTCTACACTGCAATGGTAGCAGTTAAGAAAGCAAAGCTGGATGATGTGAAGGGACTTTTTAAGTATCTCGGGCAAACAGTTATTGATTATATCAACAGTATTCCTGAGAAACTGGGAGGTGGGTGTGATGATAAGGATGAGTTAGATGACAAGTAGGTCATTGTCTTTCTAGAAACTAGATAGACTGAAGAACTAATGCTGATATTAAACGAACTAAATAAGGTCATGTGATGCACCCCCTGAAAGAAATGTACAATGAATATTACATTATTCGTCTATTTTTTTAGATAATAAATGTTTCCAATTTCAGTCAGATTCATTTACTTAGCTATAATACACAAACTTATTTTACACATATTATAATTATATATTAAGTTTTTATCGGTCTCTCCTACATTTGTCTGTAATTTGGTTCAACAATGAACCAACTCCGTGCCCTTTGACCCGTCATAATTTTCCGTTCGTTATGTTTACAAACATGAAACAGTGATCCAAACTGCAGCTTGTTACTGTGGAGCAAGTATTGTAAAATAACTGAAGAGCATAAATTTGCAAAGACATTTTTTGCCTCTCACTAAAAATAAGGGACGGCGGATTTGGGACTGTATTGAAGTCAGGTATTCAAATAGGTATATATATATATATATAGCAAGTTAATTTGATTTGCCCTTAAGCATTTGCACATACAACTTCTCCGTTGACGTTGGCAAGAAGTTTAATCACATCTCACCTGGATAATGAAAAACTTCGGCTTGCTGGCGAGTGTGGGGCAATTGCCACCCTTGAAGAAGCTGGCAATCGTGTCTATCTTGACTATGCCATCAGTGCCGTAGACAAGTCCATTATCGCCGTGACTGAGGATCGCACAAACGAAACAATCGCTTTTCTTGTGATCTAGTTCAGCCACTTAAAGATAACGTCAATATATTACACGTACGCTGCGGCGTAATTTGACATACACCAAAAATTCTTTATTTGTTGGCAGCCAGGTGCATGCAGTATGCCAACACAAACATAATTACAACGGGTTTGATCAAAAGGACACGTATTGTTTAAGATAAACTGCAAGCCTCAGAGAAATGGAACATAAACGAACAAACGATTGTGAACGCGAACAGACTAGAGAGAACGGGAGGGAGGGATGGAAGGAAGGAGACTTGGGGAGGAAGAAAGAAGGGAGAGGGTAGGTTGGAGAGGGAGAGTGGTTGCACACACACACGCACGCACGCTCGCACACACGCACGCACGCACACACGCACACGCGCACACACACGCACACACACGCACACACAAACACACACACGGAGCGCCGGTGGGAATAGAGATGGAGGGAAGGTGGTCACAGGGTAGTATACATGTATGTATGTAAAGAGGGATGTGGAGGAAGGGAGGGAGGGAGGAAGAGATACTAAAGATAGAGGAAGGGACGTAGAGGGGAGGGGGTGGAGATGGATGGAAGTTGAGCATGTGGAGGGATGGGAGGGCAGGAGTGAGGAGAGTACTTCATGTATAATATGTCAATGAATTATACGAATAAAAACCACTATTACCTTCAGTAAAAATCTTCATCATATCTGTTGTCGACTGATTATTTTCAGATCTCACGTCAAAACCAAGTCCTTCGAACACGTTGGCCAAATTTTTAGCGTCTACATCTGTCCCGGTACGTTCTTTCATCCCTGTTTTTTTGTCGAAACAGCGATTGTTTATTAACAAAAATAAACCTCTTTTCTCGTGGTCCATTCTGTACACATCCTCGCCAAGCCTTGTTCCCATCCTACAGAAGGCAAACAATACATCATTGAAAAAAATTAAACAATAACATTTTGAGAAATCTTAGACATAATTATTTCTCATAAAACGTGAATTCCGATCTGGATTTAGCATGGTCTTGTCGTCGATCTTGTCAATAATATAAATATGCCGTTTTTATAAAAACCTGAAGAAACATTTGTGAAATATAGCCATATTGTAACTCCTTACTTGTCTCATATTATGCCAATAAATTCTCAGAAAAGTAGGTTTTAGTGAAATACTTACAGTTTCCATACGAAAACAGCGCCGCACGAAAAGTTTGGTAACAGCCTTTACCGTGATAGCGGTTATAGCCAATGAAAAGATAAATTTATGCACGTGACGTCTTCTTCAGCATGTCATGTGACACAAGCTGGAGAAGGACAAGTGGAAGCTCCTTGGCAACATCGTGGTTCAACGTTCCCACCGTGGTCTACAATTTGTGTTATAGCTGAAAGGGGTTGGCGACGAGATATGTGTTCGTTAATTATTGTGCCAAATGTTCTACCTGTTTCATATATATATAGTGTTGGTCACATTCTGGGCATTGCATTTATCGTACCACACATTGCTGCCTTTGTTGTCCTATCCCAGCATTGACCTCAGCATTTATAGTACGCTGGTATGTCATAGAACTTCAAAAGTATTGTAAAAGTAGAAGTTCAGGGCAGGCCTATGACACGTTCTGTTCTATTGGTTGATGTGATGTCGTTCTCCATTTTTCTCATGGTTGAGTGATATAAAACGCCCAAGGTTTATAGCCCTTAGCTTTCAATACTTTCTTGATATGATATACCTCTGTCATCTTCCCTCGTCTTCTGTTACCAGGCTTTCTGTCCTTTGCGGGAGTGCCTGCTCAATAATTGTATGTAATAGCCAAATAAGTAAGTTGTGATTAGTGTCCTATTTCAAATACTGGTCTGTGAGGGATAAGTTCCAATACACTTGCACCTTAGTTGATCCATTGCCCTTCAGCCGTATGCATGTATCTAGACTAACTTGGCTAACGTATTGTCCTGTTCTGGTACTACCGAGAACTTGTACATATTCGTCCATGGAGCGTACTTCACTCTCTTGTAACAACGTGAATGTGTCATCCACATATTTCAACCTGATGTCTGCAGGACGAGGTGCTTCGCTGGTGGCTCTTTCTTCAAAATGTTCCAAGTATAGGTTCGCCACTATCGGGGACACCGGTGATACCCACGGCTATTATATTCTTATATTTGTTGAACACTCCGTCGTAACTGAAAATGTGGTGTTCACACAGACGACTAACATATTTCTATAAGTGAACACAGGCCATCAGCGTTCAATGAAAGACGTCTTTATTCTAGACCAAAAGGAGAAAAACAGTGGAAGCTATAAATATTCAGAGAGGGAAACCATTAAACCGCGATATCGACCAGGAGCTCCCAGTCATTCTCCAGCTTGTTACATGACATCGGTCATGTGACACACCCATAACTAAATTCTGCTGAAGAAGACCGCGGTTTGCGATCGTAATATCCAGATCGGAATCCAAGTTTCTTGAGATTGAGAGGTAATTATATCTAAGATTAATAAGCAACAGACCATATCACCAATCCATTCCACGAAATAAGAAATGGTTGTGCTAATGTCGTGGTCAATAAACACGCAAAGTCACAGTTCATGCTGGTTTGTAATTTGTAGTTAACTACACGTCGTCTCCTCAAAATAATGTATACGCGATAAAAATTACAAGATACAAAATACTTTACTGAATTTCTCAAAAGAGAACTTTGTCAGGTGGTCCGTTATAAAAGTGCATAAAACAAAAACAATCACAGATGCAGTGCCCATTGAAGTTGTAAACTTTCTGCGGTGGGAAGAATGCTGAATTATATGATGATGCATTGTCTGGCCAGTCGACCGTGATCGGTGGACAACTGTAATCGGTGTCCGAATTGAACATTCTTGTGTCACTGGCCTGTAATCAACCGACCAACGCAATGCAGCACAGCGACCAGCTAGACAATATCAACAACTGGGTTGTAACAGACTGCGACACTCCCTCGTCCCGGTCTATAAAACATGGGTCGATCGACGGCAACAAAAAAATAAGTCGACTTTTCATCTGGCCTTTTTGAGGCACAGTGCGACCCCAAGTTCGCAAATATGCTCAAGGAACTCCTGGTCAACGAACTGAGGCAATAAGTCGTCGACCTCAGAAAAACAGCGGGGCGAAAGACAAACAGATAGCCGATTTGCAAGATCGTCTTTTAGGCTTTGAAGAGAAGACGGACGGTCTCGAGCAACTCTGCGCATCTCGGGGATCCCCGAACGGGAGGCGAGGACGTGCTCAAGGCGAAATTAAGTGTGAATTCAGCGCTCCTACCACCATTGACGGTGGAGGAAGTAGACCGCATTTATCGTGTCGGCCCAAAACTCCCGGATAAGGAACGTCCGATCTTCAGCAAAATCGCCAAATATCGAACGAGATGCCGTGTCTTCGCGACACGGAAACACATTAAGTACGAACAACCAGCTTCGGGACCGTAAGCGACACCGACATCCCACCCGGTAGACATAAACGACGACCCGACGAAACAAACATCATACCTGCTCTACGAGTGTCGTAAGACCAAAAAGACCGGCAAATTGAACGATGTATGGACTGTCTTCTTATGTTCAGTTCAGAACTCTGTATCAGCGACACGTATGTGGCTAGAGTATTGTCGAGCTTGGGTGGGACTTCGAAGTAGCGGGTGGTGCAGCGCTGGCTTAGGACTATTGGTTATTTTGTGAAGTTTAGACTGATTAGAAGACCCTGTAGTCGGTGTGCCTATAGCTTCGTGAGCGTAAATTACTTTAGGCAGACATGGAGAGGAGATGCTTTCTAAATGAGTCCAGTGATTGCTAACTAGCTGTTGTGTACATTTCTTCCATGATTTGATGACGCTTGGAAAGAATGAGTGCTTATATATATATATATATATAGCGATAGCGTTGCTCTGATACGAGTTGAAGCTGCGATGAGTGAAGTCGTTGTTATGTCCACTAACTTGTTCCTGATGCGGTAGCACATTATGAGCTTGGCATTAGCCCGCCTATTCGCCCATTTCAGACTTTCTATCATGGTTGTCACACTGTTACGTCGACTATAGTCGCTCTTCACGAAGCGAGCAGATCCCATACTGTCGACGTATATTCCGCGCTGAGTCTAACGAATGTCTGATAGCATAATGTTTTGATGGCTTGGGGGCATCTGCTGATGTTCCGCTGTAGGAAAGCTCTGGTGTTGTTAGCTTTCTTTGTCACGTTGTTGATGTGGTCACTCCATGTTAGTGTCCTGTTGAAGGTTATTCCAAGCTATTTGGCTCCATTGACCTCCTTCAATTGCTGTCCGTGGGTAGAGTAATCACTGACAATTCTCTTCTTCCTTCTGTTGGTAATTCGGATAACTTCGCACTTGTCCGGATTAAACTCCACCAGCTAGTTATTTTTCCACATCTGCAGCTTGTCTGTGTCATCTTGTAGTATATCTCCATCATCTTGTGAGTTGATGTTTCTGTATAGGAGACAGACATCAGTAAATAGGCGTGCAGTAGCGGACATTTGGCCAGGTAGGTCATTTATGTAACAAAGGAAGAGGATGGTTGCAACGACTGAACCCTGTGGGACGCCTGATGTCACTGCAACCGATGATAATTTTTTACCTTCCAGAATCACTTCGTGGGTGCGGCTGCTCTGGAAGCCTGTGATCCAGTCTAACATGAAGTTTGGTAGCCAGATGGTGGTAGGACACGTTGTCGAACGCCTTTGAGAAATCCAACGGCACAGCGTCGATCTGGCCACCCTCGTTGGGACACATCGCTAAGTCGTCGACAGCTTGGATGAGTTGGGTTTCACAAAAGTAGGTCCGGTGAAACCCAACAGTTATTTTTGTTACAAGTACGATCCCTTTTTAGTCTTCAGTTTTTTCATTTTCCCAATTGTTTTCTACATACTGGACAGCCGGGTAGCAGAAGTCTATTATTTTGGAAAAGTTATTCATGAACTTTTCAACATACGTGATGTTCGTTTATTCAATGTATTTCTTATTTTCATTTATTCTTTTCTTGTTGACAATGATTCTCACACAGACAACCGAACACATAATTATGTTGGACATAAGAAGTAGCATAACAACAACTTGTACTTAAATGAAAGTAGTTTAAAAACGTATACATACCATTCTTTAACATGTCGGTGTGTACACAGAATGGATTATAAACATTCTTTTTTTCGTGAACTGCTTCTCTCTACGGCATTCGTGTAAAACGAGACTGCCAAAATATGTGTTTTATTTACTTAACCTCCTCAAAGAAACTGTCAGGAGCCAAAAGTTAAAAATATATAAAATAATTATACTAATTTTTGGTAATGCGTATGCTGTATTATATTCTCACACGTTTTGTTGTTGTTACAATAAGTACGTTGTGTCATACGTGTATAAAAATGTTCATAATAGTCTCGTTTCCAAATCATAGTTGTATTTTGCCCAGAGTAATGCTTATGCAGCTTTTTCATAAAGAATAGTAATAGTACATGTTTACATGATGAGTATGTTGTGTTCTATTTATATCCATTATGAGTGATAACAACAATTTTCTAGAGCAATTTTGTGGTCTAGAGAAAAACTCTCTACAACAGTTTAAAAACAGATGAAATTAATGAAGATGGTGACATTGAAACACTCCAGCAATCACCTTGTTTTGACGATGACAAGTTAGTAAACTATTTACAGAACAAACAAAATTAAATTTATCGTGCTAAGTCTAAACATTCAGAGTTTAAATGCAAAATAATACAAAATTAAGATAAAACTGGAGATATTTAAAAACAGTGGTTGTGAGATCAGTGCTCTATATTTACAAGAAACGTGGCTTGATGATGAAGTTGGTACCACATTATTGCAAGTAGATGGCTATAAACTAATATGCCCAGGTAGAATATGTAGTACACACGCTGGCCTAGCATATGTATCTTAATAACAAATACAACTAGAAATAATTATATATCTATAGTAATTCAGACATAAGGGAAGGTCAATTTATTGAAATATCATGTTATGCTATGAAGAAAAAATTATTCTTGGAAATGTGTACAGACCACCTAGATATATAATTGACTACCAAACATTACAAAAATGTAAAAGTGACATCTTAATTGCAGGTGATTACAATATTTATTTGCTGAAAACCCCATAATATGTGACTATTTCAATACAATAACTTCACATGGTTTCTTCTCTAAAATCACTTTGCCAACATGACTGTCAGAATACCACGGAACACTTATTGAATTTTTTTAATGTAATCTGTCTGAAGGATACTTCAAATTCTCAGCTGCTATTCTTATAAACAATATTTCTGATCACTTTCCTTATGTTCTTTGTCTGGACTATCTCGAAACTTCTAATGTTATTCCAAGATTTATACAAATAAAGCAGCATAATCCTGACTCACTCAATAAATTTTAAGTTGAAATATAAAACTGAAATATTTATAATAAACTTAACAAGGATATTTATGCAGATCCCAATAAAAACTATTATATCCTTCATAAAATTGTTACTACTGCTGTTGAAAAGATCTTGCTTATTAAAACTTATTTATTATAAACATAAGAAAAACTGTGGATTACTAAGGGCATTATTAGGTCAATTAAGTTTAGAAATATATTGTATAGAAGAATAAAACAGACTACAAATTACAGATCAATACTATAAACTCAAAACTAATTTGTATACTTATAATGTAATTCGTAAAAGAAATAATTGATTGGCTAAGCAAATGCATTATCAGTCCAGTTTTGAAAAGCATAAACATGATATTTAAAAAACTGCTTAACTAAAGAAATTATTCAGAAAAACCCAATGAAAGAACAATTTCCGCATTCGTTCAAAGTAGACGAAGAAATGGTGAGCGATAAATGCATTATTGTAAATCAATTTAACTCGGTTTTTTTAAACAAATATTGGTCCAATTCTAGCCTCTAAGTTAACTACAACTGATGGTAAATCCTATAGCAATTATTTGAAAAACCCAACCTTCAGTTTTAAACCAATTGAAGTAGGCACTGCTGTCGGCATAATTGATCGCTTACATCCAAAACAAAGTTGCGAAATAGATGATATATCAACCGAAATATAAAAAAATTATAAAACATTCTTCGTTTTGCTCTCTGGAATCTTTCCTCATTCAAGTAACGCTCGCAACCAACGGCAGATGTCTTAAAGGCAAACAATGAAGGGACACAATCTGGCTAAGTAGGACCAGTTTTAAGAAGAAGAAGAATTTGTTTTTGACCCAGACATTTCAAATGATACAAACATACAATACACCCATGTAAAAAGATACAAAATACAAATATATAACCTTATGGTAAACAAGGTTATAATGTAAGGTAAATAACAACAAAAGTAGGGCCAGGAGACTCCTCTAAGACTGTGGTAGTTGCTATCAAAGAGCCACCTTTTGTGATAGAATTGTTATTGATTCAATACATCACCCAAATCTAATTTTTCCAGAAAAAAAACATAATTTGAATGTGAGCATGTGTGTAGTGTAAGCAAGCTTACATGATTATTGTGTTTGTCGTTATTTTGTACTGTATTAAGTTGACAGGTGATTGTCGGTTCTTAATTTTGCATTCATATGTAGCAATTTTACCTTGTGCATTTTACTTGATAATTTTATAAAAATAAAGTTTGACACACTTGGAAAATCCTTGTGAACTATGTGTACTAAGCTTTTCTTTGACTATATCGGGAATGTTATTTAGTAAAAGTGACAAATTATGTGTAAGACATTTCTTTGCAAATTCATGTTTAATTTTTTGAGTGTGTATTTTATTTTTACTCTTGTATCATGATTATGTACCGCATAGTTAAACATTTCCTCCAGTTTTGTAAATAAACTGATAAGTCATTGTGTAAATATTTATAGTAAAATTTTAATTGTTGTAATTTAAATTACTTAATGTAAAGTTTGATATTATGACAATAAGCGAAACGTGGCTGAGCAAGGACCCAACTGCTTTATAAACGTTTGATGATTATGATGCTTTTCATGTTGTTAGAGACAACAGAAAAGGTTGACGTGTGGTCATTTATGTTAACAAGAAGCTAAATGGGCGATTATGTGAAACAAAGTCACTAATAGTTGGTAACGTACTAGAATGTGTTACTGTTGAATGTGAAATTAACCGACACAAAACTTCACTGGCTAGTTGTGTGTACAGATGCCCTGGGTCTAACATGGTATCATTTAATGACACTATTGAACAGTTGTTTAGTTGTATACGTTGCACCACAACCATATATGCATGTGGTGATTTCAATATAGATTTGTTTAAATGTGACAGTCATAGTGGAACCAAACAATTTATATAGATTATGTATATTCTTGGTCTATGCCTTTTAATTAATAGACCTAGCAGAATTACTACTACCTCTGCAACATAGACAACATTTTTACTTCTGAACTTGAGTACAATATTGATAGTGGTCTATTGATAAATGACATTAGTGATCATCTTCCCGTATTTGCTCTGTGCTATTGTACTGTAAAACGTAAGGTGAACGAACATTCTAACAAGTGTATTTGTCATCTTAGCGAAGAAAACATCAATACACTGAAGTGTGATTTAATGCAAAATTATTTGCATACTGTTATCGGTAGTGAAAATGCAAATATAGCATATGACAACTTTCTTCGTGATTTTATTCAAATGTACAACAAACATTGTCCTGTGTCAACTGTACGACCAAAAGTATTAACAATTAGTTTTTAAAAAAAACGTGGTTTACTAAAGGACTCAGAAACGCAAGTATCAAGAAAAATCAGATATAATATATATATATATACATATATATATATATCTGATTTTTCTTGATACATATATATATATATATGTATATATATAAAGCATTTCTACCATCCAGATCAATTATCTCGGAAACCGGATATAAATCATATAAAACTAAATTAACAGGTATTCTCAGATCCACTAAAACAGTATTATAGCAGTTTACTCACACAGAAAAAAATGACATTGCTGGCACCTGAAAAATACTTAAAACTGTAATGGGAAACCTCGTTTAGGAAATCACTACCCAGATCAGTTTATTAATAATGGCGTGACCATTAGTAATAAGGAAGATGCAACGAACATGTTTTATTTTACTAATATCGGTCCGGAGATATAAGGATATAACGGCACCAACAAATGTTTCTATTTATGATTACCTATAAAACAGAAATAATGAAACATTATTTGTAACTCCAGTTAACGAAAAGGAAGTTATCCGAGCTGTGAACAATTGGGAAAGTAAAACATCCACAGATTGCAAAGACATAAGTATGCATTTGGCCAAAAAAGTTATTAACTCCATTACAAAACCTATCACTTATATTTGTAATATATCTTTCACTACTGGAATATTCCCGGAGAAAATAAAAATAGCAGTTATCCCACTCACTCTTTAAGTCTGGGGATAAGTTTATGTGCACTAATTATAGGCCAATTTCACCATTACCAAAATTCTCAAAAAAATATTAGAAACATTGTTCAGTTCTCGTTTAGATAGCTTTATTACCAAACACAAACTAATAAACTCAAGCCAATGTGGATTTCAACAAAATATGTCAACATGTCACGCAATAATAGATCTTGTTGATGGAATAACCCAATCATTGGATGCAAAAAAATATGCTATTGGTGTTTGTATCGTTTTTAAAAAGGCATTTGATACACTCAATCACCCACTGTTATGTAAAAATATGGAATTTCATGGTACATGGGGTGGGTCATTTAACTGGTTAAATAGTTATCTAGAAAACAGAAAACAATTTGTGTCCATTGACAAATGTAATTCTGCTGTGCGCAATATTTATTGTGGTGTTCCACAGGGTTCGATCTTGGGCCCCAAACTATTCATTCTATAGGTTAATGATATGTGTAACATATCTAATCTAGTAAAATTGCAGACGATACTAATATTTTTTATGCAAATAGTAACATCACCAAACTAAGCGAAACAGTATGTAACGTACTAGGCCAAATGTATACATGGTTTGCAGTAAATAAATTTACTCTGAACATATCTAAAACCAATTATATGTTATTTGGAAATCGTATGCTCAACAAAGAAATTAAAATACCGAAAGAGTAAGGGTCACCAAGTTTGTGGGTGTGTTTATTGATGATCTACTAAATTGGAAAGCTCATATAAAATACGTACAATCAAAGCTTTCCAAAAGTATAGCTATAATGCATTGATGCAGTCATCTACTTCATAGAAATAGTAGACGTATTCTGTACAGTTCTCTCTTTTTGCCGTATTAAAATTACTGTGCAGAAATATGGGCAAACACGTACCCAACAAATACTAACTGTATTTTCTTATTACAAAAAAGAGTAATCCGCATTATATTTGGTGCAAGACGGTTGGATCATACAAACTCACTTTTCCAACAATTACATGTTCAAAAATTTCCAGATATCATCGAAATGAAAACATCATTATTTATGTACAAAGGTTACTATAGCTATTTGCCATCAAATATTCAGTGTTTGTTTACTAGACGGGAAATAGCATACACAATGCGAGCTAATCATGACTTAGAACGACAGAGAATCTGTTCTACCATGCGATCAATGTTTCTTTGTGTAAAAGGAGTGCAATTATGGAATTATCTACGTGATCATTTAAAAACTACTAATACTATTACTGAATTTAAGCGTAAATGCAAAAAACCTTTTATTTAAGAAATAGCTGGTTGTGGAAATCTAAACAAAATCATCACACAAATATAAACATGCAGTTGAGGAAACTACAATATGTATAAAGATGTGTACTTATCACATATTTTAAATTTTGAACATGCACATATTCCAATGCATGTTTTCAATTATTATATATAGACGGTTGGATGAATAGCAAGTTCAATTGATATAATATCGATGTCTCAATATACATGTACGTATGTATGTGTGTATATGTATGTATATGTGTCTACATGTATATGTACGTATGTGTATACATATAAGTATATATAAATATTTGTCAGGGGTAAAAATAAATTGAATCTTGGATCTTAAAACTTAAAGGAAGCGCACTTACCTGACTTAAAAGTTAGTTATCTAATAGAACGTTTTATAGAATGTTTTATTTGACGGAGTAAAATCGAACATTCAGTCTATATGTTGTGGTGTCCAACATGGATCAATAATAGGGCCACTGTTATTCTTAATATATATTAACGACATCGTTGACATATCATATATCCTTTTTTCCTATTATATTGCAGATTGTACAAATGTTTTTATCAATGGTAACAGTCTTAGCGAGCTAGAAATTGTCATGCATTAAGAACTGCAAATAGTCGTTATTTGGTTAAAGAGTTGCCTAATAAACTATCATTAAATATCATTAAAACACATTTTATTGCATTCAAGTCAGTAAATAAAAAGGTATCCAATCCAATCGTCATCTCTATTGGTGGACTACAAATTATTCAATTAGAAAAAAAAAAATTCTTAGGATTTCTAATCATGCTAATTTGTCCTGTTTTTTTCATATACAGTACAGAAAATCTACAATAGCCAAAGCTGTTGTAATTATAAGTAAAGGTAGAAAAACCCCGAGTAGATAATCTCTTGCGACATTATACTATACATTTTTATATCCATATATAACTTAGTGTATCGAAGTGCGGGGAGGAGCATATAATACACATTTTAGATCTGTATTCAAATTACAAAAGTATGCAATTCGGTTAATTGTGTCAGCTCCATACAGAGCGCACACAGACCGACTCTTCAAGAAGCTGTCCATTTTATCACAAAGAAAAATCTACGAATATACAGTTGTGCTGTATATGTGTAAAAGTGTTACGAATATGTTTCCGTCGGTTACGACAAGGATGTTCATTAGAAATAACGAGCTCCACAAGCATGACATTCCATGCTGAGTTACTGCATATGCAGATTAAAAAAAACTAATGTATTATATAAAACCATTAGATATCGAGGTGTTAAATTATGGAACTATACGGCAACAACAGTGGATTGCAATTATGCATCTGTAACGTTTAAACGTCAATTCAAGAATTTTTTTTTATTACATCATATTAATGACTTAGATAAATAGCATTCTTTGTTGCCAATTTAAAAGAAGTATTTATGAAAATAGTACTGCTGTGATTTATGTTGCTATTTTTCTTCTGTCTTCAATTACACAGACTGTTATCTTGCACCATGAAATTTACATATGTATTACGTGTATTGTGAGGGCTAATCAGCCATTAGTGGCTTTATACACTCATTATAGAAATCATTACAATCTCTGTATGTAATCAAAACGAATGTAATGTATCATAGTTTCTGTAATAAACCATTATTATTATTATCATCATTAAAAACATTCCTTCCCCCACAGCAGCACGATGACGATGGTGGTGGTGACCACACCAGTCAAGTCCTGTGAAATAAAACAGTAGTCATGGCAGACAAAAATCATAAATTATCAGTAAAACCATAATCTTTACACGTAAATGCCCATTGACACACTTAAAAAACAAGTCTGTAAGTAAACTGAATCTCGCCGGATAACACAAGTATTTGTGGATAAATGTTCGCGCCTGCCTACATGCCTATGCGACACATGGCGCCCACGGGATCTGTAAGTAAGTTCGCGCCTGCGCATAACACGAAAATGATGAGTGCTCGTTCCGGGGCACTGCACGAATTGTACAGGAATTCTACCAGGCGCGGAAAGGCGCGCGAACCATAAGGAAGTTTGATGAGGGTGTCAGTCGGGGAATTTACCAATAAAATATAACGAACGCGATATATTCGTTAAAAATGTATCTCAAAACACAAGCGTAAAACCATATAGTTTTCCTGGTACGCCCGTAGTTTTCATTTTATCAATAAAACCGTAGTGATTACGACTAAACCGTAGTACTTGACATGTATGGTGGTGACAAGGAGGATATTCCATTACGGTTAAGTGCGTTGTAGATGGGATTTAAGCCTTTATCCTCCTAAAACCCGCTGCCGCTCGCCGTTCGGTGTGGGCTGTACGCGCGTTCTTCGGATGTCCAGAGGAACATTCTGGCCTGTGAACATTGTTCCACTGGGAAATATTCTAACTCTATGGCATCACCGTCAGAAGTACGATTACTAATACTGCTCTATATCGCGTAGACATTCATTGAAAACTGTTGACATAAAAGTCACCTTACTACTCCACCGGCCGCGCCATCTCCACCGTCCATGAATGGGATATTTGCATCAGGTGTATCGGCCATTTTCTTTGACTTGTAATTGTTCTTGAAGCATGAACGACCACGGGCTGAAACGGAGAGGTTTTCGTGTATAGGCCTAGTGTTTATACAGGAAAACTAAATGTCCACTTATTGTCAGTAGGTCAATAGGCTGTACTGATTAGGCCGATAACGTCGGGTCGTGGTGAATAAGCTCGATCCCCGAGGTTCACCAGAAACACCCACCCTGAATCTCTCCAGAACTTGCGTGTGTGTGTGGGGGGGGAGGGGGGGGGTTGTGTGTGAGTGTGTGTGTGTGTGTGTGTGTGGGTGTGTGGGTGTGTGGGTGTGTGGGTGTGTGGGTGTGTGGGTGTTTGGGTGTGTGGTGTGTTGTGTGTTGTGTGTTGTGTGTGTTGTGTGTTGTGTGTGTGTGTGTGTTGTGTGGGTGTATGGGTGTATGCGTGTGTGTGTGTGTGTGTGTGTGTGTGTGTGTGTGTTGTGTGGGTGCGTGTGGCGAGAACAAATTAAAACACGTCCTGGCGGTATTTATGTGAAAAAGCATACACAATACGTATAACAGGTATATTATAACAAAGTTTATAACACAAACCTACACATTGCTATCGATTCACTGCAATAGACCTAGTAAGATCTTAACCCATAGATCACCACACATGTATACTTACTCTGTTGATGTCTACAGAAGCGATATTTCAGTCTTATTAACGGCTGTATACCTTATAACCTTCGAAAGCCTAAATCATAAAACGAAACTTTTACGTCCTGTTCATATGCTTATGACTGTAGCTAGTGAGTAATATGCCTAATTATAGCGTTATATATACCTCTATTCATTGCTTTGGTTAAGCTCTGGTGAACAGAGCATATGTAGATTATACCCGATATTATCCGCTAGGGGCGCTGTATTATTGCCTATACTTTTGTGACACATTTCGGCTTCCCCTCACGCTGCCCTCGCGTGTTGTCCATCATTCAGTACATAGGCGGGTCTGGGGATCTATGGGGCACGTGCCCTCAAAACACTTGTGATTTTGTCGCAATATGTCTGAGCTACAGTGGCGTGCCCACTGCATGGATGTTTTTAATGTGCCCCTGTTACTGAAGTTACGGCGGCGCAACGGCGAAAGAATGTTCAATAGCATCCCCCGTCTTCCGGTGTCATTAGTGATAGTCGAACTGAGACAGCGGACAAGCCGAAGTAACGCGGCGCGGCGGCGAAAAAAATGTTGTAGACCATCTGATTCGTCGGCCACTAGTGCAGGTTTTGTGCCCCCGCCCAGACTACCCTCTATGGGCCCGCCCCTGCAGTATACATATAAAAAAGCATAGACGTTGGAACCGGGTTTTTGGGGAGCGGCTGAGCCCGCAATATTTTGGTGGAGATAGTAATAATCATATTATATTTAGGCCCCATTATTTCAGCAAGAGGGGTGCAGTTGAATCTTGACGGTGAACTTCGATGGGGCGGAGGGTGCAATTGGATGTTTTGATGAGACTGAAGAGGGGTTTCAGTAATGGAATATCTCCAACGCTACCCCTTTAACACTGGGAAAAATCTCCAACACCCATCTTGCCCTCGTCTTTCCACAAATCTGCTACACTCACCTAGCCCTCGTCATTCCACAAATCTCCGACTCTTCCCATTCTCCACTGCAAAACACAATCTTCATCATTACACCGCCGTCGGCACTGCGAAAATGTCCAACAGCACCTCCGCCATCTGAATGCAATTGATATGTCTCAGACCCCCCCCCCAATATTCACATGTAGGCGGATCCAGGGGCCTGGGGCTACGTGCCCACTAGATTTTAAAATCAAATCAAATCAAAAATCCTTTATTGTCTGTCCTAAAACAATATATTTTAAAACAGAAAATTGTCTTTAGACCATCCAACCAATACATTAGTTCTAACAAATATAAAAAGATATCAAGACAAACAACATTATTGAGCATACCATGTGGCCTAAACAATGATCAAACAAACCCAAGCACTCCCAGAACACCAGAGAAGGGCACTAGTACGTCAATAACTACACTGTCAAAACATACAGTGATAAGAAACTGTGTAATTAATACCTGATACGTGCAGAATAAAATAGTACATTAAATTATATTTACATAATATAAACACGCATGTACACTCTCTCCTCCGCCACCCAGACCAAAAACTGCAGCTCTACTGACACATTATTTGAGTGCAGCGGCTGAAGGTACACATGACTTCTTATATACATTCTTTCGTGCAAGAGGAACCTTAGTACGGCTGCCAGATGAAAGTTCCTGAAATTCTAAGTTAAGTGGATGGGCATGATCATTGAAAATGTGAGATGCCTTGCTGGCAAGGACAGTGTATTAGAGAGTAGACAACTGTCGCTGTTGCTGACCAATGAGTTTACTAGCTATGTTGACAACCCGGCACAGCTTTGTCTTTTGTTTAACAGTAAGATGCCCAAACCAAGTTATGATGTTGAATGATAAGATACTCTCAACAAGACTTCCGTACACTAGTTCAAGGGCATGTGGGCTGACTACAAAGCTTCTGAGTTTCCTAAGTAAAACGAGACGTTGCTATGAGTTTTGTGTACCATGTCAGCATGTTCATTGAAAGGGGGTTTCTTATCCATAGTAATAAGTATTTGAAACTGTCTACCTTCTGGTCTATGATCTATCGCTATTGACCTTCCTGCCTCTCTTCCCCAGCTGTTGCCAAGGACATGCTCTTTGGTCTTCCCTACATTTAATTAAAGAAAACTGTCTTTAAACATAGTATTCAACACGTCAGTATGAAGAAGGTACTGAGAAATGGAAAATTCTTCTTTCAGACAACCCACAAGAGCCATGTCATTTGCGTATTTCAAAAGGGTAAGAACTGGGACACTACATCTGATACCATATGTATGCAGTGAGAAAAATACGGGAGAGAAAACGCACCCTTAAGGGGCTCCAGTGTTCACAACAATCTCATCAGACAATACAGGTTTGGCAAACATGCGGGCATTAAGACTGACCCGCTGTGGACGATCGCACAGGAAATGCCTTATCCACAAAAGGAGATTAGAATTCACATCTAAGTCTAACAGTTTCTGAATCAAAACATGATGCTGAATAGTTTGAAAAGCAGCGGATATATCCATGAACAGAACTCTGACAGAAGTACCAGCATTATCTAAATGACTAGCTATGAGATCTACAAGAGTCAGAGTTCGTCCTCGACACCTCCTCTAGCTGTATAGACGAACTGTAAAGGGTTTATAAGATCGGCCACCGACGTAGTCAGGTGAGCGCAAACAATCCTCTCCACGCACTTGGCAACGACAGAAGTAAGTGCCACTGGACGAAAGTCTTTAATGCGAATAGCACCTGGAATTTTAGGCACTGGATTGATAGTTGACATCTTCCATGAACACGGCATATCTAACAGCAGCTGAAACAGACGAGTGAAGAAGGGCCCAGCTGTTCGGCATACACTTTCAACACACGACCTCGCAGCATAGACAAATGCAGAGAGCCGCCAAGACAAATGCAGAGAGACGGTAAGAATTGTGACTGATCTGTAGGCCTACAAACCCGACAACTATGTAATATGACCCGAAATCGCCATTTACATACGACGGGTTATGTCTTTGTCTAAATTAGTAGCAATTCGGAACAAGCCGAATCTATCTCTCCATTCCGGTCATTTCGTTGGGCTTGTGAAGTCAACATTTTCCGGTGGATTGAATTTTGGCATGATTATGGTAACCCAAATGACGATTTAACGAATCTGTCAATCTCTGTTAATACGACTCACTGCCTTATCTTCGTCTATGGCTTGTTAGACATTAGTGTTCACCGCTGCCACCATGTTATGTTCTGTTGACATACACTAACGTGTGTACTGACTTTAACAAGCGCGTATAACGAAATGCTTTATTACATGAGACTACTGATAATGCCAACTGCCCTAGTCGCCAGGCGGCAGCACTACTATTTCACAACTGTAAACAAGTGCTTGTTTTTTTCAGGTAGTTGTCTACATCGACCGACTTGGTGGAGTGGTGCAGTGTCTCGGCAGCCTAGAAGGAGTGGTGCAGTGTCTCGGCAGGCTTGGCGGAGTGGTGTAGTGCTGAGACCAAGTGGTAATATATACTGTGTGTAATTGGATGTATGAAGTTATCTTCCGAATCCTTGATGTCTCTTACGGAGCAACGCTCACGACACCGTCGTCAGCGTTGGACTGCTAACTCTCGGTCGTCATGTTACTTCGTTGGTGGTCGTCACATGACAGCAGTTCCAAGAAGATCGCGGGAAGGTTGTACCGGTGTCTCTGTTGATGGCTGGTCGCCTCCCTTTGATCTCTATTGCTTCACTGATTTTTCTTCGCCAGATGTTGTTTTCTCTGGCGAGCACTGCTGCGTCTTTGGCCGTGATGTTGTGGCTGTGAATGTTCGCCTACTGCTGTGAATGAGGCCCCCATTCACTCTATGTTCGCCTACTGCTGTGAATGAGGCCCTCATTCACTCTATATGTTCGCCTACTGCTGTGAATGAGGCCCCCATTCACTCTATGTTCGCCTACTGCTGTGGATGAGGCCCCCAACCACTCTATGTTCGCCTACTGCTGTGGATGAGGCCCCCATTCACTCTATGTTCGCCTACTGCTGTGAATGTGGCCCCCATTCACTCTATGTTCGCCTACTGCTGTGGATGAGGCCCCCCATTCACTCTATGTTCGCCTACTGCTGTGAATGAGGCCCACGTGTTACTATGTTCTTTGAGTCGGGCTCCCAGAACTGGTTCCACCTACGTAGCTCTGCTGACAGTCCGGACATGCTATTTCATATCACTCCACACATGTCGTTCTTGGGGGTTTTGTCCTTGGGGTTCACCACTATAGATCTTATAGTATTGTATGGTTTGTGGTACGTCCCCAATCCATGTTCTCGGAAGATGTTGGTCAGTTTCTTTGATAGGTTGCGCACGTACGTAAATGGATGTTCCGTGTGTCGCTGGTCTGTTTTTTTTTTGCACTTGGTGTCGTTCTCTTTTTCTTATAGTGATGTTGAACATCCACTCTATGTAGTTTTTGGCTGTTTCTGTGGCTTTATCTTCGTCTGTGGTTATGCGTTGGTCTGCTATGTTCATTAGTGTTCTAACCACTGATCGCTTGTGTTCGAGGTGGTGATTGGAGCTGAAGTTCAAGTACTGCTCTGTATGTGTTGGTTTCATGTAGATTGTGATCCGCGTGCTGCCGTCAGCGTTCACACATCGTGCTTCTATTGGGAGAACTGGCCCTTGTACACGAAGTAGGTGGTGTTGAGGCAGAAAGTCAGCAGCTCAGTGATTTGGTCGATGTGGAGCGGGGTTCGCTGTTTCCATGTGGTGTCTTCCTGTAGTTTCTTCTTTACGATTCGGATCGTGTCTGGTACTGGTATGCTGGTGAACAGAGTTGATTCATCGTATGACACTAATTTCTGTCCACGGGGAACTTCTAGGTCTTTGATCTTGTTTGCAAAGTTACGCTATTCTTGGTGTGGTATGGTTTCTTCCCAACTAGTGGTGTGAGGATGTTGGCCAATGTCTAGGCTGCATTGTAGGTTATGCTTCCTATGCTGAATATTCTCGGTCTGAGTGGTGCGCTTGGTTTGTGTGTCTTGGGGATACCGTAGATCTTAGGTATTTCCTCTAATGTTCGGTATATCTAGTATTTCAGCTGCGTTGGACTGGAGTTCTTCTGTTGCCAAGTCCGTATAATGTTGATCAGTTTCTCCTTGTATTCTGCTGTAGGTTCTTTCTTTACCCGTACATATGTGTTAGTGTCGCCAAGGAGGGCCAGCATCTTGGTGTTGTATAGTCACTGCTGTTGTAGTCACTGTGCTTTCGCTGGTGTTGAGTTGCGGCATGCTAGCTCTGTGCTTATGACAATTTCTTTAACAGTTATCGTCTTAGTTGTGACTTCAAATGTCAGTCCTTTCTATAAAACTGTGGCTTTCACTTCGTTCAACTGTCTGTCTGATTTATTTATCACTCACCATTCTGTGTTTATTTCTCTATTTTCGTTTATGATCCCCTTTTTATGTTTTTTCCGTATCATGTTGATGAATTTCTCCCGTTGTTTACGTTTCGTAGTTTCGAATGTGTACATGCTCATGCGTTCTAGGTGTCTCTCGACCATTTCCCGTTCCGTTGTCTAGGATATGGCGCGAAACAGATTGGTCGTCGTTGCCGCCAACTCTTCTTTCAGTGTATCGATAGTGGTCGTTAAAATGTTCAGTCGTTTCCTCTCTCAGCTTTGTATAGGAAAATTTTCGCCGTTACACCTTTCACCGATGTAGTATGCTTGAGGGTTTTTGGTGTAACGTCGGCTCGAATGCATCGAATGTCAAAGATGCGATGGTTACTCCATCTGACAATCTTCTTGGACATAGTTTCTGCTGACCGGAGAATTCTCAAGACTGTCTCAAGATATCAGCATGTATGTAAGTAACATGGCGTCCCGAGAGTTAGCAGGCCAACGCTGACGAGGGTGTCGTGAGGACACCGAAAGCTCCGTAAGATACATCAAGGATTCGGAAAAGGTAACTTCATACTTCCAATTATGAACATAACTGAATCCAGTGACAACGTAGATGCTGATGTACTGTCTGTGTTTACTTACTACACAGATTTTAATTTCATAGGCTATTCTATGGTTAGCTTTTTAAGCAGAGGTGGCGATTGAACTGTGTTGTTAGTTATAATAATAATTATATAACAAGTGATAATAATACATGTCCCAGTAACAGTACTCAATTGCAATTACTGTAAGAGAAATACTAATAATATTAATTTAATAATATTGTCTGTACAGAGCCCAAGCCTGAATTTCTTTGTGAAATTGCCTTTGATAATGTACACTTACTAAGTTTGGTGTTTTGGTGCTATACGCAAGACTCCGGCACATCCTCATCTTGTCTCATCTTCATAGGTGCTCCCAAATCGACAGCACTTAAAACAATCAGTCATTGTTTATTTGTAGTCTTTTCACATAAAGGATTCACAAGTAGCCCATGTCATTTGCTGTTGAAACTGTAACATAATTTCAATGTAATTAAATATCTTAAAATGTATACCAAATTTGTAGCATATCATGTTGTATTATTCATCATGAATGTTCAGGACAGGACATCTATTTTTTGACACTGTATGGTAATGAGGTTATGCATTTCTCAAGAAAAAAAAATTCTTAGCTAAGGTCATTATTACTTGCAAAACATATCTTGCATATAGAAGTACTCACGTATTCTGGCATACCATACTGCGCGGGTGACAGTCCAACACCACACTGAGAGCCTGTATTCGGTAGTCCTGAAGCAAGTACATAACAAACACATCGCATGCAACAAGCCATTAACAATTGATAGTGCATTCTAATTATCACTCCAGTTTGCATATGGCGTCCATCCGAGTTTTGGATGTCTGTTCAGGATGTTTCCGTCAGTTTTGTAGATATGGTGCTGACATTTTGTCAATGTGCAAGCGGGCTCTTCCAGGTAGTTCGTAGATTTAGACATATAAGCAAACAAACTTGCAATAACACTTACAATAGACACTGTGTAAACACAGCCATTCAATTTTCAATCCTTTTTCTGGTTCAGCTGTGCACGTGATGAAAGTTCAAAATTTAAATGTAACTTGGCACAATACATAACCCACCATGTGCTCACCTTACTTTATATATTAGCTTTGCACACTTCAACAACTCTCCCAAACTCACGTCTGGGGTCATGCCGAACACGCAACCTTCGAGCCACAGCAACGATCACGCGATCTCCAACGCCGAATACTGTTGCTCTCTCTTTGCTAGGCTGCACCATCTTAGCCCTTGATACCTTCACATTACGCTGGGCTATATTTCTCTTTAGTGAGTGCCTAAGAAATTATTTTAAAATTATGACAATAGTGATGATACGTTTTATAGTATACCTACACGTATTGCTTATTGGGTAGTATCAAAAGATCACAGTAATGCATACTAGTATACTATCAGGCAAATAGTAACAAAACAACAAGGAAAAATATATAAATATAATTCACTATGACATATGATATATTAACAAAGAGTTAACGCAACAGTTTTGTATTTTACTTTAAGCTCTTGTAATGCTATTACATGTGTAAAAAATACACTTACAAACTGTTAAAGTTTGTTTACACTGTACTAGAGTAAACGTAATTTTAATTGCATGACAATGAAGGTAACCCGATATACATATTTAACTGATCATGAATACAAATGAAGTGCAGGCCATGTGCACTTTGCTGATTCAGCAAGATTGGATATGACAGTTGACAAGACGTGACTTTGTGGTTCTTCACCAGCTTCATTACGGACATCAGCACGAGGTACAGGATATGGTCGATCACTGAAGTGGAAAATTGCACATGTATAACAATACTTATTACTGAAGACAGAGTAGAATTTGCATGGACGGCGCCATTTGTTATATATATATATATATATATAACAAATGGCGCCGTTATATATATATATATTATACAGGGGTTTACGGGACGCAAGATCCTGCGTCCTATACGCATATAAACAGTACCCGGACGCGTGCAAAATAATCGTTGCTTATCAATGACATATAACAAAAATATACCTTGACTATGAATGCCTTTAAATTGGTAGTTTATTACCGAATCATTTCGTTTGGTATTTCTTTTCACGAGTCCTTCCAAATAGTCGAGTTGCTATTTTTGGAACCTGGAAATGGTTGGTAATGTAAGGTGTTTTTGCTGAATTATGTAGGTTATGGGTCCCTCAACTCAAATCAGCGGGATGGCAACGCGCCATCCTTGGGCAACTTGTGCGTGCGAGCCAGGCAAGTCCAAGATGGCTGCCGTGAACCTAGGTCAAATTAGATAATGTGTTACATCTTTGCACTGGAGCATGCTAGGAACATGATTTTGGTGTATGTACACATGTTTTTGGCATATGAGGAATGCAATGGAACCATTTCCAATGATGACCGACTATGTTCACATCACAAACATTCAAAATGGCCGCCATTTTAACCGTAAATAGCCAAAAATCGAGCATGATTTTTGGCTATTGACTGGTTTATGCTAGACACATGATTTTGGTGTCCATACCTATGTTTTGCCATATCAGGAATTCAATGGAACTATTTCCAGTGATGCCCGACTATGAGCACCTGACCAAAATTTAAAATGGTTGTCATTTTTACCCAAAATAGCCAAAATCGACCATGATTTTTGATTGGATGATACTAGAAACATGATTTTGTTGTGCATAATGAGGTCATTGGAATTTTTTCCAATGATTTTGTATTGGTTTGACATGGCAATACAGCTGTTGTTAAAATTGGGACGTTTGTAAGATTTATTTACAGTTCTTCATTTGCAATGATCAGTCATCATGACTGAGCTACGAGTATGCTTATAGCTCTACATACATGTATATGTATTTGGCTACTTCTGACAAGAAACATACAAAAGCTTTGCAAAATGGCATGCAGTAATCACGAATGAATCTATATCATACTTGTACAACACTTAAAAGTACAAAATTCAAAGTTCAAAGTAAGAAGTACTCAATTATAAATATGCTGAAACACAATGAAATACAATTTGAGAGCATTTTTGTGATGACAAGTTTCATTTGGACATTAACAATGTTTATATCATTAATCAATTCAAAACCAACGAAATGAAAGGAACGCCATTCACATTACATTCTCATAGAAAAGTTTAGTCCCGCCATTCTCTCTCATCCTCCTCTTCTATGTCCTGTGTACTGTCACCTTATTCCTCATTATGATATCTAGCGTCATTCTCATGTTCATTATGTTTGGTGAACGGGTTGAGGCTCGTGGCTTCACCAACACAGAAGCAGTACGGTGTGCAGGACAATCCTGCAGAATGACAGCTACATGCATGACTGCTGCAAGCTTTCCCTACATCTTTACACTGACATTTGATGTCGTCCATGAGGGCAGGGGGGTCCTCTTGCGATGCATACAGTTGGCACCCCCCCCCCCCGGCACCAGTGACAAACTCCCATCCATAATCAGCGATATCAACTACGGGCGGAGTCTGCTGATCTGCTGCCTTCCAGATCATGACTTGGTAGTGAGCTCGCAGGATGGGATCGGCCAGATTAGCGTCTGTCAGAGGAAGAATCTTGATACATACAGCTTTCCCTCTGGTCCTTTTGGAGTATAGCGCATACCTGGCAGAAGCCATGCTTGTGCCTTCAGCAACACCTTTGAGCGAGCAGATGAATTTCCGTCCAATCTCCATCAACTGTTCGAGAGTAGCACCCTCTTCACCGAAGACAGTGTAGAGGCCAGAGTGGTCAGCAGACTTCAATACCTTTAGCGCCATCGCTTTGTCATGACCAAATGGAAAGGACACAGTATCGCAGCCTGACAGTGCATGCATACCAAGCAGTTGGAGGGATTTCGGACCAAGGAGGAAAGAACTTTCATCGATGTTGAGGATAGCCCCACTCCACCGATCTAGCTGCACACGGGCTGTCAGCTGCGTACTCCACACCCAGAAAAAACCCAGAACAAAGACGCCAGTGTCAACGCTGATCACTCGTACAGTTGTCTTACCATTCTTCACAGCCTCCAGAAGATAACTAGTGATAGTAATATCTGCTTCATCATGGCTGTACACGCCCTCCTCTCTTCCAACCAGCGTCACATTGTTGCCCAAATTGAATGTGGGGAGCCCGATGAGAGCCTTCTTATTTGCCTTGCTCTTCATGATGGCATCGCGGCACGGGAGCTTGCTGGATATTGTAATGTTGTAGTCAACAGCCCCTTCACCTGCACGCCGGATTCGTCCATGGTCCTTTGCTGACAGTCATCATAGCAATCGAAGATGACCAGCACTTCTGTTGATTGGTACTGACTGAGTCTGACCTTCATACTGTTGGCGAGATCTGAAGCAGACCCAGCACAGGGCCAAACAATATGATATAGAAGTTGCTGGCCATCAACGATCATTATGTCTGAAGCTGCTGGTTAATTGAAGATCATTCACATTCAGTTTAGAGACGAGAGTGGATTTTGTCCCAGTCCTCAGACATCCGTATTCATCAATGATTGATGCAGGGACAGCGCATAGTTCATAGTCAAAAATTGTTTGACTTGCCGGTGCTGCCCTACCGCGATGAGACGACTGAATACTGATGCCATGTCATAAAGCGTCTTGTCACATATGGCCACGTCACATTTGATTGATTCCATGGTTTTGATTTTTCTGTTCAGGGCAGAGTGGAAGCCACCAGGCAATGACGACCTGACGTCTAGGAGCATGCCCTCCCCTATCTTGAGGGCTTCCTGGACTTTGACAGAAGCATTCGCCACGTTACCATTAATAATGTTATAGAGGCTTGAACTTGTCGTTTTGAGAGGATGCTTCTTCAACTCCTCGTAAACACGATTCCTGTCATCTGTATCGAGTATGCACCTCTTTTCTCCCTCCTCCTTACGCTTCTCCTCCTTCATCTCCTCATTAGCTGAGTACATGGACTCCATTGCAAGTGTGACATGGGGTCAGATGGGCTAGGACTCCACCCAAATGGCGACTTGGTCTGCTGACAAGGTTAATCCATTCAAGCCACCTAGCATCTTGCCCTTCTTGATGTATGTCTGCTCTCCAAACTGGTCTGCAAACACAACATTCCATGTACCTGGCTTGTGACGACAGACATGAGCACCTGCTAAGAGATCTATTTTGGCATCATCTGGCAACATGTGCTACAATTCCATCTCGTGCCACATGATGTATCTAGCGTATTGCCAGTGGGCAGCAGCGAATAAATACGGTAGTATTTGCTGGTAGCATTGCTGCTGCAAGAGATAATCACATTCACGCTCAGCACGTTCGAATTGGTGCCCAATGAGCGTAGGTCGTATGAGGCAGTCAACACACAGCCTACCGGTTGGGTGTTCCCGAGCTGTGTCAAGATACTGACTGATATGTTTTGGGACCATCTTTGAGGAAGTTATAATAGTAATGCTTCTGTCACCATACGAAGGTCACGCACTGATCGCACCCACGTCTTGCCATTCATGATCTATGTCAGGTCACTATATGCAGCCCCGACCAGTACATCAAGACCACTGGCTTTCATCAAGTTTCCAGTACAGCCATTGAGCGACATGAGGGTGTGCATGCCACCGGGTCGGAGAATGTCAGACTTGAAGCGGTTCCCACGGCTGTTTTTTTCCAAGAGCATGATGGGTGCCGTTGCAATTAAGATGGATAACGTTATTGCCTGGCCCAAAGGCTATCCTAACGTATGCAGCTGGACATAAAGGTCACCAGCTCACAATTTATAACGATCGGAAACACAAGGGCACACGTGTCACATTGCGTATCAAGCATGGTTTTGATCCCTTTTCCACAAACCATTTTGCACAAGGTTCAACAGTTACGTGTCAAGTTCCTCATGGTCCTACTGGATGTAGCACTGACGACATCTGAGGTGTCTGAAGTGGCAAACACTTCCTTTCAACATGGATAGTGGAGCTTTGCTACCTTATTGGAGAAAAAAATGCAAATAGCTGCTGTTTATTGGTAACATCGCGATGGAAGTATTTCCAGTTTATTGGCACCTTTTGTCCCATGTTACCTTCCTCAGAGTCCCGTTACCTTGAGATAGCTGAGTGCTTGATGATGTGAGGAACAGCAAAATGTCCTGCAATATTCATCGAACGTAGTGATATTGATTGATGCATCTTATGGCGGTGACCTTGTTCAACCTTCATTTTCAACCTCCACTCCACAGTTAGACCATCACTTTACAATTCCATGAAATAAAATACATATAGATGGCCTAGTGTAGGTAGACAAAGTAGAGGTGCAAACATAGTAATTATACAACGTTTGCGGAATGGCGCAGTTTTGAATATTCATCATTTGTTGGTGACCTTGCTTGATCTTCACTTACTACACCAATTGATAGCTCCCCATGGTATTCCTTATTTACGGGGAGACAGTAGGCTTTCCGGTGGTATATGATATGGCCATGAGTATTATAGGTAACGCAGATATAAAGCACCATTGATATTATTGTATAACGTTTGCGTGATGGCGCAATTTCGAACATTTGTCACTTGACTGTGACAGTGTTTGATCTTCGCTCCACACAATTCCATCAGCGGACACCTCCATGTCACATTTTGACGGGAAGAAAGTCATTGTAACTTCACGACGTTCGCGCAATTGCAAAAATTCGAATAGTCATCATTTTACGGTGAGCTTGTTTTACCTTAGCTCCACATTTACTATACGTCCACATCGTATCTCATTTTGATGTGGACACAATAATCTTTCCCAAAAATATGACGTGGCCATTTTGTTTTCAAAGAAAGTATGTATGCAACCATTGTAGTTTTAAAACGTTTGCGGAAGCGCACAATTTCGAAAATTCATCATTTGACGGTGACCTTGTTTGACCTTTGAGTCATGCTTATTGCACCACTTGGCAGTTCTACGACAGGCCTAGTTGTGATGGGGATATATGGCTTTCAAATTATATTCCATTTGGGTGTTTGTGTAGGGTAGGCATTTACGTCAGGCTCTTGGGTAGTGTCTTCCGTTCGCCCATTGGGGAGATATAGACGAAAATCGAGAGATCAAAGCTAATTTGCATATTCATGCGACAAATTTGCACACTATAACTTGACGTAATCATACCCAGATACACTGAAAATATCCGTTTGGACACATCATTTTGATTGTTTAAATGTGGTAATGTGATAAAAGTGGTATATAGTAGTATATATTTTAATGGCGATAAGTAATTTACATATTAAAAGTTTTTTTTTTACAAAAACGCTCGAGTGTGCCTGGGTGGCATCAGTCGATTATTGACCTAGAACGTTAGAATCTAGGTCACTAAAATACAAAAAAAGTCGCGTTTGACTGCTGAACTAAAGTAATTGCGAAAGGAACATTACTTTCTCGTTTTGAAATATTCAGTTAATTGGCATCATTCCTGACCAAGAAATCATTAATTTATGGAACAAACGTTGTATCTCACTATTGAAGTACTTAAACAAAATAACGCATGTACTATCTTCCTGCAAATAATCACCCATGGATTGAACACTTATCCAAATTTTACAGTTACGACAGTTATACTAGTAGTAACCGGTACTATAAACTTGAATATTAACTGGCACACTGCCTTCAAATGTTAACTTATCTTCACTTTATGTAATCTTGCGAACATTTACAAGAAAGTATTAACATCAAGAAATGAAGAACATCAAAGTCAATTTTCAAATATTACCACCAAAAGGTAAAACAAGATCTGCTACATACGTAAATGCGCACTTGCATTTGTATGTACACCTGCTGTTGTTCGCTAACATGTACATAGTACCTATGTACTACGTACATGCTAACAGCCAACGATAGCAGATACGCATTAAAGGACTATATTCTTACCTGATACACGCTAATCGTCTACATTAACGGCTACATGCTAAATTACTGCAGAAGCGGCTACACACTAAGGGCCAACACTAGGCGATACATTATAAGTCAACAGCAGGGTCTACAAGCCAAGGGCCGACGGTATAGTCGGTTAGCAACTATGGTGTCTACCCGTCTAGGGTCAACAGGAGCGGATTCATAATAAAGATGGACGGTAGGGGTTACATCCTAAGTGCAATCATGTAGCGGCTAACCACTGAAGAACGAGAGTTGCGTCTATATGCTAGGAATGGTCATCAGCGGCTAAAGGGCGTACGACTGTACGTAAGTAGTATATAGGATGATCTGAATCGGTATCCTGAGGAGTTTTCTGGTCATTTTTGAGTGATATTAGGGAGGTTTCGAAAGCCGCCCCCCTGAGTGAAGTGAGTAGTCACGTGACCGTATGTGTAACAAGAGGCGCCACCTGACGGTTACAGCAGAGGTGAAATAGTAGGTGACGCCCCCTGACGGGAAGCGTAGAGAGGGTTGATTATGAATGTGCGTGTATGAGGGGGGAGTGTAGAGAGGGTGTGATTAGTGTGTATGAATGCGCGTGTATGAAAGGACTAACGAAACACAAGAGTATACGAGTGCACACGTATTTTATTGATGAAAGATACAAGCGTATAACATGAAACCGTGTTTTATTAAGCGAAGCGCACGAACATCAAGACTTGTGGGTGAGTGAACACCGCGACAGAGGTCGTGAGCTTAGGGGTCGATACGACTGCGCCAGTGGCTCGTGGGGTGATGATGACGGTACGACTTACGGGTGAGCGAACACCGCGCCAGAGGCCGTGAGCTTACGGGTATGTGACCACCGCGCCATAGGCTCGAATCGTAGTAGTATAATGATGATGATATCTGTTCGTTAATGAAACACGGTTATTACAGTTGTTTAAGCCAATCGAATACGCGGCAATCGTTTGCTACCAGATCAGTGCCGAAACCTTTTACGAAATCCTTCATGACAAGTACACGACATCGAAACATGAGATAAGCAACACAGTATTGTCCACAAACGTTAGACACGGGACTCTGCAGTCTCTTAGAATTATGAGTCCACGTTACACAATGTTTATTCAAGAAGCGGCAAAACTCGACGTGCTGCGGCGGCAATCCGTACGAGCAGAAGTATTCGCCGCGACCGTTGTCGTCTACGTAGATCGCTATCCAATGTTCGCCGGGTTTATCCGTGTCGTGCGTGTTGCACACGAAGGCGACGGGGTAAGCGTCTATCCGGAGTTTGAGGAGTACGTCTTTGGGTACGATCCCGCGCATGACGACACGGGCGTGCGTATCGCGGGTGAGTAGGCGGACGAGCTGTATGGTGTCCATCAGTTGTCGTAGATGACGTTACGACTCCTGTCGATCTCCAGCACCTTCTCGAATTCGGCGTAGGCGACGACGTTCACAGTGGTTGCCAGTGCGTCGCGGAAATGAACCTCGATGCGTACGTTGCCCTTATGTACCAGATGGAAGCAGCAGCCGTCGCACGCATCGGGGGTGAGGTCCACGGCGAAGGTGTAGCCGTGTCGGAAGTCGTAGAGAGTCAAGCCGTTCCCTTCGTCCTGCCACGCCTTACCCGTCGAGGTGAACAGGTTATGGTAGGACCTGACAAAGAGGTCGTTGTCGAAGTCGGGTTGGAAAGGTTTGGCGGGTATCTGTCGGCCGTCGACGTACACGGCGAAGAAGGTGATGTGGTTGTGTTTAGCGTGAAAGGGACTTCTGTCGTAGCGTCCGTTGTAGGCGTCGTTATCGATGCAGCACAGCACGAGACGTTTTGGAAGAACGCCAAGAAAGAGGTTCTCGTGCGTGTGCGAGCGGGCACCTGTGGGAATGGAGTAGACCTTGCATTCGACAGGTCGCAGCGGATACTTGGCGGTGGCCTTTTCGAGGGCTTTGATGTGTGCCATCTGCACGCCCGAGTTCAGGGTGACTTTCCTGACGAACAGTGTAGCGTTGACGATCTGTATCTTGTAGCCGGGGTTGGCTCCGCCGGCTATGAGCGCGAACGCATCCTTGCTGCGCACCAGACGTATCTTGACCTCGACGCCGTTGACGAGGAGTTTATCCTGATGGAAGAGGTCGACGTGGAGACGACCCATCATGTCGACCACGCGACTCTGGGTGATCATGTTGCGTCTGGCGACGAACCCCGCGTTGGCTGCTGGATCGGCGCCGTCAATGACGACGGCGTCCATAAGATTAGCCGTGTCCTTGTACCACATCTGACTCGTCAGGTGCGTCTCCTTGGCATCGTTGCCGTAACTGAGCAGCGTCTCTATGTAGGCGCGGTACGGGTACGTGTTGGTCGAGGGAGTCACGAGCGTTCCGTTCAGGTAGACGTCGACCTGAATGAACAGCGAATGGAGCCAGTTATTCACGGGGGCGACGGGATCGGCGGGATCGAGATCGGTTCCGTCGGCACGCGTCACCTTCGCCTGAACGTGTAGCGTCGTGCTGGCGAGATCTTGGTAATCGTCTCCCGAACCGGGTACGATGAATTCGATCGGACCACCCGATTCGAGCGAGGACATCGGTTGGTAGTGGACCGTGCGACTGTCGATGATGCTGGTCTGAGTCGGAGGCACGGTGAAGAGGTCGAGTTCGCTCTTGAGTCCCTCGCACGATAGTTTATGAACGAACGCCATCGTCGAATATATCTGGTTCACGACGTGCCCTCGGTCTCTGCTGCTTCATTCGACGTCTCGCGGGTGTACTGACTCGTTTCGCAGCGGGTGTGCGTCTTATACGCTTATGCACGCCAGGGGTCAAGAGGTCGCTTATCATTTCTCTACCTGCAGCGGTGGCGCGACGTTTGGCGGCCGTTCTGATGTTCTGCCCCGACAGGACGTCGTCGGCTATGCGTGCGCCGGTCGACAGAGCTCTCTTTCCCAACGCCACGGCGCCTCTCTTGACGAGCGGCATGACGCTACGCAGTAGACCTCCGAATAGACTTCCCAGTCCGTGTCCTCTTTGGTGTCGGGCACCCGCGAAATAAGGAAGCGCACCGCCCGTTTGACGACTGTAGTAGTCGGTGTAATTCATCTCTCTAGAACAGTGCCATCCGTTGCCGTTGGAAATGAAGTGTCACCGTCACCTTGCCGACCTCGAATGGCACGCGTTGTCCGGTGTCGTCTCTTATACCTATCTCGATCGTGCCAAACTCTTTGCAGAGCACGGGTACGTAGTGAGTCTTGTCGAAGGTCTTCGACACGCTGTCGCCATGGTGACCGCTCACCGGAACGATGCGCAGGAGCGGTACGAGACTGTCACCGACAACTCGCGGTTCCACGACATCCGTGTAGATGTAGAGCGATTCTCGTTCCATGGTGACCACGGTGTCGGCTTCCACGATACATACCTTGAATTCGGGAGCCACGGGATCCTTTGGGAGAGCTGCCAGCGTAGAGATACGAAAGCCGAGAAGGGAGGTCAGCATAGCGGCACGGAAGACGGTATTCGGTGCCATGTGCACCGTTACCTTACGCGTGATGATGCTGTAGCTCAGTTTCACCCGTCCCTCTCCCACCACGCGACGTAGAGTGGCGTTAATGACGAGGATCAGTGACCACGGATCTTTATAGTATCCGGTTCCGATTCGGGCAGTCTTCGTGTGCATGGCCCACGGGTTCCCCTCCTCCGTGTCTTCGTCTATCGGTATCGTTATAGCGAACCCCGCGTCGTCGCCTACGACGTTGTACCGACTGTGCGGGTACTGTACCTCCACCAGTCCGCACTCCCATTGTCCCCGTAGTAGGATACGTTTCGGTAACGTCGTGACGTAGTGGGTCAGCGTATTGTCGGGGTGCGTGTCCATGGAAGCATTGCTGGGCAACGTGAGATAGAAATCACTCGTCGTCATGTTTCAACGTCGGACTGGGTAGCAGGTAACCCAACGAACTACTCAACAGGGCCGTCCAAAGAGTCGGATTCGCGTGGTGTCCGAACGTCAGGTTGTAGATGCTGACCAAGATGACCGTGTACAAGACGACGACCTGACAGAGAAAGACGATCTCCTCTTAGGGACACGCGGTACCGAATATATGCCACGGAGTCCTCTCTTTCTTTATTGGTGGTGGCGGAGTGGCGTCGACGTCGTCTTCTTCTTCTTCTTCTTCTTCGTCACTAAAGGTGATCCGTGATGTCGTCTCGTCTGCCATGCGTGGACGACTGACATCGCGACGGGCGCGTGACTAGTCTTTATAGCCAACGAGGGCCTTGGCATCGACCCAGCTGTTGAATTTCGAAGGGTATCCGAACCATTTCACCAACACCTCCCGTCGCCTGCCTACCTTGCGACGCTGCACTATCGATTCCACGCGGTACAGTTTATCGGCCGGAACCGTCACCTTCTGCAACTCCGGCTCGTAGAAGGTACCGTCCAGTATCTCTCCGAGATCGTCTGTTAGATGATAGACGGGCGGATCGGACGGATGCACCTCGCGTATTGTGAATAGTTCCTCTGTCCAATTCACCGTGTAGCCTTTGTCGAACCGTCTCTTGACCTTGCTGATACGTACGCGATCCCCCACGTGGTACGTGGGCACGCCCTTACCGTGATGACCGCCGTACAGGCGCTGTCACACCTCTTCCTGATTAGTCGCATCCACCTGCGACGGAGGCATCCCGATACTGCGGTGCGGCGTGTCGTTGTACGTACGCACCAGATCCGGAAGGATATCGATGTATCGCCACGATTCTTTGTGTGTCAGGTATCGCCACATCCGCGTCATTAGCGTGCGATTGAAGCATTCCACGATGCTCGCCTTGGTCTCCTCGTTGTAGGTGGAGAAGTGTTGGATGCCGTACCTATCCAATACACCCTGAACGCTACGGTTATAGAATTCCAGACCTCTATCGGTCTGCAACAACAGCGGCTGAATGTCGGTGAAGAGTCCGTTCAGCGCCTTCGATACAGACGTCGCCGACTTGGTCTTCAGCGGAACGCGTCGGGCGACTTTCGAGAAGACGTCGATCACCGTGAGCAGGAACGTCGTACCGTCGTTTTCTTTTTTCAGACTGGCCACGTCGGCGAGATCGGCTTGCCACTGTTGATCCCGTCCTACGACGACCGTGCGTCGGCGCTTGAAAAGAACTCTGACTGGTTTGTGTAGGGTATAGGCGTTCTGTTCCGATAGCCATTGTTCGACGATCTTTCTCGGTACGCGTGGTACGTCTTGGAAGACGCGATTCCCCCGTAACTTCCCACCTTGGCGGGGTCGAAGTAGACGTCCTCCAGCTGTTTCCGTCGTCGCACCATGATCGTATGATATAATCGATGATAATCCCGCACACGATGGGAAGTCCGATGTAAGCGACACCGGTAAACAGACGACGTGTTAGACTGTCCCGTGTATCGCACATTATGTCGGTGAATCGAGACGGTGCGCCTCTTTTATTCGAGACGCTCCCACGACTTACTGGTCGACGTCGGTGGCGTAGGTAGAGCGGACGGGCTTATTCGTCTCCGCGTGAGGGGTGTCCACTGCAGCGTTCGACGAGCTCTACCGAGCGATCGTGTGGCCGCCGCCGCTGCGGCACTCTTCCTCTGTTCCTTTTGAATGGCCAGTCTCCTGACCTCGTTACCCACCAACTCCATGGGTAGATTCATGGCGCCGAGTTGGCGTGCAAACACCTGCCACCCCGTCGGAGTACCGACGGTCTTGCGCTGGCGCAACAGATCGTTCACGAGGTCCACCACGTTACTTCCGGGTACCGCTACGCCTTTGTGCATGAGCTCTCCGCGCGCACTCCACGCGACGTCTCGTTTCAGACGTTCCATCAGTCGTCTGGCTTTGGCCTGCAGCGCCTTGGGAACGCTGTCGACGACGTCCGCTTCCATACCTGCCGCCACCGCCGCTTCCATACCTGTCGCCCCCGCCTCCGGCGGGGTCGGGTCCGTATTGGCCGCCGCCGCCGTGGCCACCGGGGACGTGTCCTTGTTGACCGTCATCACGCGCACCGGTTCGCGCGCGCGTCGATCGGCCAACGCGTTGTGGCGTTGCAACACTTGATTATACATGACGACCTTGTCACCGTCGGTGAGATCTTGTCTGTCGAGTATTACTTTCATCTTGTCGTCGAGCACCTGTACTTTGCGTCCTAGGGTATCCGTCGGTGCCGGTGCGCGTAGACTGTCCAACAGACGCGGATCTACCAAGGCCATCTTCCGTGCGTGTTCCATCGTCGTCGTCGTCGTCTACTTGAGTAGCACCTGTTTTAGCAAGGGTAGAAAGACCGCACCGGCCAAAGGTGCCAGCAGCGCCGACAGGAAACCACCGGTCTGTCCCCCGCCGCCCTGGTCTCCTCGCCGCCGGCGCGTCTCTCTTTGCCAAAGCGCGCAGGTTTTTGTTTTGTACTCACTCAGAGCGCGTCTCTGCGCGTCGGTCAAGGGCAAGTTCTTCTTCAATATGTTGTAGGCACACTCGGCTAGTGCACACAACAGATCGGCGTCGGCGTTTCTGATGATGGCTCGTCTAAATTTCGTGCTCTTGTACCTGTTCAGCGTCTGTATGCAGAGGAGGTGTTTCTTCACGAGTTCGGACATGCTGTTGTCTTCACGACCATGCTGCGACTGAAGGGACGAGGCGCGTGCGCGGACGTCTTATACCTTGGGTTGGTACACGTACTGGACACCGTCGTCCGGAAGGACGCCCGTGCGCAGACGCATGTCGTCGGGCATGTCCTGTTTCAGATCGACGAGGAGATAACCGTACGGGAGCACCGTGGCGTCTCGGAACGCTTCCTGTACAAACTTCAGGCGTCCCGGATACATCTGTCGCGCCAAGTGCCCGATCTGTGACGCGTCGCGAGGATTCTTGAAGACCACCATGTAGTTCGCGTTCAGACTGATCGTGCGACTCTCCTTGTTCTTCGGAAACAGGTTCTGCATGAGATACAGTACGGACGTGTTCTGGTGATGACTCTTTTTCGTGAACAAGGTCGTGACCCGTTCGTCCGTTTCCGCCATCAGATCGTCGATGACCACTAGTTTACGCGTCGATGCCGCTCGGCAAACCTTCCTCGAAGCGTACCAGGTCGTTGTCGACGTAGGCGCTCTGCCATACACCGTAACACCACGTGATCTTCTCTGGAGGCGGATCGATCATCGTTGTGGCGTGACGTAGCAGACACATCACGAACGTGCTCTTACCGCATCCCATCGGACCCGCGACGATGCAGGTGAAGGGGTGTTTCCATCGCGTGTCCATATAGTAGTCGGTAGTGGCGTTCGACAATGTCGCGTTGTTCACTGTGCTGTTAGATGCACCTCCACCACACCAACGAAGGAAGGGATCGCGGAACAAGACGTACAAGACGTACAGGTACAGACCGAGTAGTCCTACTAGTGCTACAGCTACGACTGCTCCCGTCCGTGACATGCTGCGCTATGACTATCGATTGCGTGGCATCTGTCTAAATAGTGTTATCTTTTTTTGTGTGTCTCCGCCTATTAACCGCGTGACAGCTAGAGGCGTCTATAACCCCAACTGACGTAGGGGCGCATTTCCTCATCGTGTCAGCAGTGGTTCGGCGTTACACGTCCACCGGACCCGTGGTGATTCCGTCCTCGTTGACCACGCGCTTGGAGTAGAAGTAGGTCAACGCCGCACGTTCCTGGGTGTACGTCAGCACGGACGAGTGATTGACCCGGAACCCGCGGTTCACTCCGCTTCCACTGCGACGATTGGTCAGCACGTCCAGGAACGCCTGCTTGTCGATGGTGTTGAGTCGTTTGTTCAGTCCTTTGGTGGTATATTTATCGACCGTACCCGAACAATAGTAGGTCTTGCTGCACAGTCCTAGGAAACAATCACCGGACCATTCGACCTTAAAGAGTCCCGGTGTTCTCTTGTCGTATGCCTTGCGCGCCTTGCAACACGTCTCGGTGCCGTTCCACGGACGTCCGGCCAGCCGACAGCGCATGTAGTCGTTCTGATGATCGTCGCAACATTCGGACGGTAGCCATTCGGAGCGGTGACGATAGTAGTGCTCGCGCAGTGCCGGTGTCACGAGGTCGTCGACGGACTCTCCGGCCAGAGCCAAATAGGCGCTGTCCGTATCAGTTTCGCAGTACTCGAACAGCGGACGATCCACGTACCTGACCATGAAGTCGTAGTAGAACTCCAACATGCGTAGTTTGGCCCACTGCAACACGAAGAATCCCACGTGCGTGGGCAGTGCGTATTTTACGGTGCGCTTGTGCATTTCGATCTCGTACGCATCGGCGGCGACGACGTCGAGTTGGCGGAAGCGACGATTGTTGATCGCGGACGATGCCCTCTTTTCCGTGCAGTAGGTGACCTCGCGGTGCTTATCGACGTTGGTGATAAATTTCCCATAGGAAGAATTACCCATAAGTTTTGTGGTGTCCGCGATCATGGCCTTGTCGGGATGGGCGTCTCCTTCGCGTCGTGCGGTGGACACCGCCTCGCCGAATCGTCGGAAGCAGGCGACCGGTGTGTACTCGATGACCTGGTAGACGTGCGTCTCCTCGAGTCCGTGTGCGAGGTACCATCGCAAGAGAGGTGTGGCGAGCAAGATCTTATCCCCACGATAACTCCCGACGAGCATGCTACGTGGGGTTGTCATGATGTCGTGTTCTTCGGCGTAGCGACGCATGAACGGTCCGAGGTCGTCGCGGGTCAGGTGAATGTTCTTGAAGATGGGCTGCATCTCGGCAAAGTGCGTGCGCAGGTCCTCCGGTACACGTATGTCACACTGAATCATACCGAACACGCTACCGTTGCGCACGCCTGTCAGGATCTGTTGTGACGTCATTTTCCAGCGCACGTGTCGACGGCGTTGACGAACGTCCAGAAACTGTTTCACACACGGATCGCGTCTTACGACCTTCCACTCGCATTCCCACAACTCGACGACCTTCACAAAATGTCGAAGATAAGTTGTGTTCTTTCGCGTTTCGGCGAGCAGTTGCGTCATGGGTTTCCCGTTGACCTCGTTGATCTCACGACCGGTGCACGGACAACCCTGGTAGTAGCATCCGTGAAACTGATAGGCCGTCTTCGTTTCACTGCACCAACCGTCCACCGACAGTTTACAGATGCGCTTCTCTCGACCGTTGGACTGGTGACGTATGGCGAGTCCCGTGCTTTCGGACTCCCACGTCAGCCATTCGGCGGCCATCTGACCTGTGGGCTGCCCCGCTTCTGGTCGGAACTACTTCTCTTCCCGTCGCCGCGTGTACCACCCCGTCGGCATCTCTTGCGATATCGACCACAGATACAATGCATTCGCATCGTAGCCGACAATGGACTGACACGTTCGAGCCGCATCACCGTAGTCGTTACGACGTATCTTCTTCGTGACCCCCTTCTCGTGATGTCTGGTGAAGATGAGTGACGGTCCTCCGACGATGTTCTCTCTGACGAGCTGGTGGACGTCCTTGTTCGTCTCGTTGAAGAGCGTAAAGAACGTCCTCTCCGGCACGTAGGTGAACAGGTAGGACAAGGTCAAACCAGGTATACTGATCCCTTGTTTGAACATGTCGAGACCGCGGTGTCGGTAGAAAACGAACTGTTTGGCGATGGCCTCCAAGAACGGTACGACATCCCTGTTGTTGTACCAGACGAGAAAGTCTCGCAAAGTCTCCATGTCGTTGTCTCGCCACACCTTCCGACATCGTGTGTAGTCGTCGTCGGATATACCTTCGTTCTTCAGTCGACTGAAGAAGGCCTCTTTGGGAGGTAGAGCGGTGTCGTCGAGTCTCTCCAAGCTGTCCATGTATTCGTAAGGGAAGTGACCTTTCGTAACCTCGCAACCGTACGCTTTCAGGTACTTGTCGTACCAGAATCCCGGGGCGATATAATGAGTTATGCCGAGGAATTTGAGGTCGTCCGTCGATAGACACATAAACGTATTGCCACGTTTGATCACGTGAAACGTCCCTTCATCCTCCCTCTCTTCCTCCTCCTCCTCCTCCCCGTCCTCTGATACTTTCGTCGCGGTCAGGAAGTAGGGTACCAGGAACTGTTTGACGACGTTCAGATCGTACCTGCTCGAGTTGAATCCGATGACGGGCAACTGATGAAGCCAACCGTACAATTGACCCATGAGAGTTTTGTAGGGATTGGTCGGTTTTCGCCGTGACTCGTTGTCGTCTCCCTCCGCGGTGGACGCCTCCTGTTCGTCCCACGTCACGATAGCCTCCACGAGTTCGTGGAGGGTGCCCTCGTAACTGTCTACGATGGCTTCGTAGGCTGCTTCGCTCATCGCCTGAAGGATGGTCATCATGTCGGATACCAACTTGTTGCTGTCGCCGTCCGTGATGAGGCATTGCACCTGTTCGAATCCGGGTACGTTACTCGTCAGGGACACGCTCAACGGTACGTGACGAGCCACCCAGTGGACTTTGGCGCTGTCCGACGGAAGCTGTGACGTATCGAACTCGAAGTCGAAGGTGGCGCGATACGGATAGTAGCGCAAACACTCGGCAACGTGAATGTTTTCGTCGTCCAAGCGCTGGAAGACTGTCGGCGACGGGCGGTAGACGCTACCGGGATAGATCTTTCGCGCGCCTCCCGTACACCCGCGCTCGTGTCGTTCTAGTTGGAATGCGTAGTGCCATAGCGAGTCACCACACTTCCTACATCGATAAGAGTGACAGTACATGTTCACGTCTTGTATGTAGGAACAGTGTGTCTCGTGAAGATTGACGTACATCGTTTCGGGATAGTGACACAAGGACCGGCGTACGAGTTCGGCAGTCGCCTTTCCGCCTTCTTCTTCCGGTTCGACGAGCTTGTAGACGCACACGTTGGTCTCAAAGGTGGTCTCGATGCGATAGAGATCGGCTATCGTCACCCCATCAAAGTCTTTCATTTTCACTCCGTCACGGTCGTACTTCGTGTAGAGTACCCGCACAGCGGGTTCCAGGTGGTATCGATCGCATCCACGATGCAGAGCCAGACACCGGAAGAGACACAGATTGTCGGTGTACTTTGTATTGTTGACGGGGTCTCTTTCCAGTCCGATGACGGCTTTGTTTCGTTTGATGTACCTCGGTAGTGTGATATCCACACATCCTATCGGATGATCTACGATGTGATTGACGAAGAAGGTGACATTCGTGACCACCTCGCATACCCATTGACTGTCCGGATGCTGATTGATGACCCACTGCAGCACGTCTGTTTCTCGGATACGTTCCAGAAACGCATCAAAGTCTGCAGTGTTTGTGATCAGACACGGTTCGTCGAGGTAACGCCCGCAGCAGTTACAAGACGAATGAAAATACCTGTACCTGTTCGTGGTCTTGTTCCTTAGGACAAAACCATAACTAAGATTAATCTTAAAGGCGTGGGTCTGTTCGCGGAACATGGTCTTCAGTGACGGTTCTAGGGCGCTCGTGTCCGGTGTCGACACTCTGTAATTGTACCTGGATTGCACGGGTCCTCTAGCCACGTGGGTTCGGATGGTTGACCAGTGATCTCGGACGACGTCTCGTAGCTCCCTCGATAGAGTATCGGCGAAGGGGAGTCGGGGCGGTGGTTGTATCGGGTCGTCATCGTCGCCGGCGGCGGCACTCACACGTGGTCGCTCTGTGCGTCTCGCTCGTTTGCGTAGGGGTGGGTCGCTCGCTTCCGCACGTCGGCTACATACCGACTTCATATGACGTACCAGGTTGTCACGTCTCGTGAACTCACGTGCACATCTCTCGCAACGGTGCAGTGTATCGCTTTTTTGTGAGGTGTCACAAGACTTCCTGTTGTGACATACCAGGTCCCGTCGTCTCGTGAAGTCTCTTCCACATCTCGAACAGGGGTGCCTAGTACTTTTTGGTGGTTCGCCAGATGGCACCACTCGTGGCGGTGGTTTACTGTAGGCATGGTCGTCGTCGTCTACGTGTGTTGATGATGAATGCGTTTGGTCTATGTGGCGTTGTATGTCGGCGTGTGTATCGAGCACGAGACCACAGTGACGACACGTGTGCTGCTTTATGGTCTACCTACAACTGAAGGATGGGAGATCCTTGTACGTTTCTATATATCCTAGTGTGACGTCATAGGAGGCGTGGCTTGTATGAGTGTGCGTGTATATGATCTATAGACAGAGGGGAGGTGGGCGTGTATGTATTCACCGATCGCAATGAGCTATGAAGAAGGCAAGAACAACAGACACCGGAATCCTGGATTACATACACACATACATCTTTATTCATTGAATATTACAATAAAAGCGAAAGGAATACAAATACAAGCGAGTAATAACGCAAAGCTAAGCGCCTACAGTAACAGACAAG
The DNA here is from genome assembly GCA_963995525.1 of Escarpia spicata. Classification (NCBI taxonomy): domain Eukaryota; kingdom Metazoa; phylum Annelida; class Polychaeta; order Sabellida; family Siboglinidae; genus Escarpia; species Escarpia spicata. The sequence goes on from OZ023210.1 coordinate 5,821,742, forward strand.
AGGCGCTTATAACCCCAGCTATAGTCGTAGGGGCGCATTTCCTCTTGTTGTTGTCACTGCAGGCGCCTCTGGAGAGCATGGATTATATAGGCGACGTGTTCGTCGCGCATGACATTGGGCGCGATTTCATCGCACATCGTACGCACGGCCACGTCAAAACTACATCGCTGTGTCGCGAACAGCACACCGGCTAGGGCCTCTATATTTAACTCGAGGTGCCTCACAGCATCAAACGGCGCCGAATACGCCCACGGGATCGACGCTACTGTTTTCGACCATATGATGTGGCCGTCGTGGGCAATGTCGAGCGTTGACCGATCTCTCCTCAGTGCCTCGTACTCGGAGGCGGTCGTGGTGACGTCGATGTCATCATCCTCCTCGCATGTCATGTCCAGTGATGATGATGATGCTTCGGTGGAGGATGGTGGTGTCACGCAATCACATGACATCTCTAGCGGTGGAGATGAGACGTGACGCTCGTGTAACTGAGTGAGGAGGGCCTGTCGTAGTGGCATGTGAGTGTGGTGGCGGCGTCGTTTTCTCGGTGCCCACTCTAGCGGGTTCTCCTGATACGATTTCTGAATGAGGACTAGTCCGCTAGAGGAGGCATCGGTGACCTGACAACACAACAACAACAACATTAGCAGGGTGTTTTCTCGTCCGACAGCGATATACCACGTGCACGCATGATGGCTTGCACACGTGTTATGATGTCACGTGCTCTCGTCGGTGTATCCGCCATAAACCTGTAATGATGTACTGCATATCTCAAATTGTCTTGGATCAGGTCAATACGCACCAGGTAGATGGTGTTTGACTCGCCTTCGAACGTGCGCCACAGTTCGTTGCTTACGAATCGGACGATAGCATCGCGTGCTACCACGCACAGCTCGGAGCACCAGGACTGCCTTTCCTCCTCCCCTGTGTCGTCTTGTTGGTACCAGGGCAGTGGCCTTTCGTCCTTCGGAGTGAGTGCTTCGTCTTCCTTCTCATCCGTCACGGTTATACCGCGGCTATGGAGACTCGTTTTCACCCGTGATACGACACCACGAGCAAACCACGGTGTACGCGATACGCATACCAGATCGGACACTACCATATCATAAGTATGTAATATACGCGAGCCATTCACTTTGTATACATCTTCGTGAACGTTCGCATAGGGGCGTCCTAGGGTGTCGGCTGCCTGGCGAATACAAGCGGCGGTTATAGTGGCCATAAATAGGTCGTCATCTATCATTTGGTCCGCACGTTTCTGAATGGCATTCACCCTGTCTACTGAACCCTGTAATTCACTACGTCTCCGGCTCTCATCGTCGTCAGACCAATCAGTATCAAAATCACCATCATTAGCAACATCATCATCGTCATCCTGATCACTAGACCAAGAACATGACCCCACATGAATGACACTTGCCTCGTCAACATTGTCTTCATCGAAGGACAGTCGGCGTTTCATCCCACGCTCGGGGGTTGACACCGGAACTGTCTCGTAGTACGATGGAATTGGCGTTGACCAAGGAGGCGTCTACAACACACGTCAGAGGAAATTACATCATAGTGTCAAATAGACAGACAGCCAGAGAGACATCATTCAACCACTAGGGACAGGGTCTCTCTCTATACTCCGTCTGGGGGCGTCACCTACTCTTTCATCACTCTCAGGTGGCGCCTCTTACAACAGTTAGGAACAGACGCTCTCTATACTCCGTCAGGAGGCGCCACCTAACAGTGAGTCACTGTCAGTTGGCGCCTCTTACGGCTGGATTATTTCCAGTGCTACCACGGTGTAATTTCGATAGTCTGCCTTAGTTGACTTTCTAATTGTCACCCTAGCCTGTTTGCCACGTAGGACATTCAGTGACTGGTAACGTTCGTCGCCGGCTTTAAGCGACATATAGTCGCTTGCTGTCATTCCCCCACGACCCCCTGGACTAGACGGTCAAATCCTGTGGCCCACACTTCGTTGCCCCTGCGATCGGCAAAAAGCATACCCATAGCATACTTGTATACGGCAATACCCTTCTGACGACCATGGATCGGACATATGCTGACGTTATGGTGCCCTCCTTTCGTCGTTTCAAGAAGAACTTTCCGATTACATATTCGACATGAGGGGTAGCATACATATTCGGGGGACAGAGCACATGTTACTAGTGTCAGTGGACGAACAAATGCGTACGTTCCGTCACTTACTTGTTCGAGTTCCGACAGGAGCATTTCCTCGGATTTAACGTTGGACGTCGCCATCTTGTCGAACAGTGAAGAGTGAAGGGCAGTCGAGAGCAGCAGCAGCGAGACGGAGAGAGAGCGTGTTTGTCCTGTTAGATTTACCCTGGGTTTATATACATTATCATTCTCTCCAGGCATCGACCGCGTGATACCGTAGACAATGACATCACGCGTCCCTGGTGTTCGCGTCTTATCGCGCTCGTGACTTTATCTCTCCCTCTCCCGTACTCTGTCACCGTGTGGCTGTCTGTCTGTTTTTTAATGGACGCCTTATGTAAGGCGTACAGAGCACTGTCTAACGAAGTGTCTCAGTTGCATAAGAATCACACCGAGTATATTCTTACCTGCTTCGTTACGCTTTGAACTCTTACCCCAATACCCCTCTGCACTGGGTACATTCTCAATAAGTCGTGCGTCACCTGTGGCCAGCAAGCGTTGGCGTAGTTTAGAGGCACGAAACTTCGTGGCTACTATGACGTACATCACGGCTCGTCGTTGTGATAGCCATGCAACGGTTCGATCGGGTATCCAACGAATGTTTTTACTCCAGTATTTCGCCTGTATTCCGCTGCGTGCAGTCTGAATCTTTCTCGCTGTGTTCTCGTCGTGAAAATGTCTGGTTTTTTAAAACTGATATGCTGCCTCTGCACAAGTAACGTCTTCACCCCATATGTGTATTTCGCATGGATAGAAATTCGATAGGAAGTGACCAGCACCCCTGAATTGTATATCCAAGCTCTTGACCGCCATATGTTTCATCGTTGACCACTCACAGAGTTCTTTTCTCCCGTCTGTATTGTTAGCGTTCTGATAAGGCATATTCCACATGCATTGTCGTCTAGCTGTACTTCGTACATCACGCGCTTATCGCCAGCTGCTCCCTCTGTCATATGACTGATATCGGTTTGTACTTTACCACGTCGAAATTTTCCATAACCGCATTGCTGACTACATAACCAGGCTTCACCCACGTGACACCCCTAGACGATGATGTCATACGTCCCTGGGTCTTCAGTGCTTTTCATACGCCGGTATTTTTCCACGTACAGTGTGTCTTACAAGTTGCCTTCATAGTGTGTCTGCATGCATGCATATATCCTATATATATACTAGCTCGTTTGTTACATTCTTCACATCATCTCATTCGCTACTATGTCGTCGATACCTTGGGCTCAACTGCGTGCTGAATGGCGTCTTCGTGATGCGTGGATGCGCTCTATGTCATCTTGGCTGCAACTGCGTGACGACTGGAGTGGTCTCGAAATTGTGTAAGTACTTTTATTATTATTATTATTATTATACGTATATATATATATATATATAATTATTATTCTTTGCTTTGTTTCATTCGATAGATATCCTATACATATCATACTTCACAGTATTATTATTATATATATATATATATTATTCTTTGCTTTGTTTCATTCGATAGATATCCTATACATATCATACTTCACAGTATTATTATTATTATTATATATATATATATATTATTATTATTCTTTGCTTTGTTTCATTCGATAGATATCCTATACATATCATACTTCACGGTATTATTATTATTATTATTATATATATATATATATTATTATTCTTTGCTTTGTTTCATTAGATCTATACATATCATACTTCACAGTGTTCTTCACGAACACTACCTGTGATGTCTCACCTCTATTATTCCTTATGCTTACATTCGTTATGTATCACGGTTATCTATATTTACCTATCAGGTCTGCCGGTACCACCGACGACGCTGATACCTGGCGTCTGACAGGGAGTGTATCCAGTGACTCCAGTATTGAGGATTGCACGTGAGTGTTCAACAATTATTTATTTATTTATTTATGTTTTCTCTTACCACGTTTCTCATTCTCTCCAATGTATATACACAGTCTTTCTTATCTATGCTGACCTCGGGCGCCCTCTTGTCGTTTCGGCTAGCTACGCGGTGTTTGGTTACCGATCGCCTCAGCAGACGTCTCCATTACGTATTGTATTATAGTCCGTTGATCTAGCTTGCCCTTTTATCGTGTGTCGGTTCCCTACGCGGTGTCTGGTTACATCACTGGGTTATTCCACTCGGCTGTACTTCGCATATATTTTTGTCTGTTATTCCCTTAGTACTAATTCTTCTTTCATACATACATACATACATACATACATACATACATACATACATACATACACACACACACACACACACACACAAAACTTTTCTCTTTGATCTTTCGTTATGACTCTTTGATCTTTCGTTCCTTTCAACACCTTTTAAAACTTTCCTCTTTGATCTTTCGTTATTACAATTCCCTCTTCGGTCTTTCGTTCTTCATATACACGATAAACCTTCCATGGCTGCTCACTCCACCGCCAGGGGGCGCGCTACATACGCTCACACATACTGTCACGTGACTACTCACTTCACTCAGGGGGGCGGCTTTCGAAACCTCCCTAATATCACTCAAAAATGACCAGAAAACTCCTCAGGATACCGATTCATGTCATCCTATATACTACTTACGTAGTACTAGCGTCTACACGCTGAAGTTAATAACGGTGTCAAGCAGGGATGAATTTAGTCCTAATCCTATTTACTTTATTCCTGACAAGACTGTTACAGTGTACTTCCGTCAGTCTAACCGACTGACGGCAAACTGCAAGCCATAACCTTGCCAGATTGACGGAAAGAGGCGGCGGGAGGCGAAACATAAAGCTATAAGCATATTCTGATACGTCACCTAAATTAATGCAGCAAACACCTTAATCGACACTCTGGAAAATAATACAGGTGAATGTTCCTGGTGGCGGTCGGCAATTCGATCTGGCGTAACCAACAAGACTATGACAGGGAGCAAGCCCTTTGATGTTCCTTTGATCTCATAATCTTATGGATACTGAGATGGACTTACATACTATTTACGTCTCGCTTCCGTCGTCTGGTCCAAACTGAAACGGGCAAACTTAGGTGAAATAGTTGCTGATTAATCCAAAAATGTCACAATATAATCAACGATCAGCAGATTGTTCTTGAACCACATTCATAATAACTTTCCTAATGAATGTAATCCATTTTAATATCGATTTTCTCATTATATTAATGCATTTGCTGTTGTGCATACTCTTGGCAAGACTCTGTCGCCATTGTAGCAATAGGTTATTAAGATGTCACCTTGCCATGCACCAAATAAGACCTATCCGATAACAATTCCCTCTTAACAGACGCCCCCACAACTCCTATTAGGCCATTTCACTTTGGCAGTTCGTAAGACGAATCAATTAGGAATTTAGCAAATTTAGTATTTATACATATTAATTATTAGATAAACATTCACTGGTGATGGTTTGTGTGAAAAAGGCTAATTTACAATAATAATAACTTCTTTTGAGTCTAAATCCTCGGAAACCAAGCTCAGACGTGCATCAATAGTTAGTAAACCTCAGAATCGATTAAGCCATATTAAAGACGTCAACAGATGGATCGATACCCCATGGAGCTATGGTGGACACGCAAGGTTATAACCATTCATCTTCTTCCCCTTGCTCCTTTGAGAGGTGGGGTCCACGTCATTTGGTAGCTTCTTCTAGTTTTCTTATCAGTTATTTCCACCTCTCTCTCTTGTCCGTATTGCCCATCCATTCATGGCTGTTCACGCCAGCCCTCCCCAGGTCTCGTCTTATGCTGTCGTTAAGGTTAAAACCATTACTATGACAAAATGTCAACTCCGCAACGACAGGTCAGGTTCACAATACATTGTTATGCTTATAAATATATAAAATTATTATGTGTGTCGATATGTACCCGGTCAAATAAGCATAATTTTCTTCACCACCGAAAATAGACATCATTTTCATACAACGATGCATCCGTTAGTTAACACGAAATATACATTTTAATTGCAAATTGTTGCCGAGTTTACTAGTTAAGTTCATAATACATTGTTGGGATTAGGAATACATAGGTATATACTGTGTTAAAACAACATATTTTGGTCACCAGTGAAAGTGAACATATTTTTCAAACATTTGTTACGACATAGGTTTCCTATATATACATTCGTTAACACGAAATGTGCATTTGCATGATTTTAATGAACATTGCAAAAACTTCACTTTTGCGTAAATAAACTGGAGAAGACTACGGTGCTGTTCATTTTAATGTTAAGTTGAGGTGTTTGTCAATATGAAAAGTCGAAAAAGTAGCTTAAATCTGACAATTAATTTTTAAAGAACACAAAACCTGAAAGTATACCAATAACTGACAATGGCCCACACATAACCTACACTAGAGGCGTGTGCTTGAGTGCAGTTCTAACGTTTCCCACACCACTACTCGAAAAAGTAGCTTAAATCTGACAATTATTTTTTAAAGAACACAAAACCTGAAAGTATACCAATAACTGACAATGGCCCACACATAACATACACTAGAGGCGTGTGCTTGAGTGCAGTTCTAACGTTTCCCACACCACTATTTTGCTCCATTTCAATTTAATTCTTTATTTCCAAATGAAAACAGATGCTTACAACATAGGTACGTAATTATTTTAAAAGTATGGTTTAATTAAGTTAGTAACTAAAGCATATAAAAGTTACTTGTTGGTAACAAAAGCATATAATTCTAAATACTTACGAAACCCATTAATATAATTATATATACTTCAAATTATTGCCTAGTCCTTTGACTCAGTATAAATCAATTCACGCATTCTAAAACAAGACCACAATATGTCAGCTCTTAATCGGTTTGACTTTTCTGGACACTAGTTGATCCAAAATTAACCGTGATATTGTGTGTGTGTGCGTGTGTGTGTGTGTGTGTGTGTGTGTGTGCGCGCGCGTGCGTGTGCTTGTGCGTGTCACTCGCCTATATAATAGCACCACTACTTAGCATCTCTCCACGACGAACATAAAAGTAATGAGACACAACTCTTAAAGACTAAGTGACATGAAATGTTAAATGTTTTTGAAACTTCGTATACTTAAACGTAATACTCTTGTCAAGTAATGAGCCAAATGTGGAGCCTGGTCACTGCGAACTCATGTCACTAAGACCGCTCAAACGTGGTAATTTGCGTGTCGCAGCCCGTCAGATGTTGCTGACATCACCACAGGCAGGGCCGCTGAGCGCGCCCTATCCTTTAGCACGGCGAGCGGTGGTGCAGTCTGTTGTTTCAGACTGTTCATGAAATTGCAATCGCGGAATTTAATATCTTTTATATCACTGTAAAGATTATTCATATTTACAAGTTTGTTGTTGGATGTACAAAGGAATTGTGTTAACGCTTTGAGGTATTGCCTTTCGAACATCGCGAATGCTCAACCTTGCATTATATTCGCTGTCGCATATATACATTGCAGGATTAATCATTCGCGATGTTCAAACGGCTATAAATCAAAAACTAAAAACAAATCCTGGGTACATTCTGCGACAAACTTGTAGAGAAGATGATTATCTTTACTGTGATATCAAAAATGTTAAATCTCTTTGCAAGTTTGAGCATTCGCAATGTTCAAACGGCAATAACTCAAAAAGTAAAAAAAATCCTGGATGCATCTAGCGACACATTTGTAAGTAAGATTATTATTATTTACAGTGATATCAAAAATATATTAAATTCCGCGATTGCAGTTTTAAGTATTGCTTGAAACACCAATTGCACGCCATGCTAAATCCCAGAGGTGCTGCCTGCGGTGACATCACAACGACCGCTGAGGGTCGCAACAAACTGTGTAGAAAATGTACAGAAAATCGCGACCAAACGGGGCCTTGAAAAGGGTGACGGAGGGGGTTAAAAAATCAGTTGAGTATCAGGACACTATTTTTGGATTATATTTCATTCAGATTAGAAATAAAAATGGCTCATTTCGCCTAGTCTTTAATTAATTAACTGGCGTGATGAGGAGCGTGCAGCAATTCTACGGAATTTCAAACGGTAACCCCGATTGTGTTGTTGATCAGAGACCACGGAGGACTGGGTCACAAGTACAGCTGCTTCGTGAGCATCGATACAATCGACGGCATCTGCTTCTTGCTGTTGAAACCTTCGAGACTTGAGTGTGACTCGTAGTCACAGGCCACAATACGGTTGACTCTTGTGAGGAGAGTCAGGATATCGCGGTCCGTGGTGTCGCCGTATTCTCCCTTGAAGACCTTACAGAAAGCCTGGATGAACCACGATCCTTTCGTTGTGTTGCGCCAGGACAAGTAACCTAAAACATACAGCGCCTTCCCACATTCAATAAGGGGGTGGGGGAGGGAGATGAAGAGCGAGAGAGAGAGAGAGAGAGAGAGAGAGAGAGAGAGAGAGAGAGAGAGAGAGAGAGAGAGAGAGAGAGAGAGAGACAGACAGACAGACAGACAGACAGACAGACAGACAGACAGACAGACATACAGACAGACAGACAGAGACAGAGAGACAGAGAGACAGAGAGAGAGAGAGAGAGAGAGAGAGAGAGAGAGAGAGAGAGAGAGAGAGAGAGAGAGAGAGAGAGAGAGAGACAGAGAGAGACAGAGAGAGACAGAGAGAGACAGAGAGAGAGAGAGAGAGAGACAGAGAGAGAGAGAGAGAGAGAGAGAGAGAGAGAGAGAGAGAGAGAGAGAGAGAGAGAGAGAGAGAGAGAGAGAGAGAGAGAGAGAGAGAGAGAGAGAGAGAGAGAGAGAGAGAGAGAGAGAGAGAGAGAGAGAGAGAGAGAGAGAGAGAGAGAGAGAGACAACTACATAAATTACGGATATTATTATTAAGACGATAACGTATTAGTTATAAAGACAGGTATCACGAACATACCAGGAGCAGTCGAGTACGCATACAAGAAGTCAGCCATCTCTGGGATGCGATAGATTCTCTGTTCTGGCTGCTCTCCTGTGGCGTCAGCCACTTCAGCACCACCATCCAGCTCGCGACCGCGACAAGCCTAGTAGATATTTAAATAGCAGTGAGCAAAGGGTGCAGAAAAGAACATGTACATTAAACATTTGGTGCGCAACACAATTATACATTTTTGGAAAACTAAATACGTTGTTCGTATTCAGCACACAGTAACGAGTAGTAGAGACCTGCTTTTGTGTGTTATCCTGGTTTGTGGTATATGTCTTGGTGTCAATGGCAGAACCGCCAGTAATACTGGGTGGATAGGGTCTATATGCCTTTAGCAAATGCATGCCAGTCCATAGGCCCATTGCCAATCTTTTATATATCATTTAATCACACCCTTATTTATATCGCAAGTGAATTTATTTTCCTATTAAGAGTTTGCCCACTCGGCTAATCCGTTGACGATGGCTAAAAGTTTAATCACATCTCACCTGGATAATGAAAACCTTCGGCTTGCAGTTGAGTGTAGGGCAATTGCCACCCTTGAAGAAGCTGGCAATCTTGTTTATCTTGACTATGCCATCTGTGCCGTAGACAAGTCCAGTATCGCCGTGACTGAGGATCGCACAAACGAAACAATCGCTGTTGCTGTGGTCTTGTTTAGTCACTAAAACATAAGGTCAATACATTACACGTAATCTGAAGCGTAATGTGACATACACCGAACATTCTTTATATTTTGGCAGCCAGATGCATGCAATATACCAAAACAAGGAAAATGAAAACTGGTTTGATCGAAAGGACACGTATCGTTTAAGATAAACTGCAAGTCTGGGAGAAATGGAACAAGAAGGAAGGAAGAGGGCAGGTTGGAGAGGGAGAGTGGTTGCACACACGCAGGGGAAGGGACGGGAGAGAAAGAGAGCGGGGGGGGGGGGGTGCAGAGGAAGAGAAACGGGGGGACAGAGGGAGGAGGGCCGGCTGGGATAGAGATGGAGGGAATGTGGTTATAGGGTAGTATATGTATGTAAAGAGGGATGTGGAGGAAGGGAGGGAGAAAGGCATAGTAAAGATGGAAGAAGGGACGTAGAGGGGAGAAGGGTGGATGTGGCGGGTTGGAGAGGGAGGGGTGGAGATGGAGGGAAGTTGAACTTGTGGAGGGATGGGAGGGAAGGACTGAGAAGCGTACTTCATGTATAATATTTCAATGAATCATACGAATGAAAACCACACTTACCTTCGTTAAATATCTTCAACATATCTGTTGCCGTCTTATTTTTTTCAAATCTCACGTCAAAACCAAGTCCACCGAACAGTGCGTACAAATTTGCAGCGTCAACGTCGGTCCCGTTACGTTCTTTCAGCCCTGTTTTTTTGTCGAAATAGCGGTTGTTTATTAATAAAAATAAACCTCTTTTCTTGTGGTCCATTCTGTACATATCCTCGTCAAGCCTTGTGCCCATGCTACAGAAGGCAAACAATACATAATTGTAAAAATTTTACAATTACCTTTAACAAATGTTAGACATCTCTGAAGAAACTTGTGGATTCCGATGTGGATTTAACATGGTCTTTAACATGTCAATAATATAAACATACCGTTTTCATAAAAATCTTAAAAAACATTTGCAAAAGATTTCCATATTGTAACTCCTTATCACTTAATGAAATACTTACATTTTCCGTACGAAAACACAGCGCCGCGCGAAAGTTTGGTAATAGCGTTTACCGTGCTAGCGGTTATAGCAATGAAAAATATATGTTGATGCACGTGACGTAATTGGCTCGGGAAGTCACGCTCAATTCTCGTTAATCATACACAGAGATCAGCGGCCGCGGTATTGAAAGAGATTACAAGTGCAGGGCAGGCCTATGACATGTTGTGTTCTACTGGTTGATGTGATGTCGTTCTCCTTCTAACTCCTGTTTGGGTGATGTTAAACATCCAAAGTGTGTAGCCCTTAGCTTTCAGTACTTTCTTGATAAGGTACATCTCTATGGTCTTCTCCTCATCTTCTGTTACCAGGCTTCCTGTCCTTCGTGGGCGTGCCTCACCACTGATCATTTGTATGTAATAGCCAAATACGTAAGTTGTGATTAGTGTCCTATTTCAAATACTGGTCTGTGTGGGTTGAGTTCCAATACACCTTAGTTGATACATTACCCTTCAGCCGTATCCATGTATCTATATTATCATAGTGGCTAACGTATTGTCCTGTTCTGGTTCTACCGAAACCTTGGACATACTCGTCCATGGTGTGTACTTCACTCTCTTGTAACAACGTGAATATTTCATCCACATATCTCAACCATATGTCTGGAGGACGAGGTGCTTCCCTAGTGGCTCTTTCTTCAAAATGTTCCATGTATAGGTTCGCCACTATCGGGTACACCGGTGATACACCGTCGTAACTGAAAAATGTGGTGTTCACACAGACGACTATCACATTTCTATAAGTGAACACAGGCCACCAGGTCTAGACAATAAGGAGAAAGATAAACGAAGCGATCAATATCCAGAGAGGGAAATCATTAAACGCGATGTCGGCCAGGAGCTCTCAGTCCTTCTCTAGCTTGTCACATGACATTGGTCATATGACACACCCACAAATTAATTCTGCTGAAGAAAGCCGCGGTATGCGGTCCTAATATCCAGATCGGAATCCAAGTTTCTTGAGATTGAGAGGTAATTATGCCTAATGATAATAAGCAACAAACCAGATCACCAATCCATTCAACAAGATAAGAAATGTTTATGCTAATGTCGTGGTCAATAAACACGCTAAGTCACAGTTCATGCTGGTTTGTAATTTGTATAGTTAACTACACGTCGTCTCCCCAAAATAATGTATACGCAATAGAAATTACAAGATACAAAATACTTTATTGAATTTCTCAAAAGATAACTTTATCAGGTGGCCCGTTATAAAAGTACATAAAAAACAATCACAATATAAATTAATGAATATAACTCACATTCCCAAACATTCATCGCCCACACCCGCACGATGATGATGGTGGTGGTGACAAGGAGGGTATACCACTTCAGTTAAATGCGTTCTATATGGGACATACATCCATCTAAAACCTGCTGCCGCTCGCCGTTCGGTGTGGGCTGTACGCGCGTTCTTCGAATGTCCAGAGGAACATTCAGGCCTGTGAACACTGTTCCACTGGGAAAATATTCTAACTCTACGGCACCACCGCCAGAAGTACCAGTAATAACATTGCACTATTTCGTGTAGACATACATTGAAAAACTGTTGGCATAAAATTCACCTTATTACTCCACCGGCCGCGCCATCTCCACTGCCCATGGATGGGATATTTGCATCTGGTGTATCGCCCATTTTCTTTGACTTGCAGTTTTTCGTCAAGCATGAACGATCACCGACTGAAACGGAGAGGTTTTCGTGTATAGGCCTGGCATTTATACTGGAAAACTAAATGTATATTTATCGCCAGTAGGTCAATGGGGCGTACTGATTAGTCCGATAACGTCGGTGAATAGGGGGGCTGCGGCTCTCCAAATGCTCGATCTCCCGAAGCTCACCAGAAACACCCACTCTGAAGCTCTCCATAAAAACTTGGTGGGTTGTGTGTTGTGTGTTGTGTGGATGTGTGTGTGTGTGTGTGTGTGTGTGTGTTGTGTTGTGTCTGGGTGTATGCATGGGTGTATGCGTGTGTCTATGTGCGAGCGTGAGTGCGCGAACAAATTAAAGCGGTATATATGTGAAAAGTATACATAATACTTATAACAGGTATATTAACACAAAGCATATAACATAGGTCTACACACTGCTGTCGAATCACTGCAATAAACGTAGTAAGTAGTTAACCCATAGATCACTCTCGATAAGCCAAAGGGCATTCTTGTCCACCTGCCATCTAGAGTTAATTCTCTGTGTGGCAATCTTGTTAAATCTTGTTAAAAAATCACCACACATATACTTACCTTGTTGATGTCTTCAGAAGCGATTTCAGTCTTATATTTACAGCAGTACACGTAGGCCTTATAACTAACCACTTTCGAAAGCCTAAATCGTAAAACGAACCTTCTACATCCTGTTCATATGCTTACGACTGTAGCTAGTGAGTAATAGGCCTAATTATAGTGTACTGGTATACATCTATTCATTGCTCTGGTGAACAGAGCCTATTTATATTAGACCCGGTAGTAGCCGCTAGGGTAGCTGTATTATTGCAGGCGTATAGCTTATGATTTTGTGATACATTTCGGCTTTCCCTCACGCTGCCCTCGCGTAGTGTCCATCAGTCAGTACACAGGCAGGTTTAGGGGTCTTCGGGGCACTTGCCGTCTAAACCTTTGTGATTTTGCCGCGCTATGTCTGAGCTACAGTGGCGTGCCCACTGGACGTTTTATTGTGCCTCCGTTACTGATATTACGGCGGCGCTGCGGCGAAAGAATGTTCAATAGCACCCTCCGTCTTCAGGTGTCATTAGTAATAGTCGAACCGAGACAGCAGATAAGCCGAAGTTACGGCGGCGCGGCGGCGAAAACATTTTCTACACCATCTGATTCGTCGGCCACAAGTGCATATTTTTGTGCCCCCCCCCCCCACAGACTACCCTCTCTGTACCCGCCCCTGCAGTATACATATAAAATAAAGCATAGACGTTAGAATCGGCTTTTTTTTGGAGAGGCTGAGCTCGCAAAATTGTGTGGGGCATGGAGATAATAATTATCATATCATATTTAGGCCCCATTATTTCAGCAAGGGGTGCAGTTGAATCTTGACGGCGAACTTCGATGGGGTGGAGGATGCAATTGGATGTTTTGTTGAAACTGAAGAGGTGTTTCAGTAATGGAACATCTCCAACACTACCCTTTTAGCACTGGGGAAAATCTCCAACACTCACCTAGCCCTCGTCATTCCACAAATGTCCGACTCTTTCTCTTCAGCACTGCAAAACACAATCTTCACCACTACACCGCCGTCGGCACTGCGAAAAATGTTGAACAGCACCTCCGCCATCTGAATGTAATGGAGATGCTTCGCCCCCCCCCCAATATTCACCTGCAGGCGAATCCAGGGGGCCTGGGGCTACGTGCCCCCTAGATTTTTAAATCAAATCAAATCAAAAATACTTTATTGTCTGTCCTAAAATAATACATTTTAAAACAGGAAATTGTCTTTAGGCTCACCCGTTGACCAACCAATAAATTCATTAGATCTACATTATAAAATATATATCAAAACACACAACATTATTGCATGCACATGTAAAGTCCCCACACATGTAAAGTTCTATGAGCAAGATGTATGTATATAAATAACACATTTAAATATCCTAAAACGAAAAGTAAACATACCATAAAAATATACAATTGATTAAATGTAAAAGTTTTTCCGAGCATACCATATGGCAAAAAACTATCAAACCCAAACACTCCCAGAACAACAGAAAAGGGCACTAGTACGTCAATAACTACACTGTCAAAGCATACAGTGATAAGAAAGTGTGTAATTAATACTTGACACATGCAGATTAAGGTAATATATTAAATGAATTCACACAATATAAACATGTATGCACACTCTCTTCTCTACACGCACACAAGACTGCAGCTCTACTGACACATTATTTGAGTGCAGCATTCAGGACAGCAACGGCTGAAGGTACACATGACTTCTTATAGTGCAAGAGGAACCTTCATACGCCTGCCAGGTGGAAGTTTCTGAAATGCTAAGCTAAGTGGATGGGCAACATCATTGAAAATGTGGGATGCCTTCCTGAAAAGCGCAGAGTCTTAGAGAATAGACAACTGTCGCTGTTGCTGACCATTGACTTTACTAGTTATGTTAACTAAATAAGAACAGAGTTCCATTTGTTCAGTCACTTTACTAAAGAGAAAGCGTGAAATGAAAATAACTAAACAAGTATTGAACAGGTTGAAATGCGAGTGTGTAATGGTTCCGTTTCTAGTAGCGCATGCGCACTGATATAAGGGACCGGTTATTATGCGGGAGCAAGGGACCGGTTATAATGTTCTCTATCTCCCTCCGAGTCTTTATGCTACTGGATAAAGGCTGATAAATGTTTATTGACTATCTCATGGAGTAGTCAGTGTGCCAGGTAGGCACGCTGGTCGCTCTGGTGGATCGTCCTTGACCAATTGCTGGTGCTGGTGGTTCCACGTCAGGCTCCGATGGGGGTGGAGATCTCGGGGTCTCTGGGGCTGGTGGTGGCGTCTGGAGGATCGCGCGCCTCGGTGTGTCTCGTCCTGGGGTTGCAGGCGTGACTGCAGCGGGCGGTGTCTTGCGCTGGGGTGTTCTCGCTGACGTCAGTGTCGGTGGTGGTGTGTGCCCCGTCTGCGTCGCGGGTGTCGCAGGGTCGTTATCGAGGTCAGGTAGTTGCGGTGTCACGACGGGTGTTGGTACGGTGACGCGGGTTGCTAGGTCGTCATAGATCGATCGGGTTGGCGGCCGGTCGTAGTGAACTGGGCTGAACTTGCGCAGGAATTTCCTGTTCCGAAGTGTGACTCTGCCCGATCCGTCAATCTTGATCGCGTATTGGTCGTGCTGACGTACCTCAACGATACTGCCCGTCTTGTCCCATTTGTTGGGGTGAGGTCCTGTCTGGTTCTGTACGCGGACTAAATCCCCTACCGCGAGTGGTGGAAGGCGTTTAGTGTGCTCCGCCCAGGTTTCAGCTGTGCGGATGTGGTGTTTACGGAGGGCTTCCTCCCTTGCTTTGAGTGTCTCACGCCAAGTCTCATGTGGTCTGTATTTCCCGGGGATAATCGGGATGAAATCGCGTGTCGGGCGGCCGAAGACACACATTGCCGGGGAGATCTTTGTGTCATGGTCGGGTGTGTTGCGATATTGTAGTATCGCTATCTGAACAGCGTCAGTGTCCAGTTCTCCCTTCGGACCGGTGTTGTCGGTGATGAGTCGTTTCATCGTCTTCACCCCAATCTCTGCACGACAGTTGCTGTGGGGGAAGGCCACCGATGATAGGCGGTGGTGTACGCCCCATCTGTGCAGGAAAGACCTGGTCTCGGTAGAGGTGAACTCCGGACCCCCGTCCGATGCGAGCTCTTCTGGCGTCCCGTACGTCACGAAGGCGCGACGTAAGTGGTTGATGAGGCCGGTGGCGCCACCTGTCGACTGCGATATGATTGGCCAGTTTGAGTATCTGTCCACCGTCACAAGGTAGTGTACGCCCCTGTGTACGAAGAAGTCCGAGCACACTGCCTGGAAGGGGTAAACGACCGGGATCGGTGGGATGGGCGGCGCTCCAGGTTGTGAGGGTGCCATCCGGTGGCAGTGTTCGCAATTTTTCCGAGTGGTGCTGATGTCGGCCGATATGCCTGGCCAGAACACAGAGGATTCTGCACGGACGGTCATCATCGATACGCCCTTGTGGGCAGCGTGTAGGGTGCTCAGTACCTCACCGCGGAGTGAGGGCGGTATGATAACCCTGTCCTTGTATAGGATCACTCCGTCTGTCGATGTGATGTTTTCGCGGTACTGGTGATAGTCGCGAATCGTCTCTGGCATCTCGATCTTCGAGTCGGGGATGCCGTCGGTTGCCATTTCCTCCAGTGTGTGCATATCGACGTCGCTGCTGGTAGCCTCCCTGACACGGTCCCATGTCACTGATCGCAATGATTCGAGGCCCGCGGCGCACCATGTCAGGTTGTCCTCCTCGACGTCGTCGTCGTCGTCGTCATCCGGTACGACTCGGCGTAGGAGAGATAGGACGTTGGTGTGCATGCTGGATGGTAGGTGGTTCACGATGGCAGCATTGTCGTCTGGTAGGTTCATGAGTGATGGTAGCGCGGTGCCGACCGGCCTACGTGACATGGCATCTGCCGCCTTGTTCTTCATGCCTGGGACATGTGTGATGCGGAAGCGATAACGCAGGGTCTTCTCCTTGAGGTTCCTGAGGCGGGGGTTAGGTATGTCGTCAAGGGCTCTGTCCACAAGGAGTTTCAGCAGCGGCTTATAACCTATCGCTACGATCAAGTTCTCGCAACCCAGCACGAAGTAGCGCGCCTTGTCCAAGGCGTCCGCGACTGCGAGGGCCTCGCCCTCTATGGGCGCGTATCTGGATTCTGCTGCGTGTGTAAACCTGCTGCCGACCAGGGTTATTTTCCACCCGTCGTTGCAGCAGAAGGGTCTGATTGGTGAGCATCGGCAGTGCTTTTGAAATAGCCAGAATCCAATGCCCTCCTTCGACCAGTCTGTGGCGATGCATGTAGGCTTGGTCTTGTCAAAGATGCGGACGCCGCGCTCGATTTCTTGAACGAGCACGTCCTTCGACTCGCGGAATATGTCCTCTAACTCCGGGGACCACGTGAAGCGTTCTCCATTTTTCAGGAGCTTCCGGAACGGATGCATTCGTTCGGCCATGCTGAATGCGTAGGCCACTTGATTGACCAGCCCGAACCACGATCTGACGTCGGTGATGTTACGCGGTTGTGGGAAATCGCGGATCGCCTCCAGGAAGCGGCTGCATGGTCGCACGTCAGTCATGGTGATCGTGAAGCCTGCAAAGTCCACTGTGGGTGCGCTGAAGTCGAACTTCTCCGGGTTGAGGATGATTCCATTCCGGCCACATATATCCAGCCATTGGACCGCCTGGAAGTAGCTCTCCTCGATCGTATCTGACCATAGTAGCGTGTCGTCCATGCACTTGGTCTTGTCACCAATGTCCGCGACGATCTCGTCGTATCGTCGTGTATAACCATCTCCTGACGCTATATACCCTTGTGGAACCGATAGGTACCGGTAGCGTCCCCATGGAGTGATGAAGGTCGTCTTGTGGCGGTCGTCCTCGTGTAGAGGGACACTGTGGTAGCCGTTCCATGCGTCGAATACGGTCTTGCGTTTCCCGTTAGGTATGCGTCTCGCCTGGTAGAACGGGGATTGGGTGTGGTGGGTTTCGCGGAACGCATGTTTGTTCAAGGCCTGGAAGTCGATGGTGCGTCGCGGCTTGCCGTTCTTTTTCGCGCAGATTACCATGCGGTGACACCATGTCACCGGCGTACCGATGGGTACTTCCTCTAACACGCCGAGACGAACGTCCTTGTCAAGGCCTGCTTTTACCTCGTCTTGCCAGTGTATGGCCACGGGGATGGGAGTGTGATGGGCAACCGGCGTCGCATCCTCATCGAGTATAAGACGTAGCGGCGGGCCAGTCATTCTCGGTAAGGGCTGGTGCGGGCACGTATTGAAAGTGCTCTGAGCGTATATTCTGAGTAAGTGTTTCTGTAAGGTTTCTCTGTTAGCCTCGGTCGCCGGCATGGGGACTGTGGTCGGCTTGGTCGGCGGCTCTGCACGTCGCGGGCAGTCACACAATTCAGAGGTCGCCAGGTTGACCTCCCCGAGTGTTGGGAACTTGTCCGAGATCATGCCCAGGTCCACGCAAGCTGCGCGGGAGAGGAATATGCGGTCCGAGGTGTCCGTCACGTACGCGATTTGGCGCGTCTCCAATCTCCGAGTGCCACTGTTACCGGCGAATCTGACCACCACAGCTCCGAGAATACGAATTCCCTTGTTGTTCGCAGCCTTCATAGTCATGGATACGGGTATGAAGTCCTTGGTACTCAGGCCCATTTGTTGGGTGACTCCAATGCCGATCAGGCAGCTCTGACAGCCCGTGTCGGCCATGACAGGCAGGGATACTGCGCGGGTGCGTTTCAGGAGGTCAAAACCCAGCGCTTTGTAATCTTCGCGCTCGTTGGTAAGAGTGAGGTTGATGTACGGCTGAGGGTTGGACTCGCGTTTCGTCCATTTATCGCACATATCATCGTACAGATGGTGAGCGAGGGGGAGTGTGCGTAACCCGTCGCCCGCGCTGTCCATGGTGACCGTGCATAGCTCGACGAAGGCTGCCGTTTGCTCGTCATACAGCTCGTCTGTCTCCTCAGATGGGGGCTTAGTCGGTCGTCCGCTCAGGCACGCCTTGTCGAGGTGATTCTGGCGGCCACACTTCTGGCACTTTTTACCATACGCGGGGCACTCGGTGCGTCTGGTGTGCCACAGGGGCGTCTTGCCGTGACCCACCTCGCCGCAGTAGATGCACACCCCTTTGGGCTTGGCTTTCGGTTTCTCCGGCCTGGCTCCTCCCCTGTTGCGGACGTTCTGCTGTTTCCCCCGCCGATACGAACTGCTGATCGCATCCGTGTTCTGAGGGTCGAGTAGACGCGATGCCGAGCGTTTTCCAGACTCCTTGGCCTCGATATACTCAATCATGTCCTTTAATGGCATGTCCTGGTTCTTTTCACCGAGCAGATCAAGTTGTATATCTTGGTCTGCGATGCCGCGGGCAATCACATTGCGTATAATCTCTTCTGTGAAGTCGTTGACTTGATCGCACTCCGTCTTAGTGCACTTCATCTCGTACTTGCATATGTCCGCCTGCCCCTTGATACGGGCATAGAACGACCGGATGGGCTCCTCGTGTCCCTGCCGCATGTTAGACAGGGCTACCCGAGCTACCATAGTGTTCTCCGCTCGGACGGCGAGTGCCTTCATGGCAGTGAGGACGTCTTTTTCGTCACTGCTCATTAGGTTCTTGCCCGCTGCGCGAGTGACGTCTTTTCTCAACTCCTCCTCGCAGCATTCCAGTAGTTGTGCGACTATGTCGGGTCCAACAAGTTTAGTACCCGTCTTGTACTCACCCCAGCTTATGAAGTATGACCAGGCCTCGCCCGTCCCGGCCAGTGCTACGGAAGGACGCTTGAGTTTCTCCATCTTCGCATTCGCGCCCAGCGTCCGGGGGACTGCGACGTGCACAGTGGCGTGTACACTCAGCATAGCAGCCACCACTGCCGCCTCTGCGTGCGTAGCCGTATAGTCACAATCCTCGATCGGACACTCAACGTTCACAGGCGCCATCAAGTTGTTTAGTTATAAATAAGAACAGAGTTCCATTTGTTCAGTCACTTTACTAAAGAGAAAGCGTGAAATGACAATAACTAAACAAGTATTGAACAGGTTGAAATGCGAGTGTGTAATGGTTCCGTTTCTAGTAGCGCATGCGCACTGGTATAAGGGACCGGTTATTATGCGGGAGCAAGGGACCGGTTATAATGTTCTCTATTAACAACCCGGCCCAGTTTTAACTTTTGTTTAACCGTAAGATGCGCAAAACCAAGTTATGATGTTGAATGATAAGATACTCTCAACAAGATTTCTGTACACTATTTCAAGGACATGTGGGCTGACCCCAAAGCTTCTGAGTTTCCTCAATAAAACGAGACGTTACTGTGATTTTTGTGTGTACCATGTCAGCATTTTCATTGAAAGTGAGTTTCTTATCCAGAGTAATACCCAAGTATTTGAAACTGCCACCCTCTCCACTGGTCTCTCACTACTGACCTTCCTGCCTCTCGTCCCCTAGCTGCTGTTGCCAAGGACAAACTCCTTGGTGTTCCCTACATTTAATACAAGAAAACTGTCCTTAAACATTGTATTCAACACGACAATTTGAAGAAAGTATTGAGAAATGGAAAATTAATCTTTCAGACAACCCACAAGAGCCATGTTATCTGCGTATTTCAGGAGGGTAAGAACTGGGTCATTACATCTGATACCGTTTGTATACAGTGAGAAAAGTACGGGAGAGAGAACGCATCCTTGAGGAACTCCAGTTTTCACAGGTTTGGCAAACAGGGGGCATTAAGACTGATCCTCTGTGGCCTATCGCACAGAAATTGCCTTAGCCACAAAACGAGATTAAAATTTACATCTAAGTCTAACAGTCTCTGAATCAAAACATGATGCTGAATAGTTTGAAAAGCAGCGGACATATCCATAAAAAGAGCTCTGACAGAAGACAGAAGTACCAGCTTTATCTAAATGACTAGCTATGAGATCTAGTCACTGACTGAGAAGAGTCAGAGTAGCGTCCTCGACACCTCTTCTAGCCCTAGAGGCGAACTGCAACGGGTCTGTGCGATCGGCCTCCGACGTAGTCAGATGAGCGCAAACAATTCTCTCCATGCACTTGGCAACGACAGAAGTAAGTGCCACTGAACGAAAGCATTTCATGTGAATAGCATCTGGAATTTTAGGCACTGGAATGATAACTGACATCTTCCATGAACACGGCATAACATGATTATCTAACAGCAGCTGAAACAGACGAGTGAAAAAAGGCCCAGCTGTTCGGCACATCCTCGCGCGCCAGGGGTCGCTGCTGCTGATTACGTCAGTGCCAGCCAGCAGTACCCCCTGGCTGATCGCTATTAAATCGCTCACTAGATCAGTGGTTGGTGGCAGGCCAGGTGGTCATAATAAAACTCATTTCAACCAACCGTGGCTCGTGTTACTTGCAATGTTTAGGAAATAGAAGCAATTACTCCAATGCACACTACCTTCCAGCTGCTCGTGATAATAGATGAACGGGTCATTATATATATTGGGAATTCCAGAAATCGTTTATCCGTCTTCAAATTGGGACGGGTATTTGCGCTGTTCTCACGGGAGACTCAGTCGCGACTGGCGAAGTCAATTACTACTTTGACTCGGCTAACTTCCGTACTTCGCGTAGGAGATTTGCCAAGGCTAGTTTTGCATGGCAAACAGCCCTGACTTGCGAGGATGGTTCGGCACAAACTTCCAACACACAACCTCATCGGCCGGGAGCGGGTGAGAATTTTGACTGACCTATACAAACCCGTCAACTATGTAATGACCCGAAATAGCCCTTTATATACGACGGGCTATGTGACAGGTGCCGCTCATGCGGAGCCTTTCACTGACGTTGGCACAGCCTTCACAGGGCAGTTCCTGGAAATATTCTACGCAACCGCGGCGTGTGCATACTTTGTTGCAATATTCAAATGGATAATGTTTTAATGCAACAGCGTGGATACATTGTTAATTATTGCTGTTAGTCAAAAACTGGCACTAAAAAGACTTGTGTCAGCACTGTTGTGGGAACGTTTCCGGCGTTTGAATTGCCAATAAACAAATCGCCGACCGTATTTTACACCTTGTTAACGTAGCTTTGTAACATTCGATTCTGTCAAATTACGACGGCATCGTTTTAGCCGAGTTTACGAACGATTTCCTTATTTAGCATTCGCGTGCTGGCCCCATCTCTGCCCGTGTCGTCGCGTTCGTCGTAGTCATATGTGCCCGTGTCGTCGCGTTTGTCGTACTCTTTGCCCGTGTCGTCGCGTTCGGCGTCGTTAGCATGTGGCCAATCCACAATTGATTTGTTTCCACTCGAAGCTGCTTGGCTGTTTCTTATGTTGCTGATTTGGTTTGCCATGTCGCATGATCTTGTTGGCGACACATTAATTTGTTCAATCCCTCCCTCCCTCCCTCCCTTCCTCCCTCCCTCCCTCCCTCCCTCCAATGTCCAATATTTTATTTCACGTAACGTAACTTATTTCTTTACAAAGGTATATTTTATATTACATATATTATATTTTTATTCTTTGTTAAATTGTTATGATAGTGATTATGTTTTACCAATGATTTTAATATGGACATGTTTTTTTGATCCGGATACACGGCATTATACAATTTAGTATTATTATGATGTGTTAGTGTGTATGTGTGTGTGTGTGCGCGCGCGCGTGCGCGTGTGTGTAGGCTTACTCTCTTAAATTACATTAACATATGTTGTTTTTACACAAATCTGAGGAAACTTTCGTGTGAAGAATCAATATTCTAAATTACTAATTATTTAGTTATGTCATCGATTAAGTACAAACAAATTATTAAAAAGTTGTCTTAATTGTGGAATAATTAACATTATCTAACATTTATAAACGTTGCTCGTATTCAGTTGAAAGGTGTAATAATTTTGGTATTACGTGCAATTGTGAATTAAGTATACATAATAAGGCTGTCAATACGAAACAGTTACTTTATTGTAAGTTCACAATAATTAGTTTTGTCAACAGTAAATTTGTATAACCCCAGTATTGTGAGAGGGTTTTGTAATAAGCAGCCGTGGTGGGTCCGAGGTCCCCATGGAGAAATTCTAAGATGGCACCTGTCTCAGGTATGTATTTGTGTGTGTGTGTGTGTGTGTGTGTGTGTGTGTGTGTGTGTGTGTGTGTGTGTGTGTGTGTGTGTGTGTGTGTGTGTGTGTGTGTGTGTGTGTAGTCATGTGACCGGATGTAGTGTACCTCCTGGCGGAAGAGAGTGGAGTGAGTACCCTTTTTGAATTCCTATCGTGTATATCGAGGAATGAACGAAAATGCATATATCAAAGTTTAAAACCTATTGGAAGGTGGGACAGTAGAGATAACAAAGGGTACTGAATGATTGATAATGTGTTTTGGATGTATGTATGTAAGAATAATTCTTCCTAGGTATTATCGTGTATAACGTAGGCTCAAGGCTATATTTGGCGGAGATAGATCGTATAAATTAGTGGTGCAGAAAAGTTGATAAACAAGTGGAATTACTGATTGATAAATATTATTCTTGCCTTAATATCATTCATAAAGTTGCAGTAAACATATATTGAGTAGCAGTTGTGCTTAAAGTTAAATGTTAAAGTATTTTTAGAACGCCTTAGTATAGTGAGTGATAATATGGTAACTTATCCTTCGATAAGTTGTAAACAAGATTTAACTAACCTGATTATGTGGTAGAATACATAGGAGATACGGTAACAACCATCAAATTACTTACATCAGTTAATATCTGTGTAAGCCAGTACTTGCTAGATATTTTGATTAGGTAGCATTGTTGTTAAAATTATGCAAGGGCGATAGTCGGGCGGCGTAACCTAAATAAATAAAGCAGCCTAACGTAACGTAATTGATTGTATTTAAATTAGGTCATTACCGGTAATGTTAGCTGTAATGTAGTCGCATTGCTAGGAAGAACTACACGGTTTACGTCGTATTATCGGAGCCGCAGCAGTAGTATATCCGCCGGCTTGTGTGTTTGGTTTTGTTCCGTTCATGTTAATAAACGAATCCAGCTTCAGTCAGTCTGATTATATCCTGAATATATGACACTGGCGACGAGAATCTGAATCCAACCTGCGCGATGGCTTCCTCGAGCATCATCGGTGCTATGTGCGAGTTCGATGAGCGAAGAGAGGAGGTCAACAGCTATCTGGAAAGACTGGAGCAGTGGATGCTGGCTAACGCTATTGGTGAGCCTACGCCGGCCGGCACAGCGGATCGTCGTGTGAGTGTGCTTCTAGCTGTAATCGGGCCTAAAGCATACGCCCTTCTACGGAACCTACTCACTCCAGCAAAGCCGTCTGATCAGACTTTTGCAGTGCTGACAGCGACCCTGGTGACGCACTACCGACCACAGCGAATTGTGATCGCTGAACGCTTCCGGTATAACAAACGCAACCAGGGTGACGGGGAGTCAGTAGCCGACTACATAGTGGCACTGAAACAGCTGGCCTCGACGTGTGACTTTGGGACGTTTCTGGATGAGGCGTTGAGGGACCGTTTCGTATGCGGTCTACACAACGAAGCTACGCAGAAGCGCCTCCTAGCGGACACAGATTTGACGTTCATCACGGCGTGCACGGTCGCTCAAGCGATGGAGCTGGCAGCTCACAACACGATGGAGCTGACTGGCAAGGCAAGTGTGATGGAGGTACACCGGGTGACGGGTCATCCACGACGGAAGCAGCAGGTGTTGACGAAAGAGCATGTGGTGTCGAGGAGAACGGGCGATAATACAGCGAGGCAGTCGAGTATGCGTTGCGGGCTGAATCACGATGCTCAGACTTGCAAGTTTCGCAAAGCTAAGTGCTATGGGTGCTGACGTATTGGACATTTGCATAAAATGTGCCAAAGTCGCAGCAACACCAACCTGGTGCATGATGACGGAGGGGAAAGTGACAGCAGTAGTGGACTCGGAATTCACCACATCACGGAGGCCAGATCGACGGGCGACAGTGACGTGTCCGCGATTACGGTGGGACAGCGCACACCTAAGTACATGGTGACTGTCAGGATTGATGGTAGGCCTATGGACATGGAGATCGATACTGGCGCAGTGGTGTCAGTCGCGTCCGAGCAGCTGTACAATGAACAGTTGTCTCGCTTTGCACTAGAGCCAACACAGCTGCAACTGAGAGACTATCAGGGTGGTCTCCTGCCGCTAAGAGGAGTGATAACCATCCCGGTGAGCTACAACAAACAGAGTGTTGAACTACCTCTCGTCGTCGTGGCAGGTGACGGACGACGACCAGCGCTGCTAGGTCGCAATTGGATGGCGCAAATCCAGCTGGACTGGCCCAGCATTCGGGCAATCTCGCTTGACAGCGACGTGGCGACAGCCGATGACGTCGTGAGGCGCCACCTACCGGTCTTCGAGGAAGGCTATGGTGGAATCAACGACTTCAAAGTGACGATTCATGTGCGGCCGGATACGACTCCGGTGTTTAAGAAGTCTCGTCCAGTGCCGTACGCTAGACGAGAGATGGTGGCCGCGGAGCTCGATAAGTTGGAGGCTAACAAGGTCATCACGAAGGTGGAGCGCTCTGACTGGGCGACACCGACGGTCAATGTGTTGAAGTCGGATAAAACTGTACGAATCTGCGGTGACTACAAGGTCACAGTTAACCCGCATGTAGAGGTGGACCGCTATCCACTTCCTACAGCCGAAGACATCTTCGCGACGCTGGCGGGAGGAACAAAGTTCACGAAACTGGACCTGGCACACGCGTACAACCAGCTAGAGCTCGATGATGAGTCCAAACGCCTGCTGACGATCAATACACATAAGGGTCTGTATCAGCCGAACAGACTTAGTTATGGTGTGAACTCTGCCCCGGCCATATTCCAGCGAACCATGGATCAGGTGTTGGCGGGGATAGACGGTGTCGCTTGTTATCTCGACGACATCTTGATTACTGCGAGGTCGCACGAGCAACATCTGCAGAGGCTTGATGAGGTGCTGAGCCGACTGCAACACTACGGCATTCGATTGAAACTCGCAAAGTGCAAGTTCATGGCGGACCAGATTGAGTATCTGGGTCACCTGGTTACCGCGGAGGGACTGCTTCCCACAGTTGACAAGATCGCGGCTCTCAAGGAAGCGCCGAGACCGACGAATACCACAGAACTGCGCAGCTATCTTGGGCTGCTCAAATACTACATGAAGTTCTTGCCGGACTTGTCCACGCTGTTGGCGCCGTTACACATGCTGACACACTCGGGTGCAGAGTGGTCATGGGACACGAC
This sequence comes from Escarpia spicata, assembly GCA_963995525.1. Classification (NCBI taxonomy): domain Eukaryota; kingdom Metazoa; phylum Annelida; class Polychaeta; order Sabellida; family Siboglinidae; genus Escarpia; species Escarpia spicata. The sequence continues at coordinate 5,847,947 of OZ023210.1, forward strand.
GTGCGAACAGGCGTTCAAACGCACCAAGGAACTAATCTGTAATGCGGACATTCTGTGCCACTATGATGCAAAGAAGCCTTTGAAGCTCGCTTGTGATGGCTCTTCGTATGGAGTTGGTGCGGTGATATCGCATGTTTCACCCGATGGCGTGGAGAGGCCGATAGCATTCGCCTCCCGCACGATGACGTCGGCCGAGCGTAACTACTCGCAAGTCGAACGAGAGGCATTGGCCATCATTTTCGGTGTGAAGCGCTTTCGACAATATTTGTGGGGCCGCCACTTCACACTTGAGACGGACCACAAGCCGCTAGTCACTATACTGGGGTCAAGGAGCGGTATACCTACGATGACAGCAGCTCGTCTTCAGAGGTGGGCGTTGATTCTGTCGGCCTACACCTATGACATCCAGTATCGGCCTGGCTCGGAACTGCTGCATGCTGACGCCTTCTCCAGGCTGCCGTACAACGATCCTGGGAAGACAGCTGATGGGAGTGACGACATTTTCCACTTTACGTGTGTGGATGAACTGCCAGTCACGAGCCAACAGATCAAAGAGGCCACTCGAAAGAACCCTGTGCTAGCCAAGGTGTTCAACTTCATCATGAATGGCTGGCCTGCGAGAGTGAATGATGACGACCTACAACCCTACTTCATCCGTCGAAACGAACTCTAGGTCGAACAGGGGTGCATCCTATGGGGGTTGAGAGTGTCACTGAAAACTGATGAAGATCGCTACCAGGCATTGAGTATCTTATGTGCCACACAAGTTAGGGTGACTATTAAGAAATCAGGTTACGTAAATTACTCCGTGACGGCACTGGAAGTTATTCAACCGTAAGTCCTGTCTGTCCGTCCAACAAGGTGGCGCTACCGTGTGTGTGTGTTGTCACCGGAAGTTATGACGTAATTCCCTATGTCGTTTTGTAGTCGTCGTTCGAGCGCGTGTCCACCTGGCAGGACGATACGCAGGAAGCGATGGTGAAGTCTCGGATGAATCTCACGTGGTATCCAACACTGTCAAAAGACGTCTGAGTTACTCGAATATTACCGATGACGAGGCAAGTGGTATTGTGTGTGGGACATGTATGTGGTATAGTTGAGACGAAGCCTGTAGTGAATTACAGGAGAGTGTGTCGAAGGTGAATGCCATTCAAAAGCGCACGGAGGAAATAGTGGACCACGATATCTTTATCACAACTATGACCAACGCCTATTTTTTTTCGCTACGTGTCCAACGGACTGTGTCGCAGGTTTGAGGACGAGCACGAAGATATATATAGGGTGGTTCGTCATAATATCTATGAGTGTTTGAAGTGGGCAGTGACCGATTTCACGTATACAACGCATGCGCCGGGTTGGTCGCGTGTGATTATACCACGAGTGAAAGAGATCCTGCGCTCCCGTGGTATATCGCTGCTGGATGAAAATTATGATAACTAAAAACAAAGTGGCATGTGTACTCACTGTGTATTGTTGTTGTTGGTGTTTTTGAGAGTCCGATGCTAGTGGGTTATGACGAATCCGTGATGCCTACAAGGAGGAGGAGACGTGGGCACCAAAGAAAAAGATCCCGCGTCTATCACGTGTACGAGTACCGACATCATTACGCCGCATGCTCCTGACCAGACTGCACGAGCAGCAAACGACATGTCCACCGCTATCACGTTCTCACACGAGCGCGCCAACACTGGACATGTCGTGTGAAGATATCACGACACATCCATTATCTGACACACCACTACATATGACATGCGACGACGACGACAACAGCGCTCCAATATAGAACTACGCGGCCCTCCGGATTGATATGTCAACACTCGTTCTAAGACCCGATGGACATCTCATCTGGGCCAATTTCCTTGGACTATGGAAGACGCCGTATGTCACACCTGTCATGAACTTGCGCGGAATATCATCCGCGATCAACACATTGGTTACGTTGTCGCTATACTCCGTAGAAACATGTCCGATGATAATATGCACTTGTAAAATATCTATCGTAAGGCAGTGACAAAAAGAGGAAATGCACCCCTACGTCAGTTGGGGTTAGACGCGCCTCGAGTTGTCACACAGAGCCTACAAGTACTTATCAGTATATTAGTTGCGTAGCATTATTGGTATTATAGTTGTCGATTTGAATATTGTAATTGTTAGTATCGTAGAATTATAATAATGGTACATGTAATCCCGTTCTCCGTCGTTCGTTGTTCTTTCACGTTGAAGAGTGACTTTGCGGAATATGCTTCCGACTGGGTGCACACACACAAACACACACACACACACACACACACACACACACACACACACACACACACACACACACACACACACACACACACACACACACACACACACACACACATCTCTCTAAGTGAATAATTCATTAACCCTAATTACCCCTCATACCCCACAGGAGGCACTACCTCCATACCATTCAGACAGGTGGCACTACTTCCACTTATTTCCGCTAGGTCACAGGCGCCATCTTACAACACACACGCTAATATCAATCCACCTCCGTCACCTGCTGACACTTCTATACATGCGTACATGACGTCACGCAGTATTTTATATATAAATATACAAGGATCCGTCATCCTTCAGTTGTAGGTAAATACAGCACGATGAAGCAACACTCATGTCGCCACTGCGGGGTCGTCCTCAATACATACGACGACTTACAACGTCACATACATCTGACTCATTCATCACCGTCGATCCAGTCACCACAAGTTGACAGACATGCCTACAGCAAACCACCGTCGCGAGTGGCGCCATCTGACGAAACACCGAAAGGCACTTTGTACCGCTGTCCGACATGTACAAGAGACTTCGCGAGACGATGTCACCTGTTACGTCACATGAGGAAGTCATGTGGCAGGGTACACTCACAGAAAAACGATACACATCGCTGTGAGTGTTGTGCATGTGAGCTCACGAGACGTGTCAGCTTGTTACGTCATATCAAGACGGTATGTAGCAGCCGTGAAGAGGTCATCGACCCACCGCTACCCAAGCGAGCAAGACGCGAAGACCGACCACATGTTAGCCACGACGTCGACGACGATCCCATACGTCCTCCGCCACGACTCCGTTTCGTCGACACTCTGTCTAGAGAACTTCGAGACGTCGTTCGAGACCATTTCAACATTAACCTTAGTTACAGGAACAAGATAACTTACGAGGAACAAGATAACTAACCGGTACAGATACTACCATTCGTCCTGCAACTGTTGTGGTTGTTACCTGGATGAACCGTGTCTTATTACCAACACCGAAGACTTTTATGCATTTCTGGAGCGTATCCGAGAAACAGACGTGTTGCAGTGGGTGATCAATCAACGTCCGGACAGTCAATGGGTAAGCGAGGTGGTCAAGAATGTCACATTCTTCGTCAACAACATCGTGGATCATCCTATAGGATGTGTGGACATCACACTTCCGAGGTACATCAAGAAGAATATAGCCGTCATCGGATTGGAAAGAGAACCCAACCATAACAAGAGGCACACCGGCAATTTGTGTCTCTTCCGGTGTCAGGCCCTGCATCGTGGATGTGATCGACATCAACTGGAACTCATCGTGAAGTACGATCGAGACGGAGTGGCTATGGATGATTTTGACGGGATGACGATGGACGACCTCTATCGCGTAGAGACCACCTTTGAGACAAACGTGTGCGTCTACACACTCGTCTAACCGGAGGAAGAAGAAGGTGGAAAGGCGAATGCCGAACTCATGCTCCGTTCGTTGTGTCGCTATTCCGACACGTTGTACGTCAATCTCCACGATACACACTTTTCCTACATACAAGACGTGAACATGTACTGTCACTTTTATCGATGCAGGAAGTTTGGTGACTCGTTATGGAAAGACGCATACCATCTGGTGAGACACGAGCGCACGTGTACGGGGGGCATGCGAAGTATCTATACCGGCGGCGTCTATCATCCGTCACCGACAGTCTTCAAGCGTTTGGACAACGAAAACATTCGTGTTCCCGAGTGGTTGCGCTACTACCCCTATTGTGCCACGTTCGACTTCGAGTCCTGGTTCGATACATCACAGCTTCCATCGGACAGTACCAAGGTCCACTGGATGGCACGTCACGTACCATTGAGTGTGTCTCTGGCGAGTAACGTACCCGGATTCGAACAAGTGCGATGTCTCATCACAGGTGGCGATAGCAACAAATTGGTGTCCGACATGATGCCCATCCTTCAATCTATGAGTTATGCTGCCTACGAAGCAATCAAAGACGATTACGAGAGCGTGTTTCACCAACTCGTAGAAAAGTAGGTGAGCTGGGACGAGCAAGAGGCACAGGCGGCGGACAAAGAGCCACAGCGACAACCGACCAATCCCTAAAAATCACTCATGGGTCAATTGCACGGTTGTCTTCATCAGCTGCCTGTCATCGGATTCAACTCGGACAGGTACGATCTAAACGTCGTCAAACAGTTCCTGGTACCCTACGTCCTGACCACGAAAGAAGGAAAGGAGGAGGAGGAGGATATCGGAGCCTTTCATGTGATCAAACGCGGCAACACTTTATGTTTCTTTCGACGGATGACCTGAAATTCCTCGACATGACTCAACAGCCCCGGGATTTTCGTACGATAAGTACCTGAAAGCGTACGGTTGTGAGGTCACGAAACGTCATTTCCCGTACGAATACATGGAGAGCATGGAGCGACTCGACGACACCGCTCTGCCTCCCGTGGCGAGACAACGACATGAAGACGTTGCGGGCGTTTCTCGTCTGGTACAACAAGAGGGACGTCGTACCGTTCTTGTTTGCCTTCTACCGGCAACGCGGTCTCGACATGTTCAAACACGGCAACAGTATACCCTATTTTACCTTGACCTACCTGTTCAACTATGTGCCGGAGAAGATCTTCTTCACGCTCTTCAACGAGACGAACAAGGATCTCCATCAGCTGGTCAGAGATAACATCTTTGGAGGAGCATCACCCATTTTCACCAGACATCACGAGAAAGGGGTCACGAAGATACGTCGGAACGACTACGGTGATGCAGCTCGAACGTGTCAGTCTATAGTCGGGTATGATGCGAATGCACTCTACCCCTGGTCCCTATCGCAAGACATGCCGACGGGATGGTACACGCGATGACGGGAGGAGAAGACGATCGCCACTTTCGACAGCTCGACGACGTCACCGACGTTGTGTACGAGATCGAAATGCACAGCGTCAAATACGCCTTGCCCACGCAAGTGGGCTTCTTGTTGTTGCAGTGGGCCAAACTGCGCATGTTTGAGTTCTACTACGATTTCATGGACAGATACGTGGAACGTCCGCTGTTTGAATACTGCGAAACCGATAGGAACAGCGCCTACTTAGCTCTGGCTGGAGAGTCCGTCGGCGACCTCGTGACCCCGGTACTGCGCGAACACTACTTTCGTCACCGCTCCGAATGGCTACCGTCCGAATGTTTGCGCCGATCATCAGAACGAGTACGTGCGCTGTCGACTGGCCAGACGTCCGTGGAGCAGCACCGAACGTGTTGCAAGGCGCGCAAAGCGTACGACAAGAGAACACCGGGACTCTTCTAGGTCGAATGGTCCGGCGACTGTTTTCTGGGTCTGTGCAGCACGTCCTACTATTGTTCGGGTCCCGTCGACAAATTGGAACTGAACAAACGACTCAACAGCATAGACGAGCAGGCGTTCCTGGATGTGCTGACCAATCGACGGAGCGGAAGCGGAAAGAACCGCGGGTTCCGGGTGAATCACTCGTCCTTGCTGACTTACATCCAGGAACGTACGGCTTTGATCTACTTCTACGCCAAGCGTGTGGTCCACGAGGACGGAGTCACCACGGGTCCAGTGGACGTGTAACGATCGATTGCCGTGTAAATCTACGCCGAAACACTGCTGACACAAACAGGAGCTGTCATGCGGTTAGTAGGTTAGTAGGCAGAAAGTAAAAAAATAACACTATTTAGATAGATGTCACGCAATCGATCGTAATAAAACACCATGTCACGGACGCGAGCAGTCGTAGGAGTAGCGGTAGTACGAACAGTCGGAGTGTACCTATTCGTCTTGTACATTTTGTTGTACGTTCCCCTTCGCTCCTCGTGTGGTGGAGATATCGTCGCCGTATCTAACGTCACGGGCAACGCGACATTGTCGAACGTGACCACCACCTACTAGAAACGCAATCATGGTTACACGATGGAAACAACCCTTCACCTGCATCGTCGCGGGATCGACGGGGTGTGATAAGAGTCCGTTCGTGACGCGCATGCTACGTAGCGTCGCAACGATGGTAGATCCGCCTCCCGAGAAGATCACGTGGTGTTACTGAGAATGGCAGAGCGCTTAAGCGTCTGTAGACAACGACTTGGTACGGTTGGAGGAAGGTTGCCGAGCTGCGTGATTGATGATTCGACGCGAAAACTCGTGGTCATTGACGATCTCATGGCGGAAACGCACGAACGGGTCACTACCTTGTTCACGAAAAAGAGTCATCACCAGAACACGTCCGTACTTTATCTCGTGCAGAACCTGTTTCCGAAAAACAAGAAGAGCCGCACGATCAGTCTGAACGCACAATACATGTTGGTCTTCAAGAATCCTCGCGACGCGTCACAGATAGGTCACTTGGTGCGAAAGATGTATCTGGGACGCCTGAAGTTTGTACAGGACGCGTTCAAAGACGCCACATCGCCATCGTACGGCTATCTCCTGATCGATCTGAAACAGGACACGCCCGAAGACATGCGTCTGCGCTCCGCCGTCTTTCCAGACGACAGCGTTCAGTAGGTGTATCATCCCAAGGTATAAGACGACCGCGCACGCGCCTCGTCTCTTCAGTCGCACCATGTCCGAGCTCGTGAAGAGACATATCCTCTGCATACAGGTGCTGAACAGATAGAAGAGCACGAAATTGAGAAGAGCCATCATCAACAACGCCGACGCCGATCACTTGTGTGTACCTATAACATAACGAAGAGGACCATTCCCTTCACCGCCGTACAGAGACGACGTTTGAGTAAGTACAAAACGAAACTGCGCGACTTGGCACGGAGCTGCGTGCCGGGGGCGAGGAGACGTCGCATCTTCCTTCAGGGTAACCAGGTCGGCGAGGGACAGACCGGCGGTTTCCTGTCGGCTTTACTAGCATCGTTGGCCGGTGCGGTCTTTCTACCCTTGCTCAAAGAGGTGCTACTCAAGTAGTAGACCACGACGATGGAATACGCACGGAAGATGGCCTTGGTTGATCCATGACTGTTGGACAGTCTACGCGTCGCACCACCGACGGATAAACTAGGACGCAAGGTGCAGGTCCTCGACGACGAGATGAAAGCCATACTCGACAGACACCATCTCACCGACGGAAACAAGGTCGTCATGTATAATTAAGTGTTACAACGCTACAACACGCTGGCCGATCGACGCTCGCGAGAACCGGTACGCATGATGACGGTGAACAAATATACACAAGGTTCCCCAGTGGTCACGGCGGCAGCGGGAGGTATAGTATAGTAGTATATAGTATATATTATATATAGTCGTCGACAGCGTTCCCAAGGCGATGCAGCCCAAAGCCAGACGACTGATGGAACGTCTCAAACGAGACGTCGTTTGGAGTGCGCGCGGAGAGCTCATGCACAAAGGAGTAGCGGTACCCGGAAGTAACGTGGTGGATCTCGTGAACGATTTGTTACGTGCGAGAAAGCGATCCGACGGGATGGCAGGTGTTTGCGCGCCAACTCGGCGACATGAATCTACCAATGGAGTTGGTTGGTAACGAGGCCAGGAAACTACACATTCAACAAGCACAAAGGAAGAGTGCAGTGGTGGCAGCGGCCACACGATCGTTCGGTAGAGCGCGACGAACGCTGCAGTGGACACACTTCGCGCGTCGACGACGAATGAGCCCGTCCACCGCCGCCCTACCTACGCCACCATCGGAAGGACGCAAGACATGGGAGCGTCTTTAAAGGAGGCGCACCGTCACGAATCGAGAGCATAATGTTTGATCCACGGGAAAGTCTGCGTTGTCTGTTTGCCAATATCGCTTACGTCGGAGTTAACGTCGTGGGTGCGACTAGCATCGACTATATTATCCGTACATCATGGCCCGCCTTCGCAAACAGCTGCAGGGTGTCTACTTAGATCCCGCCAAGGTGGGGAGTTACGAGGGAATCGTGTCTTTGCGCCGAGCCACCTTCCGACCTATCCAGGCGTGTACTGAAAAATGTCATCGAACAATGGCTATCGGAAAAGAGGCCGGAATCTACAGTGGCAGGCCGATCTCGCCGACGTGTCCAGTCTAAAAAGAGACAACGACGGTAAGAAGTTCCTACTCACGGTGATCGACGTCTTCTCGAAAGTCGCCCGATGCGATCCGCTGAAGACCAAGTCGGTGACGTCGATGGTGAGGGAGCTGGACGGACTGTTCACCGACTATGGCGATCGTACGCTGACGTTGCAGACTGATAGAGGTCTGGAATTCCTGAACCGTGGCGTTCGGGTGTATTGGAAAGGTACGGTATCAATCACTTCTCCACCTACAACGAGGAGATCAAGGCGAGCATCGTGGAAGGCTTTAATCGCACGTTAAAGACGCGTATGTGACGATACCTGAAGAAACACGAGACGTGGCGATACATCGAGATTCTTCGGGACCTGGTACGCTCGCACAACGACACCCCCCACCGGAGCATCGGTATATCTCCATTGCATGTGAATGCATCGAATCAGGAAGAGGTGTGGCAGCGCTTGTACGGTGGTCGGCACGGCAAGAGCGTGCCCAAGTACCACGTGGCTGATCGCGTGCGTAACAGCAAGGTCAAGAGACGCTTCGATAAAAGGTACATAGCGAATTGGACCGGGGAAATATTCACGATACGCGAGGTGCATCCGTCCGATCCGCCCGTGTATCGCTTGATGGACGATCTTGGACAGACACTGGATGGAACCTTCTGCGAACCGGAGTTGCAGAAGGTGACGTTTCCGGCCAATAAACTGTACCGTGTGGAATCGATAGTGGAGCGACGCAAGGTGGGCAGGCGAAGGGAAGTGTTGGTGAAATGGTACGAATACCCTTCGAAATTCAACAGCTGGATCGACGCCAACGCCCTCGTCGGCTACAAAGACTAATCACGCGTCCGACAAGCTTTCATTTGCCCACCCATGGCGGACGAGAGGACAACACTGTTAGCGACGAAGACGAAGAAATCGACGCTCTACCGCCGCCTCAGAAAGAGAGGACTCCATGGCACATCTTCGGCACCGCGTGACCCAAAGAGGAGATCGTGTTTCTGTGTCAGGTCGTCGTCTTGTACACGGTCATCTTGGTCAGCATCTAGAACCTGTCGGTCGGACAAGGGAATCCGACTCTTTGGACGGCCCTTGTGAGCAGTTCGTTGGGTTACCTACTACCCAGCCCGACGTTGAAACAGCATGACGACGAGTGATTTCTATCTCACGTTGCCTAGCAATGCTTCCATGCGCACGCATCCAGATAACACGCCGACCCACTACATTACGACGCTACTGCAACGTCTCACCCTATCGGGTCGGTGGGAGTGCGGACTGGTGGAGATACAGTACCCACACAGTTGTTACAACATGATGGAAAACGACGTGTGGTTCACTTTAACGCTACCGATAACCGAGACGATGATTATGTGGAGACTGACCACAAAGAGTACCAGAATCGAGACCGGACAATATAAACATCCTTGGACACTAGTCCTCACGATTAACGCCGTTCTACACCGCGTGGCGGTGGAGGGATGGGTGATACTGATCTACAGTACCATCACGCATAAGATAACGATGCACATGCTACCGAATATCGTCTTCCGTGGCGACATGATGTCCACCATTCTCGGCTTTCGCGAAAATACGTTGCCGGCTCTCCCGCAGAATCCCGAGAAAAAGGTATATATCACAGAAGCAGACACGGAACGAGGACTCGAATTGCTCTACGTCTACACGGATGTGTTGAACCACGAGTTGTTGGTGACAGCCTCGTTTCAATGCTGCGCATCGTCCCACTGAGCAGTAGCCATGGTGACATCGTGTCGAAGACCTTTGAAAAAATTCAGTACGTACCCGTGCTCTGCAAAGAGTTTGGTACGATCGAGATCGATATAAGAGATGACTCCGGTCGACGCGTGCCGTTCGACCGAGGTAAGGTAACGGTGACACTACATTTCCAACGGCGACGGAGTGTACTGTTCTAGAGATGAATTACAACGATTGCTACACTCGTCTAGCAGGAGGCTAGGAAGTCTATTCGGAGGTCTACTGCGTAGCGTCATGCCGCTCGCCAAGAAAGGTGCCGTGGCGTTGGGAAAGAGAGCTGTATCGACCGGCGCGTGCATAGCCGACGACGTCCTGTCGGGACAGAACATAAGAACGGCCGCCAAACGTCGCGTCACCGCTGCCGGTAGGGACATGTTGAGCGACCTCTTGTCCGCTGGTGTGCAACCGCGTCAGCGTATAAGACGCGCGTCCGCCACGAAACGAGCCAGTACAGCCGGGAGACGGACGATGACGAAGACATGCACGCGGAAACGTGAGTCCGACATATTCTACGATGGCGTTCGTGCATAAATTATCGTGTGAACGATTCAAGAGCGAGCTTGTTCTCTTCGTCGTGCCTCCGACTCAGACCAGCATCATCGAAAGTCGCACGGTACAACATCAACCTATGTCCTTGCTCGACTCGGGTGGACCGATAGAATTCGTCATACCTGGATCGGGAGACGATTACCTGGATCTCGCCATCACGATGCTACAAGCGAAGGTGACGCATGCCGATGGAGTCGACCTCGACGCCTCCGTCGATCCATTCGCTGATCAGTCAGGTCGATGTGTATCTGAACGGAACGCGCGTGACTCCCTCGATCAACACGTACCCATACCGCGCCTACATAGAGACGCTGCTGAGTTACGGTGACGATGCCAAGGAGACGCAACTGACGAGCCAGATGTGGCACAAGGACACGGGCAATCGCATGGAAGTCGTCGAAATAGCCGCCGACGATGCAGCCAACGCGGGATTCGTCAACAGACGCAACATGATCGCGTGAAGTCGTGTGGTCGACATGATGGGTCGTCTCCACGTGGACCTGTTCCTCCAGGATAAATTCCTCAGCAACGGTGTAGATGTCAAGATACGTCTGGTGCGCAGCAAGGATACGTTCGCGCTGATGGCCGACGGCGCCAACCCCGACTACAAGATAAAGATAGTCAACGCCACACTGTTCGTCAAGAAGGTCAACCTAAATCCGGGCGTGCAGATGGCTCACACCAAAGCCCTCGAAAAAAACCACGACCAAGTATCCGATGCCACCCGTCGACTGCAAGGTCTATTCCATTCCCACGGGTACCCGCTCGCGCACGCACGATAATCTCTTTCTTGGCACTCTTCGGAATCGTCTCGTGCTGTGCTGCATCGATAACGACGCCTACAACGGAACCTACACCAAAAATCCGTTCCACGCAAAAAACAACCACATAAACTTCCTCGCTGTGTACGTGGACGGACGACAGATACAACAATATGTTCACCTCGACGGGTAAGGTGTGGCAGGACGAAGGGAATGGCTTGTCTCGCGCCAACTTTCGACACGGCTACACCTTCTTCGGCTTGGATCTCACCCTTGATGCGTGCGACGACTGCTGCTTCCATTGGTACAAAAGGGCAACCTGCGCATCGAGATTCATTTCCGCGACACGCTAACGACCACTGTGAACGTCGTCGCCTACGCCGAGTTTGAGACCGTGCTGGAGATCGACAAGAGTCGCAACGTCATCTACGACTTCTGATGGAGACCCTGCAGATAGCCCGCCTACTCGCCCTGGATTCACACGCCGAGGCCATCGTTCGTGCGATCGTAGCCAAAGACAGATGACGATAGACGCTTACCCGGTCGCCTTCGTGGGCAACACGCACGACACCAAGAAACAGGGCGAACATTGGATAGCGCTGTACCCGGACGGCAAACGTCACGGTTAATACTTCTGCTCGTACGACTTGCCGCCACGGCACGTCGAGTTCCGCCAATTAATGAATACACATTGTGTAACATGGACTCATAATTCCAAGAGACTTCAGAGTCCCGTGTCTAACGTTTGCACACAATACTGTGTTGCATATCTCATGTTTCGCTGTCGTGGACTTCCTATGAAGGAATTCGTGAACGGTTTCGGCACTGATCTGGTAGCAAACGATTGCCGTGTATTTGATTGGCTTAAACAATTGCAATAAAATGTGTGTTTCGCTATCGATAAGTAGGTCATCATAGGAACGACGTGGTTGAGATACTGTGCATGTACCGTGTTTCATTAACATACATGTATCATCAACATTATTATCCCAGCCTATGGCGCGGTGTTCAGACACCCGTAAGCTCACCTCTGCCGCGGTGTTCAGTCACCCGTAAGTCGTATCACTCTACGATCCACTGGCGTGGTCATACTGACCCGTAAGCTCACAACCGCTGGCATGGTGTTCAGTCACCCGCAAGTCATGTCACATCGTCTAATTGTCTTCAGTTAATAAAACACGGTTTCATGCATGACACACGTATGCATATGCTTATTACGCTTGTATCTTTCTTCAATAAAATTATCGTATACGCTTGTGTTTCGTTAGTTCTTTCATACATGCGCATTCATACACACTCATACACACACACACACACACACACACACACACACACACACACACACACACACACACACACACACACACACACACACACACACACACACACACACACACACACACACACACACACACACACACACACACACAAACACACACACACACACACACACACACACACACACACACACACACACACACACACACATCTCTCTCTAAGTGAATACCTCATTAACCCTAATTACCCCTCCTACCCCGCAGGAGGCACTACCTCCATAACATTCCGCCAGGTGGCACTACTTCCACTTCTTTCCGCTAGGTCACGTGACAGGCGCCATCTTGCAATTTCTCCATGGGGACCCCGGACCCACCACGGCTGCTTATTACAAAACCCTCTCACAACTAACCCCTATAATAATATTAATTCAATAGCAACACATGCCATACTAAATTAAAAACAAATAGGTCATTACATCAATACAAGGATTTCAACAAACGGAACATTTCGGGAATAATACATATTTATTTGCAACTTTAATTTATAATAAGCGTCCACTGACGCTGCCGCCTCATGGGTCTCGGGCGATTTTATTCGCGTGCTATCTTTTCGACGCGAAATTCCGTTGCAACGCTGTATTGTAATTTTTCTCAAACCTAAAACTAGCACTGAATGATGGCCCGCCAGCCAGGTTTACTGAGACTGTTGCTGCCAGTTTAACATACACTTTCACCGAAGCAGTCAAACGAGACAACGTCCAAGGGGATATCGAATTTGATGGTGCACGAATTTAAGACATGCAACTATAAAACACTATGGATATGCAGGTACAAGTTGTGTCGTGAGGTGTGCGTACTGTCTTTACTTTAGCTAAGACCCTAAGTTTAGGGAATGGGGAGAAATAAACACCCCGCGGATGTTGTCAATGAGCGTATCTTGAATCATTGTTGCTAGTCCCATAACGTACTGCAATGCTTGTTAACCATGCTTTACAATCAGCACTCGCCAGCATTGAGGCGTAGCGCTAAATATAGTAATCCATTTTTTATAGTTGGAAAACATTTGCAGTCTTTGATTTTATCACCAAGTCCTCACAAAAAAGGAATGTTGCATGATCCACAAGTTCACCTGGGTTATCATAACAACTGTCAAAAATACCTTCTAGTCAGTCGATTCAAAAGAACCTTTCAGTTCGTCTGTGTTATCACAGTCCCATACTATAAATAATTCATGTTTCATTCTCTGAATATACTTTGGAATCAGGTGAATAATATTGTTTTAGGGGTCGGTTATGGGCGACGTAGGCCTCGGGAATAGCGCCATGACAACGACCAAGAATTATGTCGAGGCCTGTTAGACAAAACATGTACTGGTGTATGTTTGGCAGCTGGTCAGTGATGTCGCACGTATTGAATTCATTGAGTATAAACACGGCTTGGTCCATTGACCTGCTTAGCGCCGCATTGTAGCACTCGGCGAAACGCTCGGCTGTCTCTGTGTTGTCTGGTCCTGGTATGTAGGTCAGGCCTTTGTAATGTTGCTTGCCCGTAGACGTTTTTGAATGTGCCCCCTAGACCGTTTGAAATGTACCCCCGTTCAAATTAGAATAAGGTGAAGTTACGCGGCGGCGAAATGTTTGAACAGCAGCCACTCCCCCATTTTCGAATGTCACGAGCGTCGAGCCAAGACTGCAGATAAAGCGAAGGAGAGCTGAAAATACCGCGGCGCGGACAAAATTTTCAACCACCTCCCCATCCCTGCCTTCGAATGTCACTAGTCAACCCAAGACAGCGCGGAAGGTAAAGTTACGGCGATGCGGTAGCACCAAATTGTATACAACATTTATTCGGCCGCCAGAGGAGGTTTTTGTGCCTCCCCCTAGACACGCTTTCTGGTTCAGCTCCTGTTCACCATGTGTCTGTGTTCACCATGTTTGATCAACCATATCCTTACACACCGATTAGTCTTAGGTGATTTACTCCAAACAGCCCAAACTTGAGCTAATGCAGGAGTTGTATGGTGCTTGTTTGTGCGCATGCGTTATGGGTAGTTTGTTTGTTTATTTTATAGGCACTTTAGATGATTGGGTGTGGTGAAAGGGAGGTTCATGATCGCTGTTTGAAACGCTATGGGGCTTTCTAGTTCAGTAATCGGTGGTGGGATCATATTCCAGATTCGAACTGCTCGGGAGTAGAAAGAGAACACTGCTGCATTGATGTGGCACCTAGGGGCTACGTAGTGGCCACGGTTTTTTGACTGTGTTAGTAGACCTGGTGGGGATGTGATGTTGATTATGTTATTTAATATTTGGTAAAATGTCATGGCTTGTTTGATAATGCGTCGTCGTTCAAGAGTTGACCATCCAAGGGTGGCTATTAGGTCTGCTGCGTTTGTTTGGCGTCTGTGGTAATTTCTGACAAATCTGGCAGCACAGTGTTGTACTCTTTCAAGGTGTTTAATTTGGGTGGATTCCATATGGGAGAGGCATACTCGAATTTTGGTCGGATTAGCATGTTATGGGCTGTTTCTTTTATTTCAGGTTTGCATGGTCCGAGGGTTCGCTTGAACAGGCCTAAGACTTTTGATTTGGAAGCTATGTCAGTGATATGGTTGGCCCAGGTTAGTTTAGAATCTAATTTTATTCCAAGATATGTGTGGCTAGAGGCGGTAGAGAGTGGTATGCCAAAGAGTGAATATGAATGTAGTCTGCGTTTTGTTTTGTTTGTTATAGGGAGATGCACACATTTAGATATGTTAAATTCCATCTGCCATTTGTTAGACCATGTTTGGAGTTTGATCATGTCAAATTGGAGAGTTTCGTAGTCGGTTTCGGATGTGATTTTGTGATATATAATGCTGTCGTCTGCAAAGAGACGTACGGAAGATTTATGTACAGTAAAAATAGGACAGGTCATAGGACTGAGCCCTGTGGTACACCAGATGTAACATTTGTTCTGTCCGATAGGGCTCCATTGACTGAGACTCTCTGTTTGTGATTGGATAGAAACGATTTGATCCAGTTTTGTGTGTTTCCAGTTATTCCATAGAAAGCTAATTTGGATAGGAGGCGTTTATGGGGGACTTTGTCGAAGCCTTTGGCGAAATCGAGTAGGATGGCATATATTTGTGTCTTATTGTCCATAGCAGTCATCCAGTCGTGGATTGTCTCGATGAGTTGGGATTCACAGGACACACCTGGCTGGAATCCATGTTGGAAGTGGAGGATGATGTTGTGTTTGTGTAAGTGTTTCAACATGTTGCTTAGAATGATGTGTTCCATAACTTTGCACAGGATGCATGTTAACGAAATTGGTCTATAATTAGCAGGGTCTGATTTGTGGCTTTTTGTGTATTGGTGTTACTAGTGCTTGGAGCCAGTCATTTGGGAGTTTGCAAGTGTTGTATGACTGCTGGAAAATGTGTGTGATGATGGGGGCAATTTCCACTGCAGTCTCTTTAAGGACTCTGGCTGGGAGTTCGTCGGGGCCTGTAGCTTTATTTTGGTTTAGGTTTTTCAGTTGCTTAATTACTCCGTCTATCCCGATTTCAAGGGAGGAGATCGTTTGTGATTGGTTGGTCGTTTGCTTGCAGTGTAGGGATGCCAATGTATTCTCGTTTGTTTGCTTTAGTGAATGACCAGACTTGTTTTGGGTTTGTTTTTAGGCTGTCTCCAATGTGATTGTTTAGACAGTCTGAGTAGGATTTGGTTGCAGCTTTAGTGGCTTGTTTTCGGAGTCGCCTAAACCTTTCCCAGTCACTATTACGTCCAGTTTGTTTTGCTTTTTTATGGCTTTTGTTGCGTTTTCTTTGCATTCTTATATTCACGTGTTATCCAGGGGAGGTGGGTTTTTGCTTTGGTGTTGCGGCTAGGAATAGTATTGTTGACTAATGAAGTAAGATTATTGCGTAAAAAGTTCCAATTTGTGTTGACGTGTTGAATTTGGGTTCGTGTCAAAGTATGTTCTTGTTAGTTGTTTTATGTCGTCTTTAAGCTCATCCCAGTTTGCAGATTTATTTTGGAACACTTGTGGTGGTTTACTGTTACGGATTGGATTTAGGTTTACGTTAAAGGTCACAGCTTCATGATCACTCATGCCGGGAGTGGTGTCAGTGTTAGCAATTATCGATGGATTAGAAGTGAGTACGAGGTCAAGGATATTGCCGGAATCAACTCGTGTGGGATTGTTGACCATGTTTTGTAATACAAATTCTCTAATTATTTCTAGCAGTTTGTTATGCTTGCTGGCAGTTCTGTTGTCAGTGGTTTGCTGCTTGCCCCAGTTAATATCAGGAAGGTTGAAGTCACCTGCTATAACTACATTAGGAGACGTTTTTTGTGATCTGTACAGTTTTGTTAGGGATTCGTGGAGAGCTTCAAGGGATTGAAGGTGGTCACTGGGGGGGTCGGTAGTAGGATGCAAAGTATATGGATTTGTTTCGTGTGAAATGGATTTTTGTCCATACTATTTCACAGCTTGAGTTTAGTTTTGTAAGTGGTTCTACTACAATGTCATCGCGGAAGGCTATGAGAACTCCACCACCATGGGTGTTTCTGTCCTTTCGGATGGCGCTATAGTTAGGTGGTAGGAACGAATAGGTAGGGTAGTTTTCGTCTATTTTGGTTTCGACTAGGAATATGATGTCAGGATTATTTGACTGAATAGTTGTTTTTAATTGGGTTGTCTTTGCGATGCTTTTGACACTGTTGGTACTGATTAGAATTCCGCTAAGTGTGTTACGTTTGGTTTTCTTACGACGTTCAAGGGTTGATGCATTTTGAAGGTTTGGTCCAAAGGTTGGATCCCAGGTTTGGGATGTACTACTCGTGTTTGTTTGAGAGATCTGTGTGTGGGGGTCAAAGTTTTGGTCTGTGTCACTAAGGCTGTTATATCGGTTGTGAGAACATTCCAATAAGTGGTCTTGGAAGAAGGAATGACTGTATTTAGGATGGTCGCATTTCATGCAGTGCCAGGAACAGGAACTGTTACAGAGGAGATTATATTGATCTGGACTTGTCACAACATTTAATGTGTACCCATTGGTTGCACAGGTCGCAGCAGACTGCTCGGTGATTTGAAGCAACAGGCTTTTTACAAAATCCACAGGGATCTCTGACTGGGCCGGGGTTTGTTTGGATGTCCCCACAGAGGATTAGTAGGACAAGATAACATGTCCCGATGTAGGGATTGCATAAGCCAGTTTGGTGTGGTACTTGTTACGAGAGTCTCTGGTGAAAGCTAGTGCCAGTCTAATACTTGTGTCAGTCCAGCAAGACCTGTCATATGTTAGCAGACCATTTGGATCGTCCGCGAATTGGGTATGGTCCAGGTGTATCGGGAATTTGGGTATGAATGCAATAATGATACTAATCAGAACTACCACTGGTGTGCCCATTTTGGGTTGCACCATCATAAGAGCAGCTATTGCACAAGCTGCTGTACAGTTATGTTAATGCAGTAAAACAAAAACAAGAGATTATATTCCACTATAGATGTGGGTATTGTTTTTATGATTAAGTTATATATCACAGCTAATATAAAATCACAGTAGTTGTAAGATCACAGTAGATGTAAAAGACAGTAGTAAAATTTGCCAGTTAGTAGACAGTTTATTGTATTGTATATTGTTTGCTGTTGGTTTCTTGTGTTGCTGACAGCCTACAATTCGGATTTGTAACAGTATAATACGTAAGCTTTTTGTGAATGGACTGATTTTGGGTTGTTTTAGGGGCGATTTGGTTTTGGCGCTTTGTGTAAGTTGTTTACAGATTCGCCATCTTGTTTTGAACTGGTTGTTATGGAAGCTAAGGCTAAACCTTTGTCAAATCGTGTCTTAGCGTGATTTGATCGCAGATATAACCATGGGATTATATTCTGGTATATCTAAAATAGTACTTCGCAAAGTTAACAGTAATAAAAACATTTAGAAATCGTGAAAATAATCGATAATAGCGGAGCGAGAAAATCGGAATGGACTACACCTGACGCATGCGCAGACCACTCTATAGTATCTTGTTTTTACATTTATTAACATCTTAAAACGGGTGCAGCAAGGCCTCTTGGGATGATATGGCTCCCCCACCAATACGCAAAATAAAAACTTCATAGCAAATTACGCTGTCATATATCGAATAACCAGCCAGAAAGCGCAGCAATATGAGACAAACGTAATTAAACTATTGCTTTTTAAAAACATTTTATGCATTTTGAATAGTTTACCAAAAGCAAAACTAGTGCAACTCGTTATATAACTGTGCAAATCACGAACTTAATGAATGACATTGTAATTCAATTGTCACTAAAATATGGGTAAAATTAATAAAATTCGCAATTTACTTCTTGTATTTTACAACAGTATCATCATAAAGGTTAATGCTATAGTAACAATAATATTATACTACTTCTTTGAAAGTGCTTTGTGTGAAGTTTCGTATTGGGTGAAATATTGTAATTTAAACGTTTACCTTTCATGTTTAACTTGACAACATTTGCATAATTACTTCACATTAATCAACTGCATACTTCGTTATTTGTAGTAGCTAATTCATTAAGAAGCAATCTCACTCAATGTTGCTGAATGCATGTTTACTTACAGGCATTGAACACTCTCAGTATGTTAAAACGATGCAAATATTTAATATCTACTAGCTGTGTAGCTAAATTAAGTGTAGTGGTGGAAAATTACAGTTGTAACAAAGTAAATACTTTATTCTAAATATAACATTATTTTGTGCAATAAAAACCACAACCTTTACTTATGAAAAACCTACTACGATCAAGCACATGCAGAACAAACTAGCAGCAACAGATATACAGTTCCTCTGGAGAATATATACACATTGAGCACAAATGTGTGACAAAGAGCTGAATTACAAATAAGTCAAATATTATTACAATGACAATTTATGTTGCACACCATTTCTATGAAAAGCATTCAAATAGGAAGGTCACAAGAAGTGAGACAAACATTGAAATACACCAACAGTATGTACAGATTGCTCAGTTGCAGATAATTTTCAGCCACGGATATCAAATGAGGACTTGATTGTTTCAATGAAATACGCAGGTCTGAGCAGGGATCACTGAGAGAAGAATAACAACATCGGTAATCACATCAGTTTTTCCTCGTAAAATTACAAGTAGTCAGGCCTAGCAAAAAGTGACCAATCTTCAAATTAGTTAATTGGAAATGATTCACATCATCTTGTAATATTAGTTAATGTATTTTGAACGTTCAGACGCACATTCCACACACAGTGACTCAACATGACTTATTTCATGCATAACAGTTTGATGTTAAGTCTACACGTGTGCACTAGTCAAACTTGGTGCACTTTGTATTGAAAGTGTATCATGTTCTGTCCAAGAGTTATGTATGCCTAATAGGACAAACTAAAAGATGTGTTATACAAACCATCTACGACAACACTTCTTACAAAATCATCTCATAGCGAACCTAAATGAGCAATACTGAGACACACAAAATTACTTATTGTGGAACAGTGCCTCTAAGATATGTCAGAGGTTCCAGTTGTGCAGATCACTGTGAGTGACATTACTTCTTTGGTGGTAGATACAGCTGTTTTGTCAACATCGACTCAATACACGGGATCTGCTTCTTGCGGTTCATATCCTCGCGACTTGCATTTGACTGGAAGTCGTAGGCAACAAGACGGTTGACTTTGGTGAGCAGCGTCAGTATGTCATTCTTTTCGGCATCAGTCTTGAAAACCTTACACAGTGTCTGGATGAACCACGATCCCTTCTTGGAGTTGCGCCAGGAGTAGTGACCTGAAATGTGTAATCAATCGCAATGTTGTCAACTTTTCTAAAGTCTTACACATCATTCTACAGAATCTGCCATCAAAATGCCTAATAGTATGCCCTTATTAGGAGTGGCCGTATACATTCGCAAAGTCCCAAAATACGTAACTCATGCGTAACGTATACAGTGGATATATGTACCCGTACATGGCGCCAAATATCGAGGCGACCATTTATTAATGCACCTTAACGCTATTCTGGATATCAGAACCAGTCAGCGTGGTGAGTAATATAATAGCAACCACATCTCAAGTCAGTTGAATCCGGTGGGTATTGGCTGTGGTTTTAAAAGCGTATTGGTGCGGTGGGTGGTTGTTCAAACAAATGTGAAAGGCTATTGTTCTGAACTTAGAGCACTTACGAGATCACCCCTCAATCAGACAGTAGGAGCACTGTCTGAGGTAAGAGGCGACTCATTCTCATTTCCCATCCTGCAGCTGTTACGATATTTTCTCGGGTCTCACTGTATGGACAGAATAGTGACGACAATACTACTAAATCAAACTTTATTAAACGTGGTTGCCGCGACAAGGGAGCAGTCTGTCATTTCACTTTCTGGGGAGACGTCATTAAGTGATATTGTTACTTCCCTTCCGTTTTACAAGCAACATGTACCTAACCAAAACGTACTAACGTATTAAAGTAACCAACTCATTACGTCTATGGATCAGCATCAGTGCTTCGTAGTGATATAAATAAAATGAACTTGTAAAAACCTGAATGCAACATAAATGTATCACAAAACGTTCCCGCTAACATTAAACACTACTTAGCACACTGTATTTCACTACAGCAGCAACACTCCTGATGTCACGCTCTAAAGCCAAAATGGCATGGCCAACATGCAAAAGCTCGATTATGAGAAGAGCACCAGACAACATGTCATACTCATACAAACATGAACATATGGAATACGATGGAGCATCCTCATGTCAACACACTTGCGTGTCTGCATCAATTAAGTCTGTACTCATCAATGTTCATGTAAGTATCATCAACTGTTCATTTAGATACAACATAGTCCTTGTATTTGCTGGGTAGCTTGGACTTGTTTATTCTCTCGGACTTCCTGGGTGTTGTTAGACGTACCGGAGAGTGGGGTTCAGTCTGGTTACTCTGGTGTTGTTGTTCAACCGGTGTGTTCGGCTGTATTTCAACCGGTGTGTTGGCTCGAATTGGTTCAACTGGAGTGATTAGAGGATCTACTAGGGATAAGATATCCATGGACTCCTTAGCCAACACAGACTGGCGAAAAGAGCGTGGAAAGTAGAAGAGGGTGGCAGACGAAGGAGAGGAAGACCAAGGCTGAGACGGAAAGACAAGCATAAAACGAGACCTAGGGAGGGCTGGTGTGAACAGCCATGAATGGATGGCAATTGCGGACGAGAGAGAGGTGGAAAGAACTGACAAGAAAAGTAGAAGAAGCTACTAAGTGATGTGGACCCCACCCCGCAAGGGAACAAGGGGAAGAAGAAGAGGACTCCTCAGCCAACACGAGGTGGTATTTCGTGTGTTCTTCTTAGGTGTACACGGTTGCGCCTGTTCACTGTTCCCTCACTATCTTCAACTTCATAAGTCCTTTCGTCCAGTCGTCTCACCTCCTTTGATTTCTTCCATGACTTGACTCCAAGCTTGAGCGGCTTCATTTATTGCCTTGATGCAGACGTGGGAGATCTGTAGCAGATTTGTTATAGTACTTGGCTTAACGGCGTTGTGTCCTTTTCAGTATATCCATTTCATGATGCTGCAAAGACGGCCGCGATTCCAGAAGACGTTGAGCTGTTGAAAGAATTGTTTTCGTCCGCCTACCTAGTAGCCTTTGTGCAGGACAACTATCCTTGAGTTGTAAATATTATGCAGTGCTACATATTGGTCATCACCACCGCATTGTGCTTTCTTGATAATCTTCTTTGCAGCTTTCACTGATGATTCCACCTTGCCGTTTGAGCGACTGTGCTGTGGCCTGTAGAGATGTCGTCACATGTTCGAATCCCCATTTCTTATTGAAATGAGCGAACTTGTCTGACACCACCTGTGGACCATTGTCAGTAACTAGTGTCCGGGATTCCAATCCCAGCAAAGTGAGCTTTGAGCTTTGTGATTACTGCCTTGCAGCCAGTGGGTGGCAGGTAATATATTTCCCAGAAGTTCGATCTATAGTCAGTGTTGACTACATAGTCCTTTCCTTTGTAAGAAAACAGGTCAACACCGACCTTCTGCCATGGACCGGCACATTACGGCTCATCAGAATGTCCTTAGTCTGAGAACGTTCGAACTGACAACAGGGCTCATACGTTTGGATGTACTCTTTGATTTCTGCATTCACGCCACGCCATTACACCAATTCCCTTGCTCATCCTTCAATGCCAACGTGGCATAGGTTAACATCCTTTTTAATTTGTGATCTCAGAGATTGTGGAATTACAAGTCTTTCGCCGCAGAACACCAACCCATCAGTGACGGCCAACTCATCTCTGAAGTGGTAGTAAGGCACAGCAGGTGGCGGCACATCTGGTTTCTCGGGCCAGCCATGTTGTAGGACAGCTGTCAGCACTTGTAGATTGGCATCTTGCTCGGTGGCATTACGAATATCCTGAACAACATCTTCTCTCATGGGTAGATAGTGCACAGAGTGGATAGCTCCGAACTCAGTGGTCGGTTGTTCCTTTCCACCTGGCAGGAAGGCACGTGACAGGGTGTCAGCGAGATACAGCTTCTTGCCCTCCAGATACTTGACATCTATGTCATATGCAAGTGCACGTAAGAACATGCCCTGTAGACGCTTGGGTGCTCTGTCGGGCGGTTTCTTTGTTATTGCCTTAAGTGGCTTGTGGACACTGTAGACGGGATGGGGCTACCATAGGTGAACTGATGCCACTTCTCAAGAGCAAAGACGACGGCCAGTATCACTTACTCTATAATGGCATATCTGGTCTGTGTCAGTCAAAGCACGACTGGCATAAGCATTTGGGTTTTTTTCCTGAAATAATGCCATCCCAGGCCATAGTTGCTGGCATCACACTGAATGACCAGTTGCTTACTCGGGTCAAAGTAAGCCAGGGTGGGTGCCTCAGTCAGGAGTTGTTTCGGTGTTGTGAAAGCTTTCTTCTGAGCATATCCCCACATCCAGACAACATATCATTGTACAAGAGCAGCAATGGGACAGGACACATCTATCAGCTTGGATTCGTACCTCACCAGTTAAGTTACTGTACCTCTTACCCTCTCCACAGCTTCCCTGTCACACGGACCCTTCATCTTCAGAACAGCTTCGACCTTGGATGGGTCAGGTTTCAGACCATCAGCTGTGGCAACATGGCTTACGAACTGGATTTAATTCTGATTTAAGCAACATTTCTCACGGTTCAGTTTGATCCCATGTTCTTTGCATCTTCGGGGCAGCTTCTGGATCTTGACACAGAGATCAGTCATCGTATCCATGGATGATAATATCATCAGCAACACAGTGAACATTCTCCAGCACTTCCAGTGCTTGTTGCAGAAGCTACTGGAAAATTTCACTGGTGACTTTCAAGTCAACGATACCCCTCAAACGGTGTTGCGAAAGTAGTCAGTAGGCTAGATTCTTAATGTTGTTCGTAGTGTAGATATCCTTGTTGCAAGTCACACACAGCAACTTTCTTGGAGTTCACAAGCTTCGGTACAATGTCGTCCAGAACAGGAAGCTTGTTGTGTTCATGCTTCAGGGCGAGCTTGAGAGGTCAAGAATCAATGCAGATCCTGACAGCCCGTCTCTTGGCCACAGACATTGGTTCACCCTATCAGTGGGTTGGTACACTTTGACTATGACACCAGTATGTTCTAGTCGGTCTAGCTCATCTTTCATGGAACTGAACATGGAAGGGTACGAGGTGGTCTCACAAACGGTTCAGCATTTTGTTCCAGAATGATCCACTTTTAACTTGTCTCCTGTAGCGGGATTTACGGTTTTAGCTAGGCACTTGCCGAGAGCTTCACACTGTTCCACATCTTCACAGTGATTGGTTCTGGGCGGATATCTTTCTCCTTCACATACTTCTTGGGCAGTACGCTGACAGATGAACCACAGTCAACCTGCATCTTCACTGACTGCTTTTCAACCAGCATGTTGCACAAAATAGGACCATCTTGTGAGGAGAGTGCGGGCACATCGGCAGTGATGCAGCTAATATCGCTAAAGCTAGCACTGGAGCTATCCGGGTCTGATCCATATTGTACACTGTGAACTGTCTTAGAGCCTCTGAAATGGTTTGGAAAGGGCAGAGTTCTTTCTTCATGGGGTGCGTTTTACAGCAGAATTTGCATTTTCGCTGCGTTGCCTACTGCTCTGGGTAAAAAGGTAAGTTCTTATATAGCGCAGTGTCCAGTCCTTATGACTGATCAAAGTGCTTTAAAAATTACTCCATGGCAGACTTGTTCAATAGAACACCATCTCGATTTCTCTGAGAAGAATTCAGCCACGCTGCAATTAATGCAGATAACTATTCATACACAAATACCCACCACTGTCTATAACCAGGTACTCATTCATACAGCTGAGTGAACTGAAGCAATGTAGGGTAAACGAACTTGCCCAAGGTTCAACATCGGCGCACATGATTCAAACCCGCGTTCTCTCTGTCGAGGGTCTGGAACTCTTACTGCTGCGCTACTGCGCTTCACGGGTAGAGCAAGTATCGATTGTGAAATGAGTTTGTTGTGGATCTTTTCACTTTTTAGACCAAGGATTATCCTGTCGACAATCAGCTTGTATTGCATACAGTTGCAAAACTCATTTTTTTGCCAAATTTTTCAACAGGGAGTAGTATTACTCAAACGACTCGTTTTCATGATTCCAAGTGTTAAACTTATACATTTCAAAGAATTCTTTCACTTTTCCTAAAGATATGTTTGTCAAATTTTCTGATGATTTCAGCAGGTTTGACGTGTTCTTTTTCCATTAAATCCATACCATTGCCGATGCTTAGTGCATCTTTCCCAATATAGTGTAGTATAAGTGCCGTTACATATCTGTCTGGTTTAGCGTCGAGTCCAGACATGATTAGATAGTTTGCCCATATTTGCTTCCATAATTTCCAGTTATCGACCTGATTGGTTTTCAGTTCCAATGCAGGTGGAGGCGAGCCGCTGGGCAAATTCCCATAGATGTGATCCTGAGACCGAGGGTCATTGACATTTGGAGCAGCTACAGCAGATGCCCCGACAGCGGCCACGCCGGACGTCAGAGCTAAATTATCGTCAGCAATAGTTCATTCTTTAACACAAATATCACTTTTGACAGGATTGCCTTGCCATACTCAGTTACCTTCGATATCCCACCGCTGCCACCTTATTACGATATTTACTCGGGCGTCACTTTATGGACTTTACAATATACAGGCAGCATAGAGATGATAGTTCTACTAATCCAAACTTCGTTAAACGTGGCTGCCGGGACAAGGGAGCGGCCTGTTATTTCACTTTCTGTGAAGACATCATTAAGTGATATTGTTACAGCAGAGGTGCGCCCCGAATTCCTGTCGTGGAACTTATTTGGTGACCCATTCTTCAAACAGTAGACTTGTGATAAATTACAACATACAACATAATAATAATATAATAAATGTACATTACATAGAGGAAGAGGCCACACACCGCATAGCGAAAACAAAGACAGTGAACGGCTTCGGGAAGATCGTATGAGTATCCAATAATGCTTGACCGATAGTACGGACCTACGATAATTGTTTTCATACTGGTGACAACAACGAGACTGGCAATGACATACTTTTTAAAAATGTGCTTGGAGTTGCTGATTAAAGCGACATTTGTCTGTGAGCGTTTACTTTGAATGTTTCAAAAAGACGGTGGACGGAAGATCGTGTGATTTCGGATTTGCGGCACGATCAAACAGTACATCACCTTACCCAGACCAGATGTACGGGGGATGAACAACTTACACCAAATGTTGCCTAAATTTGAAATGCTTTGGTTTTGACTACAACTAGTGAATGATCAGCCCGTGGCGTTGGCGTTGTGTGGTTTATTTTTGGGGTCCGTTTTTCTGCCATTAATTTTGTTTATGTGTATTGTGTTTATAAATTATTTACATAAAAACACGGAATTTAAAATGCTATGCTATTTTACCAATGAGAAATTACTGCTAAAAACAGTCAGGAAACAAAAAATTTGTTATGCCATTGCCAATTTTGTTGGTGAATAATCCAAAATAACACTTATAACGGATGATGACATTTCAACCAGGTTTATTAACAATTGCAGCTGTAGCTAGCTTCCATTTTAATTTAAAAAAATTGTTTTTAAACCACAGGCACTGACTCAGATGGAACTGAACAAATTGACATAAAATTCCACTATGACATTGACACTGGCATGGTATTATGAGATGCACGAAGCTAGGACATGCCGATAGTTATACCAGACAATAATTTTGTTGACTAGATGGGCGATGTTTGAGCTAAGCAATCTAGTTCATATTCCATTCACTTCCAATATTCTACCTGGTTACCATTCTACCTAGCTTACGATTACGCCTTGGCCCCAACATCAAGGGGGAAGGTCAGTAACAATAACGTCCCGGCTGTGCGACATGATGCCTGAATGGGAGATTTCCAATCAATCTATCGGCATCAAATATTAATATTTATAAATCATATACATCTACTACGTGACAAAAAACAAAAGCAAATGGTAAGTCCAAAGATGGCCAAAAATGCACCAATCAGATGCAATGCCAACTCACGACGTTACAACTTATCAAACAGGACTTTTGTTACTTCATGATCCGATTTCGTTTTTATGACAGCCTTCAGACGATCCCACCGCCTCTTCTGCTTTACCAAAGTAACCCGTGTAGCACTCCTAGTTTGTCATCATCCTTTTTTCTTTTCTTTGTCGGTGAAGATAATACAGGCGGACGGAAGCTTTTCTTGCCCGCTATTACACGCAGTGTCAACAGATGCGCTACTAAGCGTTCACGTGATCCCGTATCACAAGATACATAGTTCCATCTCGTTAAACATCGGAAATAAGCTACACCTTTAAAATGTGTGCGCTGCCTTGTAAACAACTGATACAAACTAGTATCATAACAATTTCACCAACAAAAATGGTTCATTAAAACATATTTACGTTGTAACCCGCTGTCAGTACGTTACAATAGATACCATTTATACCGTATAACAGTATTTTAAAATAAAACCGAACAGACTATGTTCTTTTAAGTTCATGCAACATTTTGATTCTGCATGGTAGTGGCAAATGAAACAAAAAATCACCAACAGCACCCTCTCCACCTTCTTCTGATATCATGTCGGACAGCAGTGAAGCGCACAGCCCCCAATATTCACCTAATTCTGACACTAATGTAATGCAACCATTTAAATAAATGGAATGTGGAATAGACGGCTCTGTAAACATGTGTTGTTATAAATTAGCATGGTAGTATAGGGGAGACCGGGGCGCAGTGGATCGGACATTTTCTTTTGCAACATTTCTTCAACCTTAATAATAGCATTGTTCATTTCTCTGGTTGAAATGATGGAGGAACTTGTTCTCAATACAACATGTTTACCCTTATCCTGCTAACGCCCACCATATTTGACTGAAGGAGAGTTGAAAGTAAACAAAATATGATTCACTGTGCTCCAGAGAGATTCAAGTTTGTGGCGGTGTGAGTCACACATTAGACTGATTATTCACAAACAATGTATTTATTTGTCTGAATTAAACAAATTCGCTAACAATCTCGTTAAATGTGTTTAAACGTAATGCTCTGGATTACAAGTTTTACCAAATTATGTTTACATTACAATAAATGTTTGAATTGATGTATATTTATAGATGGCATAGGCTAAATATATATGACATAATTTTATTTTATTTTGAAAGATCAAACACAATTTATAATTATCATATAATGACGTACCTGGCGCCGTTGAATGTGCGTAGAGGAAGTCGGCTTCTTCTGGTAGACGGATGTTTGAAGCTGCTTGATCTCCTATCGAATCAGCCACCTCTTCTGCTGCATCAGCTACCTCAACACCGCTGTCCAACTCGCAACCACGGGAAGCCTTGAACACAGAACAAGTAGCAGTGAGCAGAGGGCACATCACAGAGCACGAATTCTAGTATACAATACAAGTAGCAGTGAGCAGAGGGCACCTCACAGAGCACAATGCGTTCAATGTGTAAAATAATGTTAATTGTTTTGCATTCTAGGTGTACAGATACAATAATTGCCTCCATTCAATTATATTGATCACCAGTTATTGTTAAGATCAGATTGTGTTTAATTTGAACATGTTTTTTTACTGATATTATTAATAATAATAAAGGTTCTTTTAACGCGATCTCTAACTAATAGTTAATCAATGCGCTCACAATATAGAAACATTATAAAAACAATTAAAATAATATATAAATTAGTTATAAATTAATTAATTTACAAAAAAAAAAGAATAGATTAATAAATTAACAAGAGTCACTCAAACGTCCTGTAAATAAATCTTGCTATTGTCCACCATAAGTTTGTTTAAATAAATATGTCTTCAGGTGACGTTTAAATAAAAATACAGACGGAGCATCTCTTGGAGTCAGTGGCAGTTCGTTCCATTTGGCAGAACCAGTTATGCCAAACGCTCGCTTGCCGATGGATTTTGATGCTCGTGGAACTGCAAGCTGAAGATGGTCATGAAGCTGCCGAAGACGAGGGTTGCGAGTTCATGGATGTAGTAGATGTGCAAGGTACTTCGGCGGGCGCCAAACCATGGAGCACCTTGTAAATATATACAAGTACTTTAAAGACAATGCGTTGTCTGACTGGCAACCAGTGCAGAAGCGCCAGTACTGGTGTGATGTGTGAAGATATAGGTGTGAGGACAACTAGGCGGGCTGCCCTATTGTGTATCTTCTGGAGATGTGCTAAGTGAAATTCAGGTAGGTCCAGCAGCAGAGCATTGCAGTAATCTAAGCTTGAAACAACCAGTGCAATGACCAATGAATGGCAGACAGGTTTCGTGATATAGGCCCTGATGGAGCTAATACGTCTCAGATGGTAGTTACACTTCTTGCAAACAGCATCAACATGCTGCTTCATGCTCATGTGAGCGTCAAAGTGAGATCCCAAATTCCTGACAGAGACAAAAGGTTTTATGTTGACTCCACCAACAACGAGGTACTCTGGAAGTCCAAATTTCTTTAGATGATAGGGACTGAGGGCCACCATAAATTCAGTCTTATTGTCGTTTAGCTTGAGTTTATGCTTAACCATCCAACATTTGACCTCACTGATGCAGTCACTAAGTCTCTGAACAGCGCACTCCAAGTCACCAGATATGTGAGGACAGTAGGGTGTGTATATCGGAAGATCATCAGCAAATTTATGATATTCCATTCTTCAGATGCATCCACCCCAATCCGTAGACACTGGGTACGATCCGACATGTACGAACCGAACCATGCAAGTGCCGCGCCAGATATTCCCAGGTGGCTATGCATAGTCTTTAGTAGGATAGCAGCATCGATCGCATCGAACGCAGAAGATAAATCAAGGAGAACCAGAAGGACACCCCTGGAGTCTGCCATGTAACTGGCGTTATCGTGCTGCACTCTCATTAAAGCAGTTTCAGTGCTGTGTCGGGGTTTGTATGCCAATTGTAGCTGCTCGTGAAGGCCATTGTCACTAAGATGTTGAATAAGTCGTTTGGCTGCTACCTTTTCCAAGACTTTAGACACGAATGGCAAACTTGAAACTGGACGGTAATTTTTCAGCGTGTTTCGATCCAAGGTCGGTTTTTTCAACAGTGGTGTTATGACAGCCTTCTTGAGTTCCCGCAGAACAGTGGCCGACTCGAAAGACATATTGATAAGATGAGTCAGTATTTGAATATGAGCAGGAAGAGTGCTCTTTAGTAGCGATGTAGGTAGAGGGTCCAAGCATGATGACTTGGGTTTAGCATCCTGGATAATTTTCTGCACTTCACACATACTTGCAGCACACATTTTAGTCATAGGATGTTCAACTACTCTCTGTGTCGCAGTTTCGATGTCGCTCATGTTTGTTTCCGAGGCATCAATTTCATTCATGATTTTTGCAATGTTTTCTTCAAAAAAGTTCAGAAACTCCCTTGAATCAGTGTCAGGCAGTTTGGAAGATTCCACCTTTAGCAGGCTGTTCATGGCTTCGAAGGCTGTATTCTGATTGGCATCTTGGAGTAGACTCTGATAATGCTGAATTTTGGCTTGCAGTATCCTCGCGCTGACAGCATTACGATGATTCACGTATATTCGTCTGTGTATGTCTAATCCTGATGCACGCCAAATGTTCTCATTTTGGCGACGTAACTTTTGCATTGCATGTAATTCCTCGCAGTACCAAGGTGGAGTTCTTCTCTTGCGTGGCCGCCGTAGCATTACCGGACCAATTTCTTCCAAGGCCGAAATAACAGCACACGTATATATATCAAGAATGGAATCCGGATATGTGGATGATGCATCAAAGCTAGATAAGTTGGAATTGATTTCACTGGTCAGTGTTTTACAATCAACATGTCGAAGATCTCTTCTGGGTTGTAGTTTAGCCTGGGGGTAGTTCTTGTCGGCTGTATGCTCGATAGAGAATGTTAGTGATTTGTGGTCAGATATTTCGCTGCTGATCACAGACACTTTGCTGATGATAGGGTCGGTTGCCCGTGAGATGACAAGATCCAAAGTGTGACCAGCCTTGTGTGTTGAACAATCAACATATTGATGTAAATCATGTATCTGTAATAAATCCATGAACCGGGAGACCCCAGGTGCTGAACAAACATCAACATGCAGATTGAAATCTCCCGTGATGACAACTCTACCAGCAGCAGAAGCCAGAGTAGCAGTCAAGTCATCGAATTTGTCCAAGAACACTGGTATAGGTGACGATGTTGGACGGTATATTACAAGCACTGTCAGATGCTTACATCGCACTGTTAGATGCTCGAACGAAGAGTATTCGGTAGTGTTCGTAGATATAAAAGGCAATTCGATTTTGTGTACAATGCCAAGGCTACCACCTCTCTTTTCTTTTCTTCCAACTCCGAAAAATGAATAGCCTGGAGGACACAGGTTGATGACTGTAGCAGTGTCTTCCTCTTTTAACCACGTCTCTGTCAAAATGGCGACATCAGCCGCCGTGTCAATGATGTGTTTGCTGACGAGGACTTTGGTTTTGCAAGGGTTGCAAAGATTGTTAAATGCTGATAATTGCTATGTATGTCAATGTTTTTCATATTATTTTGTGTACATTGCATAATGATATTATATAATAGGTTGACAGGTGTAAATTATAATGGGTTAACACATATTCCAATGATCATTTGGTAGTTCCTTGCAATTGGATATAAATAGTATTATAAGTACGCCTACACGTTTGCATGTGTTTTGTGCTGTGTAAATGCTGTGTGATTTATTTCATGATAATAAATTATGTGAATACACTGTTGACAGAATAGTTATTACCGTATACTAGTAGTGCGTTGACAGAAAGTAATTGCCTACGCTTCAGTACAGTAGTCCCCCTCTTATAAGGCCAACCCTTCAGCAAATCTAAAGTGGCCTCTGGTGAGGAGGAACCACCGATGAATGTGGACAGTAAACATCATTTGTATAGAAAATAACAGTTGATTTGTCATAAATAATGTAATTTGTAACACAAGTACGATTGCCAATTCGGCACGATGAGTGTATGGAAAGCCTACTTAATTTGTTATAAACATCGACATCGTCTTGTGATTAAAAAATAGCAGTTTCGGCTGCTGAGGGGTAGATTCTTCCTGTAACCCCGGCTGTTAGCTGGGTGGCCTGCTACATTACTAAAATTAACTAATTAATTGCATTAATTTGGTTATAATTAGTACTAAAATTATTAAATGTTGTAAATTTATTACTTTAGTCAATCAATGGGTTTAAAAACCCTGAAAACTGTATTTAAATATCTATATAAATAAAACAAGTTGACATTTTAAAGCAAATATTTATCCACAGAAAACACAAAAATTAGTCCATTTTGCCATTGGCATTGTAAAAGATACACAAAAATTATGATGTTTTGCCTTTTAAAATCACAATAACTTTTGATCTGTTAAATATATCTTAATAAAATAAACAGTTACGTGACCCTTAAGCTATCACCTTTAATCTAAGCTCATTCCCATAAATAATGCTTTTTAACATGTAATAGAAAATAGGTGGTATAATAGCGAAGATTATACCAAATTACATACAAATCAATATATATATATATACACACAGTGGAACTGCCAACATTAGTTAAATATGCGTACTTACCATGTGCTCACCAGAACAACATCGACTTACAGTGTCAACAACACAGTCACTGTCAACACTGACATCACTGTCAACAGCCATCTGATTTGATTCATTGCCATAACCGTTTTCCAGTCTGTTTACATGGGCGCCACAACGCGGTTAACTTATCGACGTCAGACGGAGCCACGCACATAAAAATCAATGGCCGCCCCATTGTTAATGCGTACAGTGACTATGCTTGGTATATATATGCTTTCAGAGTAGTGAGGAGCGAAAATGTGCTGCCACCTTACGGCGCCTGGGTAATCGAGGCTGTCCCAGGCTGACGAAGTGATGGGTACTTTTGCAGTTTAGGCCCGCACCCCAAAAACCACGAAAACGGTCACCTGGACGCCAAAACTTCACATAATGTATCTACTACACATATTCTACATCCATGCGCTTGTCACGTGATCAACAAATTAGATTTATTGTGTTTTATCGATCAGAATGTACAAAAAATTCACTCGTTTTTGTGTGTGTATACACAAAGACTATATATATATATATATATACGATCTCTGATATACATTAGTTCCACATGAAATTCCGCTAGATGTCGCCACGTTATGGTTGCCTTTCTATGTGGGGTTAGATCACAATTAACATGTCAATAAAATTGTCACTAAAAGTCAATAGAGTTTGCGATATTTAATTAAATAAGGTTACTTTAAATTTAAAGTTGACTCTAGAAGATAGTGGTGGAAATATAATATCAGAGGGATTCTTAATGGCAGAAGACCTGAATGAGTATTTTAGTTCAGTGTTCAGTAGTTTAGTAGTTCACTGCCAGTACCAGACACTAAGTTCAAGGGGGCAGTATCAGACTATTTAGGACAGTTAATTGTAACCCCGGAAATGGTAGCTAAGAAAATTAGGGCTATGAAGGATAATAAATCACCTGGAATGGATGGGATTCCGCCCAAACTACTATTGGAAATTGTAGAACAAATTAGCATACTACTTGCAACAGTTTTCAATTTGTCATTATAAGAGGGAGTGCATGGTTCCTTTAGAACGGAAAGACGCAAACATTATACCATTATTTAAAAAAGGTTTGAGAAACAAGTCAGAGCACGATAGACCAGTGAGTTTAACTTCAGTGTGTGGCAAATTATTAGAAAGACTAGTAAAAGATCATATATGGTGGATTTTTTTTTTAAACATAACTTGATAAACCCATCTCAACATGGGCTTCTAAAAGCGAGGTAATGCTTAACAAATCTGTTATGTTTTTTGGAAGATATCACTAAGTGGGTAGATGAGGAATCACCAATAGATATAATCTACTTAGATTTTCAAAAAGTTTTCAACAAAGTGCCGCATCAAAGATTACTGCTTAAACCAAAGGCCCATGGCATAGGAAATTGTATAAATAATTGTATAGAAAAATGGCTGATTGACAGAAAACAACCGGTAGTTGTTGATGGGGAAGCTTCAAACTGGAAATAAGTTTTGAGTGGAGTACCACAGGGACCTGTACTGGGAACTATGTTATTCTTAATATACATCAACGATTTGGACGATGATGTAACAAGCAAGGTGTTGAAATTTGCGGATGATACAAACGTGTTTAGAATGATAACAAGTGATGGAGATAGACATCATTTACAAGATGATCTTGACAGGTTGATGAAATGGTCTGAAAAGTGGCAAATGTTGTTCAATTTTGGGAAATATATATGCCTCCACACAGGACATGGGAACGAAAATGTAGAATATACAATGGGGGTACTGTACTAAAGTAGTATATAAGTACATATCTCACACTCCATCGGATTATGAGATCAAAGGAAGATCAAAGGGCCTGCTCATGTCATAATCCCAAGGAGCGCCTGGTAATGATCCCTAATAGTCGTGTAATGAGTCTATGATTAATTACCTTAACTACAGTGCTGACCTCTTGTGGCGATAAAGACTCGCGAGAAGCATCTAGCCATGATGCAACTACCACTGTTTATAGCAGTTCTAATGAGTGTACTAATTACTCTAATTAGCTACTATTTAATCTTCCATCGTTTTAAATAGACCGTAGTGTGCGGTGGTGGGGCTGGTGGTATATGTAGCGTAGCTAGCGTCGTCATCGCTTAAAGCGGCGAGACCGTCGATGGAGAAACGTCTGTACGAGTTGGTCAACCAGTGGTATAAAGACAGTAAAGTGTATATGGCTGTACGTTTCTGTGGGTCGGCCTCTTTCCTGTCGAACTTGTACCGGTGCCGAATCGAGGCGTACGGCCGGGTGTATAGGTCGATCGAACACGCCTACCAGAATATAAAGGCCATGTTTAACGAAGACGAAGAATGCGCGGAGTATATCAAACAGGCGTGGTCGGCCTTTACGGTGATGCGAAGAAGCTACGCCATGACGAAGATGAGAACAGGGGCCGAGTGGGACGCCATTAGGGTAGACTGTATGAGGTCCCTGTTGATGGGAAAGTTCGAGTGGTCGAAAGATTTGAGAGACGGCCTGTTGGCTACCGGGGACGTTGAACTAGTGGAGTGGGTGCCGTCGAAATGAGTTTTTTTGGTTGCGGGTACGGGGGTAGAGAGGGGCAAAACATGCCCGGGAAGCTGTTGATGGATGTGTGAATCATGCAGAAGAAACTTTTAAAAAGGACCTCACCCTCTCCCGAGCGCCAGTCGTCGACCTGGACACGTCGTTGGAGCATTCTATTACGTGTATAGTAGCCGGCCCTATGGGGTGTGGCAAGACCACTTTCGTTACTCGTCTCCTGCGTTTCGCCTCGTCTATGATCGAACCGCCCCCCGATAAGATCTTGTGGTGTTATGGCCAGTGGCAAACCGCCTACGCCTCTATGACGACCGACATAGAGTTCGTAGACTGTTTGCCGGACCGCGAAAACGAGGACGGTCGTCGTCCTCGACGGGTCACGACCTTGTTCATTAAAAAAGTCACCACTGCAACACGTCAGTCGTGCAGCTTCTGCAGAACCTCTTTCCGAAAGGGAAAGAAAACCGCATCATCAGTCTAAACGCGCAATACATGGTGCTGTTCAAGGGTCACCTGGCGAAACATGTGTATCCGGGTAGAGTCAAATACATGCAGGAGGCTTTCAAAGACGCCACGTCAGAAGCCTACGGTTATCTCCTGGTGTATCTGAAACAGGAGACGCCGGAAATAGGGAGCCCGCGCACAAATATCTTTCCCGACGACCGCATTCAGTACGTCTATGTGCCGAGAGTATAAAACGTGGTACGCCTCGTTGCGGACGTCACATGTCGTCAGGATGACAGAGCGCGTCAAGAGGCACATCTTGTGCGTGCAGATGTTGAATAGACACAAGAATATAAAGCTGAGAAAGGCCGTCCTCGCCAACGCCCACGCCGACCTCATCTGTAGTCTAAGCGAATGCGTGTACGACATTCTGAAAGAGAGCGTGAAATTGTCAGAGAAGCAGAAAAAAAGTACTGGTAAAGTACAAGAGGCATCTCCGTAAGCTAACGTCGAAAAAAGTCCCCGTCAAAGAGAAGCGGGCGATTCTGCAAACGGGCGCAGGCGATTTTCTGTCGGCCCTGCTAGCCCCGTTGGCGGGGTCCGTCCTTTTACCGCTCCTCAGACAGGTCATAGGTTGATGGAACACGCGAAGAAGATGGCGTTGG
Organism: Escarpia spicata; assembly: GCA_963995525.1. Taxonomy (NCBI): domain Eukaryota; kingdom Metazoa; phylum Annelida; class Polychaeta; order Sabellida; family Siboglinidae; genus Escarpia; species Escarpia spicata. The sequence continues at coordinate 5,884,387 of OZ023210.1, forward strand.
TAGACACCCGCTTGGTGGAGAGTCTCCTCCCGTTGCTCTCCCAGCCGACCACGTCCACGGCGCGTGTGATGAGTAGTCTGGACGCCGACACGAAGACCGTTCTCGAACAACTGTCAAAAATTAAACTTACTAAGAGTAAATGATAGTTTAGCCCTTCAAGAATTAAACTTTTACTATACATTTATACATAACAAATTACCTGCTCATCTTCTAAGTTGGAAAATAGCTACAAATATCATGATTCATAGTCACAATACACGCAACCAACACAAAATTCACATTTACGGTACAAATCATTCATTTGCAAAACTATGTTTTAAATACAGTTTACCAAATACAATTAAAAACACTTCCCTTAGTGTGATAGCTAAACTGTATACACACAGTTTACATGTTTTTTTAAACTACGCTAAGAACCATTTCATTCATAACTACAACAACACATGCACAAACATTAACTGTTATGCCTGCATGTATACACGCAATCAACCACAATTATGTCACCCACACCCAAACACGAGGGCAACGACCTGACACGGCTACAGCTTCTTCGACTTCGACCTGTCGCCGGTCTGTTACGACGGTGAGCACTTCAACATCGTGCGCAAGGGCAACTTACGCGTGGAGGTTCACTTCGCAGCGGCGCTCGCGCGGACGGTGAACGTCGTCGTGTACTGCGAGTTCGAGACGGTGCTGGAGATCAACAGGAACCGCAACATCGTGTACGACTACTGAGTATGCACACGTTACAGCTTATGCGCCGCCTGGAGATCGACGCGTACGTCTAAAAACGTCGTCGTCGTCGGGGAACTGGCGTAGGTGCGCCCGCAGGCGGTCAGCGTGTTCGGTGTACGGGTTTTTCTCCGGGGCCTTTTCCTCTCCCTCCTCTTGACACTTGTCTTTCCGTTTGGTCTGGAGCGCGGTGAGCTCTTCGAAGATAGGTTGATACGAGGGTCGCAGCTCCGCGCACGTCGCCTCGCTTATCTCTTCCAGGACAGTAATCAGGAGCTTCGCGATCTCGTTCGAATCCCCGGTCGTGACGAAACACCGCACCGCATCGTGTCCGGGGACGTTCGAGGCGAGACTCACGTTGAAAAGTTTGTGCCTGTCTAACCATCGGCATTTGGCGCTGTCCGCCGGTAGGTCATGCCAGTCGAGGTAGTACTGGAAATGGAACGTCACTCTATATGGGTAGTAGCGCAGGGGCTCCTCCGCGTGGATGACCTCGTCCTCTAGTAGTTGGAACACGAACGGTTTCGTGTGGTAGACTCCGCCGGGGTAGACGCGGTGGACGCCTCCCTCGCATTTAGCTTCGTGTCGCCGCAATAAAGATGCCCTTTTTTACAGCGAGTCACCGCACTTGGCGGCGCATCGGTACGTGTGACAGAACAGGGAAACGCCCTGTATGTACGAGTAGTGAGTGTCGTAGAAGTTCACGTTCATAGTAGTGGGGTAGCGGCATACCGAGCGCTGGACCAGTTGGGCAGCAGTCTCCCTGGCCACTACCTCCTCCAGTCGGTACACGACCACGTTCGTTTGGAACACCATCTCAACCCGATCGAGATCGTTCAGAGGGACGCCGGCGAAAGCGTAGGCACTCACTTCGGGGGTGGCGGTGTAGTCGGCGTAGAGCTTTAAGGCTGGGGCCCGCAATGCCGTTACGGCAGCGCCCCTTTGGAGCGCCAAACAGCGCAAGAGGCACAGGTTATCGGTGTAGGGTCTACTGCACGTGTCTTTCTCTAGGGTGATGACCGCCCTGTTGGCGCGCAGGTAGTCGGGAAGTTGCACGTCGAGACAGCCCATAGGGTGTTGGGTAATAGCGTTGAGGATGAAGGTGACTAACGTCACCTATTCGGCCGTCCATCCCGAGTTGGGCCTCTGCGCTATGACGTACTGTAGGACGTCTGGTTTCGGGTGCGTTCGAGGAACTGTTCGAAAGCTCGGCTTTCAGTAATCAGAGCAGGCGTTTCGAGGTAACTACCGCAGCACTTGCACGACGAGTGAAAGTATCTGTAGCGCCCCGTCTCCATGTGTATGAGAATGAAAGCGAAACTCAGGTTCGCTTTAAAGGAGCGAGTCTGTTCCTCGATCATGAGCCGTAGTCGGGCGTCGTGAGAGCTCGTGCCCAAACCGGTCAGTTGATAGTTGTATCTCGACTGAATAGGGCAACGCACTCTGGTCGTGCGATCGACCAGTGATCGTGAACGACCATCGTACGGCTTCCGACATTGCATCGTCGGCTCCTAACAGGAGAGGCGCGTCAAAGTCCTCATTAGTAGGGGGGTTGAGTTTTTCTGTAGGGACCTTCCGGCGTCTTTTGTTACCGCATGTCGTCCTGAAATGTCTGAACATATTATGGCGGAGGGTGAACGACCGATCGCACTTCGGACATTCGTGGGCCTGGGCCGTCCGGCATCCTTCGTTACCGCAGCTCGTCGGCCTCAGATGCCTCGCCATATTACGTCGGAAAGCCTAAGACTGATGACAGTTTGGACACTCGTAGTAGCCAGCACCACACACCTGGCTCTCTAGAAAGTCGAAAGAAAGACCGCACGTCTCGTAGACTGGCATTGGGTACCTGTAGGTGTTTTGCATAACGCTTACCAATAGGAAGGTGGTTGTTTAAAGGGATTCGCTAGATGTCGCTATTGAAGAGAGCTTACCATAGTTGGCTAGTCAATGCATAAGGAGTAACAGAGGGGTGTTGTTTAAATATGTTGAATAGGGTGTTCGGCGTGCCTCATAATAGACAATGCTGTTCATACGGTTTCAACGTTTTATTAAAAGACATAGAAACCAACGCATAGCGAAATTGTTTCTCCGGCGGTAAATACATTTCAATGCATGGTTTTCACCACCACCACCGACAACATAGAAAGCGCTAGCAATGCATAGCAGAGTTGTTTTTCCGGAGGTAAATACAACACACAGCTTGTGTTCCTTCAGCAAGTGTCAGCGGTCTGACATACATAACAGCGTTAATGTAAGACTATTTATACACGGTCTAGCAGCAACAACAGCCTCTGTGGTTAATAAAGGTATCTCTGTAAAGTAAACGTTCGTGAAGCGGCTTACAGGGGAGTCACTCTTACGAACTTGCGGTTATTAAAACTAGGCCTATATAAGATTAATAATGTTCGCCTTAGAACAATAAACCGTTCGAGTTCATTTCAGGCCGGCTCTACTCTTCAGGTACGACTCGACCGCCTGTTTCAGAGCCTTGTTGTGACTACAGCACACCCAGTCCATTAACAGCAAGTCCGCCACCTTCTTAGTCATCGCCCCGTCCGAGCGTCGATCCGGCGACCAGCACTGGTCGTATAAGACGAGGATCAGCCTCACCGCGCTCGGTACGAGTGGCCGTGCAACGAATTCTTCCATGACCGCCTGGAAATGACGCTTGCACATGCCGGCAGGGGTCTCGCGACATCCGAATAGATGAACGAGCAGGCACGCACCCGATGGCTTGCACGCGGCGTATGTACGGCGCGCTCGATCTAGGATGGACTCGCCGATAGCTTCGGCGAAGGCTACGTTCTAGCCGGTCGTGGTCGACTGTCGGCTTCGGGCAAGTGCAACAGGACACGTCGATGCCGGACAAGGAGGCCGTCGACACGTTGACCAGAGGCGGGAGGTCGGTCAACGAGACGGAAACGATTTCCGACGGTTACCCGTACAAAGGAAGGGGCGAGAGGTCCATGTACGCTGGAATGTATTCCACCGGGGACGTGTTCAGGCCCGTCCATGCGGCTCTTTGAGGTCGATCGGCGGCGCCGGAAGTCTTCCTTCTTACCAACCGGGTTCCAAAAGTCGTTGCCACTCCGCGTCGCCGTGGTAACCGTCTCGACTTTCACTCGTGTTTTCGACGGCAGCGCCCCATCAGCATTCCGCGAATGCGCAGGGCGACGACGGCGTTCAATTTCGTCCTCTAGCGCTCGGGGACAGTGTTCGAAGTCGTAATCCATCGCTTCTTGCACGTTACGAAACGGCGGAGCGGACATGTGTGTGTTCCCCACGCTGAGCGGAGGAGGCGAGGGGAGCGTGTTCGAGCGCTTCTCGCTCGTTACGAAACGACATGAGTGCGTCACCAAACGGCTGATCGGGGAGTTGTGCGACGTTACCAAATATCGGCTTCGGGTTCGGCTTTTTATCCAGTCTCATAACGGCGTCGACGATAATAGCATCGAGGAATTGATTGCGGTCGACGTCATCGATGAACGTGGTGTGAGAAGCGGCGTCCTACAGCAATAAACGAGACGTTACATTAGTCAACAACAGGACGACTTACTCTTCGAGAGACTCGGGCGGGAGGACAGTAGTGAGGCTTCTGACTGTGAAGGTCACCAGGTCCCCCGAAGTCGTTTTTCTCAGGGACACTTCAAGGCGCGTTCCGATCAGAACGTACAACGTTGAGCAGTTTGTACGGCGTCAGGGAGGCCAGATAGTAGGCATTGTAGGCGACCAGTTCGGACATTGCGTTCTCGAATAGAGTCAGCCAAATCTCGCGGGACGTATCCGAAACGATATCTCCGACCATAACGCGGACTGATAAATAGTGGACTGGCTTGGCTTGGGGCCCGTGCACCAAGCACGTCATCTGTCCCACCCTTGGAGCGGTGGACTTTACGCCTAAATTCCGTGAACCCCAAATACGTGCATTTTGAACACCAGGCAACGGCTTCGATTTTCACCGGGGTTGACACCTTATAGAAGCCGTCTTCTTGATCTACCAGTTTTTCTAAACTCACCGAGATCAGATCGGTTCGTACAGAGAAGCGCCCTGCGCCGGTTCTGCGTTCGCTCCCGGTTCGCCGGTCGCTCCGGCAACAAATGCCTTGGTTTCGGCTGGGACAGTTATAACAGCGGTCTGTAAATACACCAGAAGGCGAATGGTAATAACAGCGGTTTGTAAGCACACCAGAAGGCAAATACACACCGAACCACTGCCTACGCCATTGATGTGATCAGGCCGAGGGGGCCGCATGTACACGGTCAAGCGCGCCACGCCGCTAGGGTTTCTGGCAAGGTCATTGAAACTATAAAATGTGTCGGGTCACATTAGTACATTTTGCTTTTTGAGCCAGTTTATCTAATTTTTATATTTTAAACCCAGCCTTACCATAAGAGTCTCTACCCACCCCTTTGTAATATAGACCACTTAATTTATACAATTATCAATAATTAAGAGCTTTTTAACTAGACCTCGATGAATTACGCAACCCGCGCGGAGTGACCTAAGTGACTGGTGGCAGATCGCTATACGGCCTTGTGGAGAGCTTTGAAACAACACGCGTCATTTTAGAATATGTTCGCGCTGTTGCTGGTTGCATTTTACGGCGCCATGAAATGGATGGAGGCGGCGAGGCAAAAACGTGCCAGGTACGCTAACTAATTTCCTTTAACAAATAATTCATTCATTCATTCACTCACTGCTATATAAACTCGATACGTATCAATAATACCTGCTACTTCTGTGATTACAGGGCGAACCACTTGGCGGAGAACAACCTGCCTCCGAATTGGGGGGTTCCCACCAGACTTGGGAATACGATATGAGCAGGCCCTTTGATCTTCCTTTGATCTCATAATCCGATGGAGTGTGAGATGTACTTATATACTATTTACTAAGTACTATTGTAAAAGAAAAAGACTTAGGGTTAACCATTAGTGCTGATATGAAGGTTTCAGAACAGTGCGGAATTGCAGCTTCAAAGAGAAATCAAATCCTTGGATTAATTAGGCGAAAAATATCGTATAGTGAAAAAGAACTAATAATACCGCTGTACAAAACAATAGTGAGGCCTCATTTAGAATATTGTATACAAGCGTGGAGGTCATATCGAAAGAAGGACGTAGATATGCTAGAAATGGTAAAATAATACCCAAACTAGGGGATCTTAGTTATGTTAAAAGTCTAAAAGAATGTGGTTTGACAACAGTAGAGACCAGGAGATTGAGAGGAAATCAGATAGAAGTGTTTAAAATAGTGAATGGTTATGAAAATATTGATAGAAATATTGTTTTCTCAGTTAAGAAAGATAAGACTATAGGTCATGAAGTTACATTAGTAAAGGAGCAGTGTATATTAGATATAAGAAAGTTCTCATTTTCACAAAGGAATGTAAATGATTGGAACTAGTAGTGTGAATATGTTTTGAAATAGAATCGACATACACCTCAGAAGGGCGGGATACAAGTAAATAAAAGGGTTGTATTCTCGATAAGCCAAAGGGCTTCCTAGTCCACCTGCCATCTAGAGTTAATTCTCTGAGTGGCAATCTTGTTAAATCTTGTTAAATTATTGCGAGCACGGCTTTATTATATACTGTGACAGATGAATTTGATAAAATATTGAATATGTGTGCATGCC
>OZ023210.1:5895756-6125654 GCA_963995525.1 Escarpia spicata
AGGTGGAGTGTACCGTTCGACCCCGTCAGAAAACATATGTGTCCCCGAAACACTTACGCTACTACCCCTATCGTGCCACGTTTGACTTCGAGTCTTGGTTTGACAAGTCACACCTTCCCTCGGATAGCGACAAGGTCCATTGGATAGCGCGTCACGTACCATTGAGCGTTAGCGTAGCGTCGAAAGTGCCCGGACACGAACAAGTACAATGTCTCATCACAGATGGAGATAGCGACAAGTTGATGGCGGAGATGATGGACATCCTTCCCGCAATGAGCGACGCCGAGTACACAAACATCAAAAAATGAATACGAGGATGTCTTTTAACAAATCGCGGAAGCACAGTCGGAGTGGGACGAAAACGAAGTCGAGACACGGTCATTTCTCAATGAGGGTGAGGACAAAGAGTCGCGACAAAGACCGTCGAATCCCTACAAAAAGACTCACGGGACAATTGTACGGAGGCTTCGTCAATTACCTGTCATCGGCTTCAATTCATGGAAATATGATCTGAACGTCGTGAAACAGTTCCTGGTGCCCTACTTCCTGTCCATGAAAGAAACAGAAGAAGATAAGGAATAGGAACAAGACGAAGACAAGATCAAAGAGGGTGTCAGCTCATGTTTTGTTATCAAACGTAGCAACACTTTTATGTGTCTATCGACGGGTCACCTGAAATTCCTGGATATGACCCATTACACCGCACCTTGATTTACCTACCATAAGTACTTGAAAGCGTATGGATGCGAGGTAATGAAAGGTCATTTCCTGTACGAGTACATGGACAGCTTGTAGAGACTCGACGACACATCTCTTCTTCTGAAAGCAGCCTTCTTCAGTCGATTGAAGAATGATGGAATATCCGACGACGATTACGCCAGTTGTCAACAGGCCTGGCGGGAGAACAACATGAAGACTTTGCGAGACTTTCTCGCTTGGTACAACAACAATCCTGTGTAATCTAATCCTGTACCGCCATGTCAAACTTTGGGCAAGTTTGTTCATTCTACGTTGCTCCAGTTCACTCAGCTGTATAAATGAATACCTGGCTGATGGTGGATATTTGTATACGAAGTCTTCTCGCATTAATTGCAACATGGCTGAATGCTTCCCAGAGAAGTCGATATGATGTTCGATTGAACAAGTCTGCCAGGAAGTAAAGTGTAAAGCACATTGAGCAGTGCTAAGGCTGGATACTGCGCCATATAAGAACTTACCTTTACTTTTACTTTACTTATATTCACACGTATTTATATATGTACAGTGTATATTCACCTGGTTGCAACTCGGGGTAGCTGCGTAAGCTTATAAAGTTCTAAAATACATAAAGCAACCAGTGTGAAATGTCGTTTTTATCGACTTTGCAAACTTCTGAGCCAATCCCTGATGTTGATGTTCAAAATTAACATCATAACAACCGACTTTGTGATGTTGTTTACTTTTGACCTCACCTGTATAATGAAGACCTTAGGCTTGCCGAGCAGTGACGCACACTGTTTACCCTTGAAAGGGTTGATAAGCGTGTCTAGCTGGATAATGCCGTCAGTGCCGTAGACTAGGCCTGAATCGCCGTGACTGAGGATTGCACACACGAAACAGTTGTTGTTGGAATGATCTTCTTTAGCCACTGAAACAACACGACACAATATTACAGATAAATTGATATATTATGTCAGTAGGGACACTACATCTATTCTGTATTTTCTGGCATCCACAAAATTTGTGAAAGTTATAAAAAAAACTTGTACGAATGGAATTGAAACAAACGTAATATGCTTTCAGTAGTGAACATGTATTAAATACGGTAATACTGCAGCATGCGCCACCTTTCAGACCTATACTTTCTTGATAACATGTCATTGTACTCTTAGCCATAGGAAGGAACCATGTTTTCCTCATTCGAATGGCTTTTGTTTTATTCTCAAAGTTGGGCTTGATGTCATAATCATGTAAAAGAATGTCTAACAATGTAGACGAATGGTCGACATAACGTGATTTTCTCAATCCATAAGTGCCATAACCATCTACAACCATATTGAAGGAATAAAACAATGAAGAGCATCTGGATGTTCGACTTGACGTCTCCAAGAATTGTTCCCTACATGCCCACAGTTGGCATTGCACTGCTGTATCATTGCAAAGCATGCTGGTTTGCATTATTTGAACACTGATTCAGTACATATCGAGGATATCCTGCAAAGTCAAATTATGCTTTTTTGGTGAGCGCGATGATTTGCTGTTTAGCACCACTCAAATAAATCGATCTGGCATTTGTCTGACGTTAGATTCAGCACATTTTGGTAGATGTGCTGAATCTGATCTTTGCTACATTTTTCCGACCTTACAGTTGCACATACATGACGTGTACGCAATTTGTATGTTCACCAACTGCTGACAGCTTATGCTACTTCTGTCTTACGAGAAATTAATAGATGCGCACTAAAGATCGCGGCACGGTGCGTTTATTTGGAACAATACAATAAATAGCTCATGCAGTAGGTTTGGTGTTTTGCATAATGATTCAGGAACAAGAAAGGTTAAATATTTGAATTGAGGGAGTTTTAAGATAATGATGAGGTAACATTCTGGGTAAAAGTTAAAGGAACACAGATGAATGAATGAACAAACAAAAAAGAATAAAAATGATAGAACTCTGAAAAGTAAACAAATCTCAGGAACATATCCCATTAACATCACTTCGGGTACGACAAAATGTCACATGTTGTGCATCCATGAACCCAGTGAACGAAAATAACCCTTACCTCTGTCTAATATCCCCAGCATATATGTTGTTTTCTTATTATGTTCCAGTCTCACATCAAATCCAAGTGTCAAGAAGAGTTGGTACAGATTTGCAGCATCAACATCAGTCCCAGAACGATCACACATGCCCGTTGACTTTTCAAAATAACGGTTGTTAATGATCACACATACACCCTTTTTAGGGCTGTTCATCCTGTAGACATCCTCATCGACATCCGTGTCCATGCTGCAGAAAAAAACAAGAGATGATATAAAATTAAACATCAGTCCAGGAATTTCCATACTAATTTAAAGTCAATAATGTTGTGAAAATATGTTCAAATTTGTAACTGGCAGTAAATTATGTCATGTGTTATTTTAATTATATACCACAGTTACCTTAATTCCACCTGGCTGCTAAAACCAACCTCTAGATAAGATCAGAGATAAATTTCCACGATGTATTGTGTACATCAGTACGAATGATCGCAACTCAATGAGAACTGCAACCAGAATACATGGATTAGTAAATAACACTAACTATATAACCCTCTACGCCCCCCAAGTCTTTAAACCACTAAAGACTGATAATAATATGGCTTGTGTTAGTAGAACAAAAATAGGAACAAGAAATAACATAGTTCACCGAGTGTCAACAGTGGAAATATAGTCCTTTAGTCATGTTGGCGGGGCCGCGTTGCGGGGCTAACGTCGCAATGGGGCGGCAGGAGTTGCACGTGGTGAAGCAGGAGCCGGGCGTGGCGCCGGCTTGGGTGACGCAGACGATTGCGGTTGTGGTGGCGAGGCGTCTGCCAAGGGTGGGGACGCAGGCGGAGCGGGTGGCAGCTTGGTCACAGGCGCTGGAGTCATCGCAGGTGGAGTGGGCGATAACAGTACGGTTGGCGTAGGTGTCGGTCGAGCGCATTCTTTCGGTGATGAGGCTGATTGCTGCTGCGCCGCTGGTGCTACAGAGTAGGCGACTGGCGGTGGAAGAAAGGCGTTGATGCCCAGTTGGCCAGGAGTCGCGCGCTTGATGGCGGGGGTGAATCGTCTCAAGAATTTACGGTTCCGCATGGTGATGCGGTCCGAGCCGTCCACGCGGATCACGTGCTGATCTTGTTGCCGAACCTCGATCACTATCCCCGTCTTGTCCCATTTCCGCGGGTTGGGGCCGATTTGATTTTGAATGCGGACGAAGTCGCCCACCATGAGTGGCGGTAACGTCTTCGTGTGTTCTGCCCATCGTTCCGCGTCCTTCATGTGGCGAATCTGTAGCGCCTCCTCGCGTCCACTTAGTGTCTCACGCCACGTTGTGTGAGGTTTGTAGAGTCCTGGAAGGATGGGGATGAAATCTCGGATAGGGCGTCCGAATTTGCACATTGCCGGGGAGAACTTAGTGTCTTTGTCGGGTGTGTTTCTGTACTGTAGTATTGCCCGCTGGAATTCATCAGTATCAAGCTCGCCGTTGGGGCTTGTATTGCCTGTTATTAAGCGCTTCACCGTTTTCACGCCGACTTCCGCTCGACAATTACTGTGGGGATACGCAAATGAAGACAGGTGATGATGAACACCTCATGATCTGAGGAAAGTCTGCGTGGCGGATGATGAGAATTCGGAGCCGCCGTCTGATGATAGCTCATCGGGGATGCCGAAGGTGCCGAATATCTTCCGTAGACTAGCGATCAAGCCTTGCGCCCCACCTCTACACTCGAAAGCACCACTACGGGCCAGTTTGAATACCGGTCCACAGTAACGAGATAGTTCACGCCTTTGTAAGTAAAGTAGTCTGAGCAAATACTTTGAAACGGGTAGATCGGTAGTATCTGGTGTGAAGGTGGTGCGAGGGGGCCATCCTGTTACAGTCGTTGTAGCGGTTTCTGAGGTCAGTGATGGCCGAGGTAATTCCGGGCCAAAAGACGCTGTGTTCCGCCCGAGATATCATTGACGATATGCCCTGGTGAGCGGCGTGCAGTGATTGCAGTACATCGAGGCGTAGTGAGCGGGGATGACTATTCTGTCGTTGTATAAAACTACACCGTCCACAGTGTAGAGGTTGTCGCGATACTGGTGGTACTGGCGTAGTTCTATTGGCAGAATTGACGGAATTCCGGCATCCCCGACTCGATGATTTCCATTAGCTTGACCATGGCCTATTGGTTGCCATGCGGACTCCATCCCAGGTGACGGCCTTAGGGGAGCAGAGTGATGAGAGGCGGCGTTGTAAACTGAGTGTTCTACATCGTCCTGAAACTCTTCACCGCATCGGATGCCGGCCTGGAAGGAGGAGCGTAGTTCCGAGAGTGTTGGTAATCCTGCGGGAAGAACACTGTCTTGCAGGGACGCGACGTCATCTGGTAGATGCATTTTGACGGGGTTGCCGGTAGGGTGGCGAGAGATCGCGTGAGCGGCTCGGTGTTTTACACGGAAGCGATATCCGAGGGTATTTTCCTTGAGGTTTCTCAGACGAGTGTTTGAAATCTCCTCAAGAGATCTGTCGCCGAAGATCTTTAGCAGCGGCTTATGGTCCACGGCGAGGGTGAGGTTTTCACAGCCGAGGATGAAGTATCTAGCCTTGTTTAGTGCGTCAGCGACTGTCAGGGCTTCGCCCTCTACAGGCGCGTAGCGTGACTCAGCGGGGTGGGTATATCGACTTCCGGCGAGCGTAATCGCCACGGCACTCACAATGCTTTTGGAATAACCAGAATCCTATTCCTGTCTTGGACCAGTCAGTGGCTAGGCATGTTGATCGTGACGCATCAAAAATTCTGACCCCTTCCTCGATTTCACTGATGATGACGCTTTTATACTCTTCGAAAAGTGATTGCATCTCATCGTTCCAGGTGAATGTGGTTCCGGGCTTCAACAGGGCCCGGAACGGAAGCATTCTTTCCGCAGCGGCGAACGCGTACGCCACTTAGTTGACAAGGCCGAACCAGGCGCGTATGTCCGTGATGGTCTTGGGTGTCGGGAAGTCGAGGATCGATTCTAAGAATTTCCGGGATGGACGGACACTATCTGGTGTGATCTCGAATCCGGCAAATTCGACAGTGTTCTGAGCAAAGACGAACTTACTCGGGTTGAGTGTGATACCATGATTGCCACATATGTCGAGCCACTTCACTGCCTGGTGGAAAGCCGCGGTTATATCGTTGGACCTCAGGATTGTGTCATCGATACACTTCGTCTTGTTCGGAAAACTTGACACAATTTCGTCGAATCTTCGGGTGTAACCGTCTCCAGAAGCAATGGAGCTCCGTGGTGCCGTCCTGTATCTGTAGCGTCCCCACGGCATGATAAATGTTGTCAGTTGCCATTCCAAGCATCGAACACGGTTTTCTTCGTGCATTGTGGCAGAGATCTCGCCTGGTGGAAGGGTGGCTGAGTATGATGCGTCTCGCGAGTGGCATACTTGTTGAGGGGCTGAAAGTCGACGGTGCGGCGTGGCTTGCCGTCCTTCTTAGCGCACACGACCATGCGGTGACACCACGTTACCGGCTCGCCCACAGGTACTGGCTCGATGACTCCGAGGAGAACGTCGCGATCGAGACCGGCTTTTACATCTGCTCGCCAGTGTACGGGTACTGGGATTGGCGAGTGGCATGCGAACGGTTTGGCATCGGGGTCAATTATGAGCTGTAGGGGTGGACCGCTCATCATCGGGAGTAATTGATGTTCGCATGTGTTGAAGGTCGAGCCCTTGTAGTAGTCTAGCAGGAACTGCCGTAACGTCTCGCAGTTATCGTCAGTTGCCGGACATGGCAGCTGAGTGGGTGGTGGAGGCGGCAGTTAACGTTTCGGGCAGTTACAATCGGTGATGAGGCCGCTATTGTTACGGTGATGATCGGGAGCATCGGACGTGGCATCCGCAGCTGTATGTCTGGTGATCTCGCCGACCTTTGGGAAAACTGCTCGGTTATCATCCCGAGCGCAACACAGGCCTCCCTGCTGAGGAACACTTTGTTGTCAACATCTGTGACGTAGACGATTTGACGAGTCTCGAGGACTCCATTCGATGTTCTACCTGAGAACCTCAACATGGAGGCGCCAATGATGTTTATACCGCGCTTGTTTGCAGCATGCATATTCATCGTTACCGGTATCAGTTCCCGCTGATTGATGCCGAGGTGATGGATCGCCAGTAGTATAGAGTTTTTGAAAGGGTATCCTGAGGAGTTTTATGGTCATTTCTGGTCATTTTTGAATGATATTAGGGAGGTTTCGAAAGCCGCCCCCCTGAGTGAAGTGAGTAGTCACGTGACCGTATGTGTGAGCGTATGTAGCGCGCCCCCTGGCGGTGGAGTGAGCATTCATGGAAGGCTTATCGTGTATGTGAAGAACGAAAGACCGAAGAGGGAATTGTAATAACGAAAGATCAAAGAGGAAAGTTTTAAAAGGTGTTGAAAGGAACGAAAGATCAAAGAGTCATAACGAAAGATCAAAGAGAAAAGTTTTGTGTGTGTGTGTGTGTGTGTGTGTGTGTGTGTGTGTGTGTGTGTGTGTGTGTGTGAATAATGTTTATAAACCGTGTATATATATATATATGAAACTTTAAAATATGTGATGTATGTATGTATGAAAGAAAAATTAGTGCTAAGGGAATAACCGACAAAAACCACAGTTTGAAAGTTGATTAGGTTTTTAATAATGAGTGTTCATCAACAACATGTTAGTATTCAAAAACCACAGTTTGAAAAGTTGATTAGGTAATTATCGTTCATCAACAACATGTTAGCGTTCAACATTGGTCGCAGCAGCATCCCAATCTTCGACAACATCCTCCGCCGGAGAGGGAACAGGGTCTGCATCAAAGCGAGTCCGTGTCGCCAGGAGTTCGCGCAGTACGTGGCAGAAGGAGCAATAGTGATTATCGCGGAGTTCCTCCTCTCTGGAACATATATGAAAACTTTGAAAATATTGATATATATATATATATATAACGAATGTATATATTGTGCGAAGTACAGGCGGGTGGAATAAGCCAGCGATGTAACCAGACAGGGACATATATATATATATATATGTGAAGTACAGCCGGGTGGAATAAGCCAGTGATGTAACCAGACACCGCGTAGGGAACCGACACACGATAAAAGGGCAAGCTAGATCAACGGACTATGATACAATACTAATGGAGACGTCTGCTGACGCGATCGGTAACCAAACACCGCGTAGCTAGCCGAAACGACATGAGGTCGGCCGAGGTCAGCGTATACATAGATAAGAAAGAATGTGTATATACATTGGAGAGAATGAGAAAAGTGGTAAGAGAAACATAAATAAGGTAGTAAAATAATCGTTGAACACTCACGTGCAATCCTCAATACTGGAGTCACTGGAGACACTCCCTGTCAGACTCCAGGTATCAGAGTCGTCGGTGGTACCGGCAGACCTGAAAATTAATATAGATAACCGTGACACATAACGAACGTAAGCATAAGGAATAATAGAGGTGAGACGTCATAGGTAGTTTATGTGAAGAACACTGTGATTATAGTATGATATGTATAGGATATCTATCGAATTAAACAAAGCAAAGAATAATAATAATAATAAAATACTTACATTTCGGACCAAGGTAGCGGTGAACAGCACGGACCACGGCAGTCGGTGGCACCGGTAGTCCTGAAAGGTAAATATAGACAACCGTGAGTGACACATAACGAACGTAAGCATAAGGAATAATAGAGGTGAGACGTCACAGGTAGTTTATGTGAAGAACACTGTGATTATAGTATGATATGTATAGGATATCTATCGAATGAAACAAAGCAAAGAATATATATATATATATATATAATAATAATAATATAATAATAAAAGTACTTACACAATTTTGAGACCACACCACGCAGTTGCAGCCAAGACATCGTCGACGATGACATAAAGCGCATCCACGCATCACGAAGACGCCATTCAGCACGCAGTTGAGCCCAAGGTATCGACGACATAGTTGCGAATGAGATGATTTGAAGAATGTAACAAACGAGCTAGTATATATAGGATAGAGCATATGCATGCAGACACACTATGAAGGCAACTTGTAAGACACACTGTACCGTGGAAAAATACCGGTGTATGAAAAGCACTGAAGACCCAGGAACGTATGACATCATCGTCTAGGGGTGTCACGTGGGCGATGCCTGGTTATGTAGCCAGTAGCCATGCGGTTATGGAAAATTTCGAAGTAGTAAAGTACAAACCAATAGCAGTCATATGACAGAGGGAGCAGCTGGCGTTAAGCGCGTGATGTACGAAGTGCAGCTAGACTACAATGCATGTGGAATGCACCTTATCAGAACGCTAACAATACAGACGGGAGAAAAGAACTCTGTGAGTGGTCAGCGATGAAACATATGGCGGTCAAGAGCTTGGATATACAATTCAGGGGTGCTGGACACTTCCTATCGAATTTCTATCCATGCGAGATACACATATGGGGCGAAGACTTTACTTGTGCAGAGGCAGCATATCAGTTTTAAAAAGCCAGACATTTTCAGGATGAGAACACAGCGAGAAAGATTCAGACCGCGCGCAGCGGAATACAGGCGAAATACTGGAGTAAAAACATTCGTTGGACACCCGATCGAACCGTTGCATGGCTATCACAACGTCGAGACGTGATGTACGCGGTAGTAGCCGCGAAGTTCCGTGCCTCTAAACTACGGCAACGCTTGCTGGCCACAGGTGACGCACGACTTATTGAGAATGTACCCAGTGCAGAGGGGTATTGGGGTAAGAGTTCAAAGCGTAACGAAGCAGGTAAGAATATACTCGGTGTGATTCTTATGCAGCTGAGACACTTCGTTAGGCAGTGCTCTATACGCCTTACATAAGGCGTCCATTAAAAAACAGACAGACAGCCACACGGTGACAGAGTACGGGAGAGGGAGAGATAAAGTCACGCGCGCGCGATAAGACGCGAACACCAGGGACGCGTGATGTCATTGTCTACGGTATCACGTGGTCGATGCCTGGAGGGAATGATTATGTATATAAACCCAGGGTAAATCTAACAGGACAAACACTCTCTCTCTCCGACTCGCTGCTGCCGCTCTCGACTTCATTTCACTTCACTGCTCGACAAGATGGCGACGCCCAACGTCAAGTCCTCCGAGGAAATGCTCCTCTCGGAACTCGAACAAGTAAGTGACGGAACGTACGCATTTGTTCGTCCACTGACACTAGTAACATGTGCTCTGTCCCCCGAATATGTATGCTACCCAGCATGTCGTATATGTAATCGGAAAGTTCTTCTTGAAACGACGAAAGGAGGGCACTATAACGTCAATATATGTCCGGTCCATGGTCGTCAGAAGGGTATTTCCGTATACAAGTATGCTATGGGTATGCTTTTCGCCGATCGCAAGGGCAACGAAGTGTGGGCCACAGGATTTGACCGTCTAGTCCAGGGGGCCGTAGGGGGAATGACAGCAAGTGACTATATGTCGCTTAAAACCGGCGACGAACGTTACCAGTCACTGAATGTCCTACGTGGCAAACAGGCTAGGGTGACAATTAGAAAGTCAACAAAGGCAGACTATCGAAACTACACCGTGGTAGCACTGGAAATAATCCATCCGTAAGAGGCGCCAACTGACAGTGACTCACTGTTAGGTGGCGCCTCCTGACAGAGTATAGAGAGGGTCTGTTCCTAACTGTTGTAAGAGACGCCAACTGACAGTGATGAAAGAGTAGGTGACACCCCCTGACGGAGTATAGAGAGAGAGAGAGAGAGAGAGAGAGAGAGAGAGAGAGAGAGAGAGAGAGAGAGAGAGAGAGAGAGAGAGAGAGAGAGAGAGAGAGAGAGAGAGAGAGAGAGAGAGAGAGAGAGAGAGAGAGAGAGAGAGAGAGAGAGAGAGAGAGAGAGAGAGAGAGAGAGAGAGAGAGAGAGAGAGAGAGAGGAGAGAGAGAGAGAGAGAGAGAGAGAGAGAGAGAGAGAGAGAGAGAGAGAGAGAGAGAGAGAGAGAGAGAGAGAGAGAGAGAGAGAGAGAGAGAGAGAGAGAGAGAGAGAGAGAGAGAGAGAGAGAGAGAGAGAGAGAGAGAGAGAGAGAGAGAGAGAGAGAGAGAGAGAGAGAGAGAGAGAGAGAGAGAGAGAGAGAGAGAGAGAGAGAGAGAGAGAGAGAGAGAGAGAGAGAGAGAGACCCTGTCCCTAGTGGTTGAATGATGTCTCTCTGTCTGTCTGTCTATTTGACACTATGATGTAATTTCCTCTGACGTGTGTTGTAGACACCTCCTTAGTCAACGCCGTTTCCATCGCACTACGAGACAGTTCCGGTGTCAACCCCCGAGCGTGGGGTGAAACGTCGACTGTCCTTCGATGTTGAAGACAATGTTGACGAGGTAAGTGTCATTTGTGTGGGATCATGTTCTTGGTCTAGTGATCAGGATGACGATGATGTTGCTAATGATGGTGATTTTGATACTGATTGGTCTGACGACGAGGTTTGAAGGCATAGTGAATTACAGGACGCGGTAGAGAAGGTGAATGCTATTGAGAAGCGCGCGGACCAAATGATAGATGACGGCCTATTTATGGCCACTATAACCGCCGCTTGCGTTCGCCAGGCAGCCGACGGACTGTGGCGCCGATATGCGAACGTTCACGAAGACGTGTACAAAGTGGATCCCTCGCGTATATTTCATAGCTATGATATGGTAGTGTCCGAGCTGGTATGCGTAGTGCGTACACAGTGGTTTGCTCGTGATGTCGTATCACGGGTGAAAGCGAGTATGCATAGCCGCGTTATAACCGTGGCGGATGAGAAGGAAGACGAAGCACTCACGCCGAAGGAGGAAAGGCCACAACCCTGGTACCAACAAGACGACACGGGGGAGGAAAGGCAGGTCTGGTACTCCGAGCTGTGCGCAGTAGCACGCGATGCTATCGTCCGATTCGTAAGCAACGAACTGTGGCGCACATTCGAAGGTGTGTCAAACGCCATCTACCTGGTGCGTAGTAACCTGATCCAAAACAATTTGAGGTATGCAGTGCACCATTACAGGTTGATGGCGGCCACACCGGAGCGGGCACGTGACATCATAACACGTGTGCAAGCCATCCTGCGTACACGTGGTATATCGCTGTTGGACGAGAAAACACCCTGCTAATGTTGTTGTTGTTGTGTTGTCAGGTCACCGATGCTCCCTCTAGCGGACTAGCCCTCATTAAAAAGTCATATGAGGAGAACCCGCTAGAGTGGGCACCGAGAAAACGACGCCGCCACCACACCCCCATGCCGCTACGACAGGCCCTCCTCACCCAGCTACACGAGCAGCGTCACGTCTCGTCACTAGAGATGTCATGTGAGTGTGTGACAGCACCATCGACAGTCACCGAATCCCTAGAGATGATATGCAACGATGACGACGACGACTATGATGTCACAACGACAGCGTCTGAATTCGAGGCTTTGCGAAAGAACAATTCAACACTCGACGTGGCTGCCGATGGCCACATCATATGGAGTAAGACCTGCACGGATATCCCGTGGGTATACTCTGCACCATTTGACAGCGTTCGCCACCTCGAACTGAACATTGAAAGCTTAGCTGGGGTGTTGTTCGCGACACAGCGATGCTCATTAGAAACAAGTGTACAGACGATATGTTACGAAATCGCACGTAACGTCTCGCGTGATGAACACATCACCTACATTACGGAGGCACTCCGGAAGCGCCTGCAGTGACAACAACAAGAGGAAATGCGCCCCTACGCTATAGCTGGGGTTATAGGCGCCGCTTGTCTGTTACTGTAGGCGCTTAGCTTTGTTTATTACTCGCTTGTATTTGTATTCCTTTCGCTTTTATTGTAATATTCAATGAATAAAGATGTATGTATGTATGTAATCCAGGATTCCGGTGTCTGTTGTTCTTACCCTCTTCATAGCTCGTTGCGATCGGTGAATACATACATACACGCCCACCTCCCCTCTGTCTATAGATATATACACGCACACTCATACAAGCCACGCCTCCTATGACGTCACACAGTGTAGGATATATAGAAACGTACAAGGATCTCCCATCCTTCAGTTGTAGGTAGACCATGAAGCAGCACACGTGTCGTCACTGCGGACTCGTTCTCGATACACACGCCGACATACAACGCCACATAGACCAAACGCATTCATCATCAACACACGTAGACGACGACCATGCCTACAGTAAACCACCGCCAGGAGTGGTGCAATCTGGCGAATCACCAAAAAGTGCTAGGCACCCCTGTTCGAGATGTGGAAGAGACTTCACGAGACGACGGGACCTGGTATGTCACAACAGGAAGTCTGTGACAGCTAACAAAAAAGCGATACACTGCACCGCTGCGAGAGATGTGGAAGATACTTCACGAGACGACGGGAACTGGTATGTCACAACAGGAAGTCTTGTGACAGCTCACAAAAAAGCGATACACTGTACCGCTGCGAGAGATGTGCACGTGAGTTCACGAGACGTGACAACCTGGTACGTCATATGAAGTCGGTATGTAGCCGATGTGCGGAAGCGAGCGACCCACCCCTACGCAAACGAGCGAGACGCACAGAGCGACCACGTGTGACCGCCGCTGGCGACGATGACGACCCGATACAACCACCGCCCCGACTCCCCTTCGCCGATACTCTATCGAGGGAGCTACGAGACGTAGTCCGAGATCACTGGTCGACCATCCGAACCCACGTGGCTAGAGGACCCGTGCAATCCAGATACAATTACAGAGTGTCGACACCGGACACGAGCACCCTAGAACCGTCACTGAAGATCATGTTCCGCGAACAGACGCACGCGTTTAAGATTAATCTTAGTTATGGTTTTGTCCTAAGGAACAAGACCACGAACAGGTACAGGTACTTCCATTCGTCTTGTAACTGTTGCGGGCGTTACCTCGACGAACCGTGTCTGATCACAAACACTGCAGACTTTGATGCGTTTCTGGAACGTATCCGAGAAACAGACGTGCTGCAGTGGGTCATCAATCAGCGTCCGGACAGTCAATGGGTATGCGAGGTGGTCACGAATGTCACCTTCTTCGTCAATCACATCGTAGATCATCCGATAGGATGTGTGGACATCACAGTGCCGAGGTACATCAAACGAAACAAAGCCGTCATCGGATTGCAAAGAGACCCCGTCAACAAGACAAAGTACACCGACAATCTGTGTCTCTTCCGGTGTCTGGCTCTGCATCGTGGGTGCGACCGATACCACCTGGAACCCGCTGTGCGGGTACTCAACGCGAAGTACGACCGTGAAGGAGTGGCAATGAAAGACTTTGAAGGGGTGACGATGGACGATCTCTTTCGCATCGAGACCACCTTTGAGACCAACGTGTGCATCTACACGGTCGTCGAACCGGAAGAAGAAGGCGGAAAGGCGACTGCCGAACTCGTACGCCGGTCCTTGTGTCACTATCCCGAAACGATGTACGTCAATCGTCACGAGACACACTGTTCCTACATACAAGACGTGAACATGTACTGTCACTCTTATCGATGTAGGAAGTGTGGCAACGCGCTATGGAAAGGTGCTTGGGCACTAGAGAGACACGAGCGCGGGTGTACGGGAGGCGGCCGAAAGATCTATCTAGGTGGCGTCTACCGCCCGACGCCAACAGTCTTCCAGCGCTTGGACGACGAAAACATTCACGTTGCCGAGTGTTTGCGCTACTATCCGTATCGCGCCACCTTCGACTTCGAGTCCTGGTTCGATACGTCACAGCTTCCGTCGGACAGCTCCAAAGTCCACTGGGTGGCTCGTCACGTACCGTTGAGCGTGTCCCTGGCGAGTAACATACCCGGATTCGAACAGGTGCAATGCCTCATCACGGACGGCGACAGCAACAAGTTGGTATCCGACATGATGGCCATCCTTCAGGCGATGAGCGAAGCAGCCTACGAAGCCATCGTAGACAGTTACGAGGGGACCCTCCACGAACTCGTGGAGGCTATCGTGACGTGGGACGAACAGGAGGCGTCCTCCGCAGAGGCGTCCACCGCGGAGGGAGACAACGAGTCACGGCGACAACCGAGCAGGTACGATCTGAACGTCGTCAAACAGTTCCTGGTACCCTACTTCCTGGCTGCAACGAAAGCATCAGAGGACGGGGAGGAGAAGGAGGAGGAGGAGGAGGAGGAGGAGGAGGAAGAGGGGACGTTTCACGTGATCAAACGTGGCAACACGTTTATGTGTCTATCGACGGACGACCTCAAATTCCTCGACATGACTCATTATATCGCCACGGGATTCTCGTACAAGTACCAGAAAATGTACGGTTGCGCGGTCACGAAAGGTCACTTCCCGTACGAATACATGGACAGCTTGGAGAGACTCGACGACACCGCTCTACCTCCCAAAGAGGCCTTCTTCAGTCGACTGAAGAACGAAAGTATATCCGACGACGACTACACACGATGTCGGGAGGTGTGGCGAGACAACGACATGGAGAATTTGCGAGACTTTCTCGTCTGGTACAACAACAGGGACGTCGTGCCGTTCTTGGAGGCCATCGCCAAACAGTTTGACTTCTACCGACACCGCGGTCTCGACATGTTCAAACAAGGGAGCAGTATACCTGGTTTGACCTTGCCCTACCTGTTCACCTACGTGCCGGAGAGGACGTTCTTTACGCTCTTCAACGAGACGAACAAGGACGTCCACCAGCTCGTCAGAGAGAACATCGTCGGAGGGCCTTAACTCATCTTCAACCGGCCATCACGAGAAGGGGGTCACGAAGATACGTCGTAACGAATACGGTGATGCGGCTCGAACGTGTCAGTCCATTGTTGGCTACGATGCGAATGCATTGTATCTGTGGTCGATATCGCAAGAGATGCCGACGGGACGGTACACGCGAAGACGGGAAGAGAAGGAGTTCCGACCCGAAGCGGGGCAGCCCACAGGTCAGATGGCCGCCGAATGGCTGACGTGGGAGTCCGAAAGCACGGGACTCACCACACGTCACCAGTCCAACGGTCGAGAGAAGCGCATCGGTAAACTGTCGGTGGACGGTTGGTGCAGCGAAACGAAGGCGGCCTATCAGTTTCACGGATGCTACTACCACGGTTGTCCGTGCACCGGTCGTGAGTTCAACGAGGTCAACGGGAAACCCATGACGCAACTGCTCGCTGAAACGCAAAAGAACACAGCCTATCTTCGACACTTTGTGAAGGTCGTCGAGTTGTGGGAATGCGAGTGGAAGGACGCGAGAAGCGATCCGTGCGTGAAACAGTTTCTGGACGTTCGCCAACGCCGTCGACACGTGCGTTGGAAAATGACGTCACAACAGATCCTGACAGGTGTGCGCAACGGTAGCGTGTTCGGTATGATTCAGTGCGACATACGTGTACCGGAGGACCTGCGCGCGCACTTTGCCGAGATGCAGCCCATCTTAAAGAACATTCACCTGACCCGCGACGACCTCGGACCGTTCATGCGTCGCTACGCCGAAGAACACAACATCATGGCAACCCCACGTCGCATGCTCGTCGGGAGTTATCGTGGGGATAAGATCTTGCTCGCTATACCTCTCCACGGCTCGAGGTGACGCACGTCTACCAGGTCATCGAGTACACACCGGTCGACTGCTTCCGACGATTCGGCGAGGCGGTGTCCACTGCACGACGCGAAGGAGACGCCCATCCCGACAAGGTCATGATCGCAGACACCAACAAACTTAGGCAATTCTTCCTATGGGAAATTTATCACCAACGTCGATAAGCACCGCGAGGTCACCTACTGCACGGAAAAGAGGGCATCGTCCGCGATCAACAATCGTCGCTTCCGCCAACTCGACGTCGTCACCACCGATGCGTACGAGATCGAAATGCACAAGCGCACCGTCAAATACGCACTGCCCACGCATGTGGGATTCTTCGTGTTGCAGTGGGCCAAACTTCGCATGTGGGAGTTATACTACGACTTTATGGTCAAGTACGTGGATCGTCCGCTGTTCGAATACTGCGAAACCGATACGGACAGCGCCTATTTGGCTCTGGCCGGAGAGTCCGTCGACGACCTCGTGACCCCGGCACTGCGCGACCACTACTATCGTCACCGCTCCGAATGGCTACCGTCCGAATGTTGCGACGATCATCAGAACGACTACGTACGCTGTCGCCTGGCCGGACGACCGTGGAACGGCACCGAGACGTGTTGCAAGGCGCGCAAGGCGTACGACAAGAGAACACCGGGACTCTTCAAGGTCGAATGGTCCGGCGACTGTTTCCTGGGACTGTGCAGCAAGTCCTACTATTGTTCGGGTACGGTCGATAAATACACCACCAAAGGACTGAACAAACGACTCAACACCATCGACAAGCAGGCGTTCTTGGACGTGCTGACCAATCGTCGCAGCGGCAACTGAGAGAACCGCGGGTTCCGGGTCAATCACTCGTCCGTGCTGACGTACACCCAGGAACGTGCGGCGTTGACCTACTTCTACGCCAAGCGCGTGGTCAACGAGGACGGAATCACCACGGGTCCGGTGGACGTGTAACGCCGAACCACAGCTGACTGTACCTTTACGTCTTGTACGTCTTGTTCCGCGATTCCTTCCTTCGTTGGTGTGGTGGAGGTGTCGTCGTCGCATCTAACAGCACAGTGGACAACGCGACATTGTCGAACGCCACCAGCGACTACTAGAAGGACACGCGATGGAAACACCCCTTCACCTGCATCGTCGCGGGTCCGACGGGATGCGGTAAGAGCACGTTCGTGATGCGTCTGCTACGTCACGCTGCAACGATGATCGATCCGCCTCCAGAGAAGATCACGTGGTGTTACGGCGTATGGCAGAGCGCCTACGTCGACAACGACCTGGTACGCTTCGAGGAAGGCTTGCCGAGCGGCGCGTTCGACGCATCGACGCGTAACCTCGTGGTCATCGACGATCTGATGGCGGAAACGGACGAACGGGTCACGACCTTGTTCACGAAATAGAGTCATCACCAGAACACGTCCGTACTGTATCTCGTGCAGAACCTGTTTCCGAAAAACAAGGAGAGTCGCACGATCAGTCTGAAAGCGCACTACATGGTGGTCTTCAAGAATCCTCGCGACGCGTCACAGATCGGACACGTGGCGCGACAGATGTATCCGGGACGCCTGAAGTTTGTACAGGAAGCGTTCCGAGACGCCACGGCGCTCCCGTACGGTTATCTCCTCGTCGATCTGAAACAGGACACGCCCGACGGCATGCGTCTGCGCACGGGCGTCCTTCCGGACGACGGTGTTCAGTACGTGTACCAACCCAAGGTATAAGACGTACGCGCACGCGCCTCGTCCCTTCAGTCGCAGCATGGTCGTGAAGACAACAGCATGTCCGAACTCATGAAGAAATACCTCCTCTGCATACAGACGCTGAACAGGTACAAGAGCACGAAATTGAGACTAGCCATCATCAGAGACGCCGACACCGATCTGTTGTGTGCACTAGCCGAGTGTGCCTACAACATATTGAAGAAGAACTTGCCCTTGCCCGACGCGCAGAGACGTGCTCTGAGTGTGTACAAAACAAACCTGCGCGCTTTGGCACAGAGAGACGCGCCGGCTGCGAGGAGACGTCGCATCTTGCTACGGGGTAACAACCAGGGCGGCGGGGGACAGACCGGTGGTTTCCTGTCGGCGCTGCTGGCACCTTTGGCCGGTGCGGTCTTTCTACCCTTGCTAAAAGAGGTGCTACTCAAGTAGACGACGAAGATGGAACACGCACGGAAGATGGCCTTGGTAGATCCGCGACTGTTGGACAGTCTACGCGCACCGGCACCGACGGATACCCTAGGACGCAAAGTACAGGTGCTCGACGACGAGATGAAAGTCATACTCGACAGACAAGATCTCGCCGACGGCGACAAGGTCGTCATGTATAATCAAGTGTTGCAACGCTACAACGCGTTGGCTGATCGACGCACGCGCGAACCGGTGCGCGTGAAGACGGTCAACAAGGACACGTCCCCGGTGGCCACGGCGGCGGCGGCCAATACGGACCCGACCCTGCCGGAGGCGGGGACGACATGTATGGAAGCGGCGGTGGCGGCAGGTATGGAAGCGGACGTCGTCGACAGCGTTCCCAAGGCGCTGCAGGCCAAAGCCAGACGACTGATGGAACGTCTGAAACGAGACGTCGCGTGGAGTGCGCGCGGAGAGCTCATGCACAAAGACGTAGTGGTACCCGGAAGTAACGTGGTGGACCTCATGAACGAACTGTTGCGCCAGCGCAAGACCGTTGGTACTCCGACGGGATGGCAGGTGTTTGCGCGCCAACTCGGCGCCATGAATCTGCCCGTGGAGTTGGTGGGTATCGAGGTCAGGAGACTGGTCATTCAACAAGAACAAAGGAAGAGTGCCGTAGCGGCGGCGGCCACACGATCGCTCGGTAGAGCGCGTCGAACGCTGCAGTGGACACCCCTCACGCGGAGACGATTTCGAATGAGCCCGTCCGCTCTACCTACGCCACCGTCGTCGGCTAGTAAGCCATGGGAGCGTCTCGAATAAAAGAGGCGCACCGTCTCGATTCACCGACATAATGTGCGATACACGGGACAGTCTAACACGTCGTCTGTTTACCGGTGTCGCTTACGAGGACGTCTACTTCGACCCCGCCAAGGTGGGAAGTTACGGGGGAATCGCGTCTTTGCGACGAGTCGACTTCCGAGACGTACCACGCGTACCGAGAAAGATCGTCGAACAATGGCTATCGGAACAGAACGCCTATACCCTACACAAACCGGTCAGAGTTCTTTTCAAGCGACGACGCACGGTCGTCGTAGGACGGGATCAACAGTGGCAAGCCGATCTCGTCGACGTGGCCAGTCTGAAAAAAGAAAACGACGGTACGACGTTCATGCTCACGGTGATCGACGTCTTCTCGAAAGTCGCCCGATGCGTTCCGCTGAAGACCAAGTCGGCGACGTCTGTATCGAAGGCGCTGAACGGACTCTTCACCGACATTCAGCCGCTGTTGTTGCAGACCGATAGAGGTCTGGAATTCTATAACCGTAGCGTTCGGGGTGTATTGGACAGGTACGGCATCCAACACTTCTCCACCTACAACAAGGAGACCAAGGTGAGCATCGTGGAACGCTTCAATCCCACGCTAATGACGCGGATGTGGCGATACCTGACACACAAAGAATCGTGGCGATACATCGATATCCTTCCGGATCTGGTGCGAACGTACAACGAAACGCCCCACCGCAGTATCGGGATGCCTCCGTCGCAGGTGGATGCGACTAATCAGAATAGGTGTGACAGCGCCTGTACGGCGGTCATCACGGTAAGGGCGTGCCCAAGTACCACGTGGGGGATCGCGTACGTATCAGCAAGGTCAAGAGACGGTTCGACAAAGGCTACACGGCGAATTGGACAGAGGAACTATTCACGATACGCGAGGTGCATCCGTCCGATCCGCCCGTCTATCATCTAACGGACGATCTCGGAGAGATACTGGACGGTACCTTCTACGAGCCGGAGTTGCAGAAGGTGACGGTTCCGGCCGATAAACTGTACCGCGTGGAATCGATAGTGCAGCGCCGCAAGGTAGGCAGGCGACGGGAGGTGTTGGTGAAATGGTTCGGATACCCTTCGAAGTTCAACAGCTGGATCGATGCCAAGGCCCTCGTCGGCTATAAAGACTAGTCGCGCGTCCGTCGCGATGTCAGTCGTCCACGCATGGCAGACGAGACGACATCACGGATCACCGTTAGCGACGAAGAAGAAGAAGACGACGTCGACGCCACTCCACCACCACTAAAGAAAGAGAGGACTCCGTGGCACATATTCGGCACCGCGTGTCCCAAAGAGGAGATCGTCTTTCTGTGTCAGGTCGTCGTCTTGTACACGGTAATCTTGGTCAGCATCTACAACCTGATGTTCGGGCACCACGCGAATCCAACTCTGTGGACGGCCCTGTTAAGTAGTTCGTTGGGTTACCTGCTACCCAGTCTGACGTTGAAACAACAACATGGCGACGAGTGATTTCTATCTCACGTTGCCCAGCAATGCTTCCATGCACACGCACCCCGACAACACGCTGACCCACTACGTCACGACGCTACCGAAACGTATCCTAAAACGGGGACAATGGGAGTGCGGACTGGTGGAGGTACAGTACCCGCACAGTTGGTACAACGTCGTAGACGACGAAGCGGAGTTCGCTGTAACGCTACCGATAGACGAAGAGAAGGAGGAGGGGAACCCGTGGCCCATGCACACGAAGATTACCCGAATCGGGACCGGACACTATAAAGATCCGTGGTCACTGATCCTCGCCATTAACGCCGCTCTACGTCGCGTGGTGGGGGAGGGACGGGTGAAACTGAGCTACAGCATCATCACGCGTAAGGTAACGGTGCACATGGCACCGAATACCGTCTTCCGTGCCGCTATGCTGACCACCCTTCTCGGCTTTCGCACCTCTACGCTGGCGGCTTTCCCAAAGGATCCCGTGGTTCCCGAGTTCAAGGTACGTATCACGGAAGGCGACACCGTGGTCACCATGGAACGAGAATCGCTCTACATCTACACGGATGTCGTGGAACCGCGAGTTGTCGGTGACAGTCTCGTACCGCTGCTGCGCATCGGTCCGATGAGCGGTCGCCATGGCGACATCGTTTCGAAGACCTTCGACAAGACTCACTACGTACCCGTGCTCTGCAAAGAGTTTGGCACGATCGAGATAGGTATAAGAGACGACACCGGACAACGCGTGCCATTCGAGGTCGGCAAGGTGACGGTGACACTTCATTTCCAACGGCAACGGACGGCACTGTTCTAGAGAGATGAATTACACCGACTACTACGGTCGTCAAGCGGGCAGTGCGCTTCCTTATTTCGCGCGTGCCCGACACCAACGAGGACACGGACTGGGAAGTCTATTCGGAGGTATACTGCGTAGCGTCATGCCGCTCGTCAAGAGAGGTGCCGTGGCGTTGGGAAGGAGAGCTGTGTCGACCGGCGCACGCATAGCCGACGACGTCCTGTCGGGGCAACAGAACATCAGAACGGCCGCCAAACGTCGCGTCACCGCTGCCGGTAGAGACATGATGAGCGATCTCTTGACCCCTGGCGTGCAACCGCGTAAGCGTATAAGACGCACACCCGCTGCGAAACGTGTCAGTACACCCACGAGAAGTCGGAGGAAGCAGCAGAGACCGAGGGCACGTCGTGAACCCGATATATTCGACGATGGCGTTCGTTCATAAACTATCGTGCGAGGGACTCAAGAGCGAACTCGACCTCTTCACCGTTCCTCCGACTCAGACCAGCATCATCGACAGTCGCACGGTTCATTATCAACCGATGTCCTCGCTCGACTCGGGTGGCCCGATCGAATTCATCGTACCCGGTTCGGGAGACGATTACCAGGATCTCGTCAGCACGACGCTACACGTTCAGGCGAAGGTGACGCGTGCCGACGGAACCGATCTCGACGCCGCCGATCCCGTCGCTCCCGTGTATAACTGGCTCCATTCGCTGTTCAGTCAGGTCGACGTCTACCTGAACGGAACGCTCGTGACTCCCTCGACAAACATGTACCCGTACCGCGCCTACATAGAGACGTGCTCAGTTACGGCAACGATGCCAAGGAGACGCACCTGACGAGACAGATGTGGTACAAGGACACGGCCAATCGTATGGACGCCGTCATCATTGACGGCGCCGATGCAGCAGCCAACGCGGGGTTCGTCGCCAGACGCAACATGATCGCCCAGAGTCTCGTGGTCGACATGATGGGTCGTCTCCACGTCGACCTCTTCCATCAGGATAAACTCCTCGTCAACGGCGTCGAGGTCAAGATACGTCTGGTACGCAGCAAGGATGCGTTCGCGCTCATGGCCGGCGGAGCCAACCCCGGCTACAAGATACAGATCGTCAACGCTACACTGTTCGTCAGGAAAGTCACCCTGAACCCGAGCGTGCAGATGGCACACATCAAAGCCCTTGAAAAGGCCACCGCCAAGTATCCGCTGCGACCCGTCGAATGCAAGGTCTACTTCATTCCCACAGGTACCCGCTCGTACACGCACGAGAACCTCTTTCTTGGCGTTCTTCCAAAACGTCTCGTGCTGTGCTGCATCAATAACGACGCCTACAACGGACGCTACGACAGAAATCCCTTTCGCGCTAAAAACAACCGCATCAACTTCTTCGCCGTGTACGTCGACGGACGACAGATACCCGCCAAACTTTTCCAGCCCGACTTCGACAACGACCTCTTTGTCAGGTCCTACCATAACCTGTTCACCTCGACGGGTAAGGCGTGGCAGGACGAAGGTAACGGCTTGTCTCGTTACGACTTCCGACACGGCTACACCTTCTTCGCCGTGGACCTCACCCCCGATGCGTGCGACGACTGCTGCTTCCATCTGGTACATAAGGGCAACGTGCGCATCGAGGTTCATTTCCGCGACGCGCTGGCAACCACTGTGAAGGTCGTCGCCTACGCCGAATTCGAGAAGGTGCTGGAGATCGACAGGAGTCGTAACGTCATCTACGACAACTTATGGAAACCATACAGCTCGTCCGCCTACTTACCCGCAATACGCACGCCCGTGACGTCATGCGCGGGATCGTACCCAAAGACGTACTCCTCAAACTCCGGATAGACGCTTACCCCGTCGCCTTTGTGTGCAACACGCACGACGCGGGTAAACCCGGCGAACATTGGATAGCGATCTACGTAGACGCCAACGGTCGCGGCGAATACTTCTGCTCGTACGGCTTGCCGCCGCAGCACGTCGAGTTTTGCCGCTTCTTGAATAAACATTGTGTAACGTGGACTCATAATTCTAAGAGACTGCAGAGTCCCGTGTCTAACGTTTGTGGACAATACTGTGTTGCTTATCTCATGTTTCGATGTCGTGTACTTGTCATGAAGGATTTCGTAAAAGGTTTCGGCACTGATCTGGTAGCAAACGATTGCCGCGTATTCGATTGGCTTAAACAACTGCAATAACCGTGTTTCATTAACGAACAGATATCATCATCATCGTCATTATACTACGATTCGAGCCTATGGCGCGGTGGTCACACACCCGTAAGCTCACGGCCTCTGGTGCGGTGTTCGCTCACCCGTAAGTCGTACCATCATCATCCCACGAGCCACTGGCGTGGTCGTATCGACCCCTAAGCTCACAACCTCTGTCGCGGTGTTCACTCACCCACAAGTCTTGATGTTCGTGCGCATCGCTTAATAAAACACGGTTTCATGTTATACGCTTGTATCTTTCATCAATAAAATACGTGTGCACTCGTATACTCTTGTGTTTCGTTAGTTCTTTCATACACGCACATTCATACACACTAATCACACCCTCTCTAAGCTCCCCTCTCTCTACGCTCCCCTCTCATACACGCACATTCATAATAACACCCTCTCTACGCTTCCCGTCAGGGGGCGTCACCTACTATTTCACCTCTGACGTAACCGCCAGGTGGTGCCTCTCATTACACATACGGTCACGTGACTACTCACTTCACTCAGGGGGGTGGCTTTCGAAACCTCCCTAATATCACTCAAAAATGACCAGAAATGACTATAAAACTCCTTCAAAAACTATATACTACTACTATCGCCTTGATACCGGCAAGACAACTCTGGCACCCCGAGTCTGCCATGCACAGTATATCTGCGTGTCTAGGGGTGCGGGTGAGGACAGATTCGAAGCCTAAGAGTTTGTAGTCATCGACGAGGACGTCCACACCAAGTTTGACGAACGGCTGAGGTTTAGAGGACTGCTTCAGCCACGTGTCAGACAGTTGGTTGTACAGGTGGTGATCAAGTGCAATGAAGCATTCATTGCGACGTCGCCCGGTGTTGTTGATGATGCAGAGGGAATCAAACACGGCGCCTTCCTGTAGCTGAACCTTGGTGTCTTCTCGTTTGCGGCGGTACTTCCCCCGGCAGACCACTTCGAAGTGATGGTTCTTGTGGCACGCGGTGCACGTTGAGTTGTTTGCGGGGCATTCGGTGTGACGGATGTCCCGTGGGGCGTTCCTTCCGTGCCTTTTTTGCCGCAGTAGGAGCAGGGGTTCTGGTCGGTTGATCCTGCCCTGGGTTCACGCTGTCGTTGTAAGCGGTCGAGTCGTTTGCGAGTGTATGAGCTCTTGGCTGCCTCTGCCCCGTGCGTGTCGACCAAGCGTGAGGCTGATTGTTTTCCGGCTTCTTTTGCTTCAACAAAGCGTAGGACTTCCTCAAAGTTCATGTCCTGATTTTTTTTCGCCGAACAGGTCCAGTTGGATTTCCGGATCCTCCAGGCCTCTGATCATCACGTCTCGTAGCACTTCTTCTGTATAGTTAACGGTCTGTGTGCAATTTGGGCACGGGAGGGAGAACTTGCAGACGCCGGCTTGGCCGCGGATTCTGGCACCGAATGACCTGACAGTCTCATCTCTGTCTTGGCGCATGTTATGCAGGGTGACCCGAGCGATCATCGTGTTTTCTTCCCTGACAGCCAAGGTACGCACCAACGTCAATATCTCCTCCTCAGGGCGGTCAGTGAGTGTACGACCCATGTCAATGGAGCGTGTGACGTCCTTTCGCAATTGTTCGTCGCAGCATTCGAGTAGTTGAATTATTCTATCTTTGCCCGATACTTTGGTTGCTTCCACGTAGTCGCGCCATCGGACCAGGAAGTAGTCCCATTCTTCGCTGCTCCCCGCCGATGTGACCGTTGGTCGTTTCACCCTTTCCACTTTAGCAGCGGCGGCGTTTGTGGAGGATGTTGGGGCGTGAGTGATCGCGTGGGTGTTGAGTAGCGCCATGCCGATGATCGCGTCAACATCGTCTGTCACGTACTTGCAGTTAGGGATGGGACAGGCCACCACAGGCATGGTGATGCTCGAGTACGTTTGGTAGTCGTCGATGGAGATTGAGTTGCGATCATAGATAAGATCAGAGATCAATTTCCACGATGTATTGTGTACATCAGTACGAATGATCGCAACTCAATGAGAACTGCAACCAGAATACATGGATTAGTAAATAACAGTAACTATATAACCCTCTAACCTCCTACCTAAGTTCGTTCCAGAACCATTTATGCATTGTGCTGGTTTCGACCTCCCACGAAATGCGTGGACGAAGCATAACCGCCTGCGAATAGGAGTTGGAGTTTCTATGTATAGTTGGGGACTGTGTGAAAGTGCTGCAGACAAATGTGGTATGACCCAACAATCAGCTGATCATATTATCAGCCAACTCTCTACAGTGCTCCAAAAGGTGAGATTGGCACCGATCAGCATTTTAAGTTGACGATGGTTAAATTAACGTACATATAGTAAATATTAAACATATTTTATACCTTTATATTATGAATTTTATAGTATATTTTCACTATACAGCTTGTGATAATAATCATTGGATGAACCGCCGAAGCTCCTCTGGTTACGTGCCTAATAATAAAACTGTGTACATGAAATAGCTGGGATAACGTACAAGCCATTGTCCTAGCTTCCAGTAATATGCAAACCGAAACTATGGAACAGCTACGTGGATGACGTTATGGAATTAGAGTGGAAGGGATGTGAGAAGAAACTGACAGATAATAAATTATATAATCGTAATAGAAACAATAGCCAGCATAGTTTATATTTGAAGATAATATAGCAGTATGGTAACAAGTTCATATATGAATTGTGAATATTATTTTGTAATTTATTTATAATTCGTGTTGTATTTATTGTTTTTTTTATAGTTTGAGAAGGACATAGCAACACATAAGTCTATTACTTCAGCTATGTCCTTTTCGCAGCAGCAGCAGCACACCATACTGTGCATGTATTATGTTGTTGTTGTTGATTATGTTTTTCAAAATATTCACGCTGCTAGCGTTTACACAATCAGCATGCATTTGTTCCACTCGTTTAGTCTTCTGTGATATATAATCTTCACCATTCCTCCACTAACGTTACGTCGTGTCCTCTAGTCCTTTTATCTGACATAGAGGAGAAGACGTATTTAGACTTATTGGCTCCCGCATGAGGCAGTCAAAGCGGATATGTTATTTTATTAGCGTTGCTCCATCTTTTGTTGACCGGCTGCAAGGCACGGTCGATGGTCTGGCGCCAGTTCATTCTCGGTTGTCCTCTCCTCTGATCAGCTGGTGTGCATCATATCGTGCTTGCTGGACAGGTCTAGTAAGTGGGAACGTTGTGACTTGGCCGGGCCAGTTCATACGCCTCCTCAGATACGTTTAGTTGAGGACGCCAGAGGTTGTCCTCGTCGTATTCGAACCTCACATGGTCGCTCCACTATATGTCCTAGATATTGCGCAGGCATTTTGTGTCGAACGCGTCTACTTTCTTTTCTTGGCTTATTTTTAATTGCCGTGGTTCGCATCCATATAGTAAGAGAACTAAACAGAATGTTTGAATAGGAGCTGAGTTTAGATCTTAGGGTGCATTTCTTGTTGTTGAAACGTTTTCTCAGCTGATTGAAGGCTGCGTGCTTTCCCCATTCTGCAGTTTAGTTCGTAATCGATTATTCTTTGTTGTTGAAGGAACTACCAAGGTAGGTGACGTTTTCGACTGTTTCTACTTTGTTCTGGTTGATCAATACATCTGTGTGTGGTTGGTTGTCCCCTGTCTTTTCACTGAGTTTAAGTACCAAACCATCAGCGTATCTGCGGACTGATTTTATGAGACGTTGTAGACCCTGGGTGGTGTCTGAGAGGGCGGCAATATCATCAGCTACGTCCAGTACCCATACAATCACTTCTTTGCCATTAGTTGCCAGCTGCATGACCCCGTCGTTGGCCCCGGTGAAGAGATGGGGAATGCAGTCGCTGTAACCGTCTTCTGTTTTTACGCAAAATCTTGAATTTTCATATATCTTCTCGATAGCTAATAATGATAATCTTTTGTTGGATTTCTTATGTGGTTAAGATTTTTCCACACGTAGGGTATGAGGATGCTGTCGAAGGCTTTGGTGAAGTCTACGAAACTAACTGCGAGGGATAATTGGTTCTCTTGACATTTCTCTGTGATGCATCTGGGTGTGAATGTTTGCTCGCATTCGATTCAATATCAACGGGCAGTCACTTTTCCTGGTATTGACAGCAGTGTCACGCATCTCCAGTTGTCACATTCAGTTAAATTTCCTTTCTTACGAATACATAAACAGCAACTATGATGCCAAAGTCCCACATATGGTTGCATAGTCCGCACATTCACTGTTGTTTGTTTCACCACTTGCTTTGATCATGTCAGCTGTGATTTCGTCCATGCAATGTGACATGCGTCGCAGTGTAGCCTTCCTCACTTTATCCTCCGTTAACTCCTACGTGTATACTGATAGCATGCTCTGGTGGTTGTCAATCTGTGCCAATGTGTTTGGTGCATATATATTGAAAACATATTTAAACATGCTCAGCCCCTCTGCCTGGTTTGTCCTCTCCTTTCGATAGCAGATATCTATTTCCGGCCCGGATCCTGCCTTCGTGAGTAGTATACGAGACGTTTTGGTTATCCATCCTAAGCCCTTTTTGAGGAGTTTTTGGTTGATAATAGGGAGGTTTCGAAAGCCGCCCCCCTGAGCAAAGTGCGTAGTCACGTGACCGTATGTGTGAGCGTGTGTAGCGCCTCCTAGCGGTGGAATGAGCAGCCATGGAAGGGTTATTGTGTATATATGAGAGACTGAAGAGGGAATAACAAAAGTTCAAAGAGGAAAGGTAGTGAAAGAAACGAAAGATCAAAGAATCATAACGAAAGATCAAAGAGAAAAGTTTTAAAAGGTGATGAAAGGTGTATAATGAGAGATAAACGGAATGATGTAATAACGAAAGAACAAAGAGAAAACGTTATGATATATATATATATATATATATATATATATATATGAAACTTTAAAATGTGTATAGGTATGCTTGTATGTGTATATGAAAGAGAGAATATATATATATATATATATATATATATATAGATATATATATATATATATATAATATAATATAATAGCCAACAAACACCACAGTTTGAAAGTTGAATGTTTTATTGATGTTAACGAACTACGAAATCTACAAAGCCGTCATCACTGTCGTATGACTCCTCACACCAATTGTCCATGTCCCCCGTGTCGACAGGGACAACAGGGTCGGGGTCAAACCAAGGATTGGGAGGATCATAAAGCTCCCGTGTCTGGACCAACTCCGCCATGACTCTACAGAATGAATACCTATGGTAGTCGCGGAGCTCTTCGTCTCTGGAACATACATTAAAACTCTCAAAGCGTATGAACGAGACGTTAAATATATGAAAACTTTGAAAATACTTCTCTGAAACATATATGAAACAGTTGAAAATGATCAAGCGAGTGGAATAATACAGCGATGTAACCAGACACCGCGTAGGGAACCGACACACGATAAAAGGGCAAGCTAGATCAACGGACTATGATACAATACGTAATGGAGACGTCTGCTGATGTCATCGGTAACCAAACACCGCGTAGCTAGTCGAAACGACAAACACTGAAGAAAAATAGTAAAATAATCGTTGAACACTCACGTGTAATCATCATCAATATCGGAGTCATCACTACTCCAGGTGTCAGCGATGTCAGCGGGAGACCTGAAAGGTAATATAACGAACGTAAACATAGACATTCGTGAGTGATACATAACGAACGTAAGAGTATGATATGATAGAGGTGAGACGTCACAGGTAGTTTATGTGAAGAACACTGTGATTATGTATGATATGTATAGGATATCTATCGGATGAAACGAAACAAAGAATATATATATATATATATATAATAATAATAATAATAATAAAAAGTACTTACACAACTTCGAGATCGCGAAGACACCATTCAGCAAGGAGTTGAATCCAGGGTATTGACGACGACATTATGAATGAGATGAAGAATGTAACAAACGAACCGGTATATATAGATAGAGCATACGTATGCAGACACACTATGAAGACAAATTGTGGAACACACGGTAGAGTGGAAATATACCGGGGTATGAAAAACACCCAGGGACGTATCTAGGGACGGCACCTGGGCGATGCCTGGGTAACAACGTGGTTATGTCGAAGTGGTAAAGTACAAACCGATATCAGTCATATGACGGAGGGAACCAGCTGCTGCTGCTGATAAGCGCGTGATGCCAATTAGACGACAATGCCTCTTATCAGAACGCTAACAATACAGTCAGAAGAAAAGAACTCTGTGAGTGCTCAGCGATGAAACATATGGTGGTCAAGAGCTTGGATATACAATTCAGGGGTGCTGGTCACTTCCTATCGAATTTCTATCCATGGCTGATACAACGTCGGAGTGTGATGCATGCTATACTAGCCGTCAAGTTTCGTGTCTCTGAACTACGTCAACGCTTGTTGACTACAGGTGACGCACGACTTATTGAGAATGTACCCAGTGCAGAGGGGTTTTGGGGTAAGAGCTGAAACCGTAACAAACCAGGTGAGAATATACTCGGTGTGATACTTATGCAAGTGAGAGACTTCGTTAGACAGCGCTCTATACGGCTTACATAAGGCGCTCATTAAAAACAGACAGGCAGCCACGCGGTGACAAAGTACGGGAGAGTGAGAGATAAGGTCACGCGCGCGATAAGATGTGAACAGCCAGGGACGCGATACCGTCATCTAGGGGTGTCACGCGCTCGATCCCTGGAGGGATTGAATTGTATATAAACCCACGGTAAATCCAACAAGACAAACACTCTCTCTCTCACTGCCGTTCAAAGCGCTTCACTACACAACAAGATGGCGATGTCCAATGTCAACGAGGAAATCCTTCTGGCAGAACTCGAACAAGTAAGTGACGGAACGTACGCATTTGTTCGCCCACTGACACTAGTGACATGTGCTCTGTCCCCCGAATACGTATGTTATCCGGCGTGTAAAGTATGTAGTCGGAAAGTTCGTCTTGAAACAACGAAAGGAGGGCACCATAACGTCAGTATATGTCTGACCCACGGGCGTCAGAAGGGAACTGCCGTTTACAAGTATGCTATGGGTATGCTTTTCGCCGATTGCAGGGGCCACGAAGTGTGGGCAACAGGATTTGATCAGCTAGTCCAGGGGGTCGTAGGGGGAATGACAGCAAACGACTATATGTCGCTTAAACCAGGTGAAGAACGTTACCAGTCACTGAATGTCTTACGTGGCAAACAGACTAGGGTGACAATTAGAAAGACGACGAAGGGAGACTATCGAAATTATACCGTCATAGCGCTGGAAATAATCCACTCGTAAGAACTGACAGCGACTCAGATGGCGACTTCTGACGGGGTATAGAGAGGTCCTGTTCCTAACTGCCGTAAGAGGCGCCAACTGACAGTGACTCACTGTTAGGTGGCGCCGTCTGACGTAGTATAGAGAGAGGCTGTTCCTAACTGCCGTAAGAGGCGCCAACTGACAGTGACTCACTGTTAGGTGGCGCCGTCTGACGTAGTATAGAGAGAGGCTGTTCCTAACTGCCGTAAGAGGCGCCAACTGACAGTGACTCACTGGTAGGTGGCGCCGTCTGACGTAGTATAGAGAGAGGCTGTTCCTAACTCCTGTAAGAGGCGCCACCTGACAGTAACGAAAGAGTAGGTGACGCCCCCAGACGGAATAGAGAGAGAGAGAGAGAGAGAGAGAGAGAGAGAGAGAGAGAGAGAGAGAGAGAGAGAGAGAGAGAGAGAGAGAGAGAGAGAGAGAGAGAGAGAGAGAGAGAGAGAGAGAGAGAGAGAGAGAGAGAGAGAGAGAGAGAGAGACCCTGTTCCTAGAGGTTGTCTACCTATTTGACATGTTCTGTCGTATGTTGTAGACACCTCCTCGGTCATACGAGTCAGTTCTGGCAACCCCCGTGCGTGGTGTGAAACGTCGACTGTCGTTTAATGACGAGGCAAGTGCCATTTACGTGGGGTCATGTGCATGGTCTAGTGATCAGGATAATGATGATGTTGCTAACGATGGTGATTTTGATAGTGAGTTCTCTGACTACGATGAGAGTCGGAGACCTAGTGAATTACAGGAGGCAGTAGAGAGAGTGAATGCAATTCAGAAACGAACGGAGTACATGATAGATGACGAGTTATTTATAGCCACTATAACCACCGCATGCATTCGTCAGGTAGCCGAAGGACTGTACCTTCGCTACGCGAACGTTCACGAAGACGTGTATAAAGTGAATCGTTCGCGTATATTTCATGCTTTTGATATGGCAGTATCCGATTTGGTGTGCGAATCGCGCGCGCCGTGGTTTGCTCGTGATGTCATATCACGAGTGAAAACGAGTCTCCGTAGTCGTGGTATAACCGTGTCGGATGAGACGGAAGACTCACCGAAGGCGCCGCAGCCCTGGTACCTACAAGACGACGAGCCGGGAAGGCAGGTCTGGTGCTCCGAGTTGATGACGGTAGCGTGCGACGCTATCGTTCGATTCGTGAGCAACGAATTGTGGCGCACTTTCGAAAGTGAGACAAACACCATCTAACTGGTACGTAGTCATCTGATTCGAGACACCGTGAGATGTGCAGTACACCATTACAGCTTTATGGTGGACACACCGAACCGGGCACGTGACATCATAACACGTGTGCAAGCCATCCTACGTGTGCGCGGTATACCTCTCCTGGATGAGGAAACACCCTGCTAATGATGTTGTTGTTATTGTGTTGTCAGGTCAGCGCTGCCCCCTCTAGCGGTCTAGCTCTCATTCAAAGAGCGTACGATGAGAAGCCGCTAGAGTGGGCGCCTAGAAAAAGACACCGGCACCACACTCCACTACGACAGACTCTCCTGACGCATCTAAACGCCCAGCGTCACGTGACGACTCTGCAAATGTCGTGTGAGGATGCAACACCACCGCCACCGTCCGACGAATCATTGAACATGATTTGCGATAATGATGATACATCCGAATACGAGACACTCCGAACGGATGATTCAACCCTCGATATAGCCACCGACGGACATATCGTGTGGTCCAAGACGGACACGACGATGCCGTGGACACATCCGGTGCTGTTTGGTGGCGTACAGGACCTGGAACTAAATATCCAGAGTTTAGCGGCGGTCCTGTTCGTCACCAAACGATGTAACCTCGACACGGCTGTGCAGACGATTTGCCGCGAACTGGCACGGAACATTGAGTCCGCTGAGCACGTTGCATATATCACGGACTCACTACAGAAGCGTCTGCAGTGACGACAAGAGGAAATGCGCCCCTACGCTATAGCTGGGGTTATAGGCGCCGCTTGTCTGTCACTGTAGGCGCTTAGCTTAGCTTTCTTGTATACTCGCTTTTTTAATTTGTAATTCGACGAATAAAGATGTATGTATGTAATCCAGGAATTCGGTGTCTGTTGTTCTTGTCATAGCTCGTTACGATCGATGAATACATACCCCTCCGTCTATATACACGCACACTCATACAAGCTCCTATGACGTCACACTAGACTATATAGACGCGTACAAGGATCTCCTATCCTTCAGTTGTAGGTAGACGATGAAGCAGCACACGTGTCGTCACTGTGGTCTCGTGCTCGATACACACGCAGACATACAACGCCACATAGACCAAACGCATACATCAACACACGACGACGATGATCATGCTTACAGTAAACCAGCGCCACGAGTGGTGCCATCTGGCGAACCATCAAAAAGTACTAGGCACCCCTGTTCGAGATGTGGAAGAGACTTCACGAGACGTGACAACCTGCTACGACACAACAGGCAACCTTGTGACACCTCACAAAAAACACTACACCGATGCGAGATATGTGCACGTGAGTTCACGAAACGTAAGAACCTGGTACATCATATCAAGACGGTATGCAGCCGCCTTAGGGAAGCGAGCGAGCCACCCCTACGCAAACGAGCGAGATGCGCAGAGCGACCACGTGTGAGTGGCGACGATGACGACCCGATACAACCACCGCCCCAACTCCCTTTCGCCGATACTCTATCGAGGGAACTACGAGACGTCGTCCGAGAGCACTGGATGACCATCCGAAACCACGAGGCTAGAGGACCCGTGCAATCCAGGTACAATTACAGAGTATCGACACTGGACACGAGCGCCCTAGAACCGTCCCTGAATATCATGTTCCGCGAACAGACGCACGCCTTTAAGATTAATCTTAGTTATGGTTTTGTTCTAAGGAACAAGACCACGAACAGGTACAGGTATTATCATTCGTCTTGTAACTGCTGCGGCCGTTACCTCGACGAGCCGTGTCTGATCACAAACACTGCAGACTTTGATGCGTTTCTGGAACGTATCCGAGAAACAGACGTGCTGCAGTGGGTCATCAATCAGCGTCCGGACAGTCAATGGGTGTGCGAAGTGGTCACGAATGTCACCTTCTTCGTCAATCACATCGTAGATCATCCGATAGGATGTGTGGACATCACACTACCGAGCTACATCAAACGAAACAAAGCCATCATCGCATTGGAAAGAGACGATCACAACAGGAAGTACACCGACAATCTGTGTCTCTTCCGGTGTCTGGCTCTACACCGTGGATGCAACCGACACCACCTGGAACCCGCCGTGAAGCTACTCTACGCGAAGTACGACTGTGACGGAGTGGCAATGAAAGATTTTGACGGGGTGGTAATGAAGGACTTTGACGGGGTGACAATGGACGATATCTATCGCGTCGAGACCACCTTTGAGACCAACGTGTGCGTCTACAAACTCGTCGAACCGGAAGAAGAAGACGGAAAGGTGACAGCCGAACTCGTACGCCGGTCCTTGTGTCACTATCCCGAAACGATGTACGTCAATCTTCACGAGACACACTGTTCCTACATACAAGACGTGAACATGTACTGTCACTCTTATCGATGTAGGAAGTGTGGCGACGCCCTATGGAAAGACACACACAAACTAGAACGACACGAACGTGGGTGTACGGGAGGTGTGCGAAAGATCTATCCCGGTGGTGTCTATCATCCGTCGCCGACAGTCTTCCAGTGCTTGGACGACGAAAACATTCACGTTAGCGAGTGTTTGCGTTACTATCCGTATCGCGCCACCTTCGACTTCGAGTCCTGGTTCGATACGTCACAGCTTCCGTCGGACAGCGCCAAAGTCCACTGGGTGGCTCGTCACGTACCGTTGAGCGTGTCCCTGGCGAGTAACGTACCCGGATTCGAACAGGTACAATGTCTGATCACGGACGGTGACAGCAACAAGTTGGTAGCCAACATGATGGGTATCCTTCAGACGATGAGCGAAGCAGCCTACGACGCCATCGTAGACAGTTACGAGGGTACACTACTCGAAATCGGGGAGGCTATCACGACGTGGGACGAACAGGAGGCATCCGCTGCAGAAGGAGACGACAACGAGTCACGACGAAAACCGACCAATCCCTACAAAACTCTCATGGGTCAATTGTACGGTTGGCTTCATCAGTTGCCCGTCATCGGTTTCAACTCGAGTAGGTACGATCTGAACGTCGTCAAACAGTTCCTGGTACCCTACTTCCTGTCTGAAAAGACACCAACAGAGGACGGGGAGGAGGAGGAGGCGGAGGAGGAGGAAGAGAGGAAGGATGCAGGGGCGTTTCACGTGATCAAACGCGGCAACACGTTTATGTGTCTATCGACGGACGACCTCAAATTCCTCGATATGACTCATTATATCGCCCCTGGATTCTCGTACGACAAGTACCTGAAAGCGTACGGTTGCGAGGTCACGAAAGGTCACTTCCCGTACGAATACATGGACAGCTTGGAGAGACTCGACGATACCACTCTACCTCCCAAAGAGGCCTTCTTCAGTCGACTGAAGAACGAAGGTATATCCGACGACGACTACACGCGATGTCGGAAGGTGTGGCGAGACAACGACATGGAGACTCTGCGAGACTTTCTCGTCTGGTATAACAACAGGGACGTCGTGCCGTTCTTGGAAGCTATCGACAAACAGTTCGACTTCTACCAACACCGCGGTATCGACATGTTCAAACAAGGGATCAGTATACCTGGTTTGACCTTGTCCTATCTGTTCACCTACGTACCGAAGAGGACGTTCTTTACGCTCTTCAACGAGACGAACAAGGACGCCCACCAGCTCGTCAGAGACAACATCGTCGGAGGACCGTCACTCATCTTCACCAGACACCACGAGAAGGGGGTCACGAAGATACGTCGTAACGACTACGGTGATGCGGCTCGAACGTGTCAGTCCATCGTCGGCTATGATGCGAATGCATTGTATCTGTGGTCGATATCGCAAGAGATGCCGACGGGATGGTACACGCGACGACGGGAAGAGAAGGAGTTCCGACCCGAAGCGGCACAGCCCACAGGTCAGATGGCTGCCGAGTGGCTGACGTGGGAGTCCGAAAGCACGGGACTCGTCATACGACACCAGACCAACGGCCGAGAGAAGCGCATCGGTAAACTATCGGTGGACGGTTGGTGTAGCGAAACGAAGACGGCCTATCAATTTCACGGGTGCTACTATCACGGTTGTCCGTGTACCGGTCGTGAGGTCAACGAGGTCAACGGGAAACCCATGACGCAACTGCTCGCCGAAACGCAAAAGAACACGGCCTATCTTCGACACTTTGTGAGTGTCGTCGAGATGTGGGAATGCGAGTGGAAGGTCGCGAGACGCGATCCGTGTGTGAAACAGTTTCTGGACGTTCGGCAACGTCGTCGACACGTGCGCTGGAAAATGACGACACAACAGATCCTGACAGGGGTGCGCAACGGTAGCGTGTTCGGTATGATTCAGTGCGACATACGTGTACCGGAGGTACTGCGCGCGCACTTTGCCGAGATGCAGCCCATCTTCAAGAACATTCACCTGACCCGCGACGACCTCGGACCGTTCATGCGTCGCTACGCTGAAGAACACGACATCATGGCGACTTAGCGTCGCATGCTCGTCGGGAGTTATCGTGGAGATAAGATCTTGCTCGCCACACCACTCTTGCGATGGTACCTCGCGCACGGACTCGAGGTGACGCACGTCTACCAGGTCATCGAGTACACACCGGTCGCCTGCTTCCGCCGATTCGGCGAGGCGGTGTCGACTGCACGTCGCGAAGGAGACGCCCATCCCGACAAGGCCATGATCGCGGATACCAACAAACTTATGGGCAATTCTTCCTATGGGAAATTTATCACCAACGTCGATAAGCACCGCGAAGTCACCTACTGCACGGAGAAGAGCGCATCGTCCGCGATCAACAATCGTCGCTTCCGTCAACTCGACGTCGTCACCGCCGATGCGTACGAGATCGAAATGCACAAGCGCACCGTCAAATACGCTCTGCCTACGCACGTGGGATTCTTCGTGTTGCAGTGGGCCAAACTGCGCATGTTGGAGTTCTACTACGACTTCATGATCAGGTACGTGGATCGTCCGCTGTTCGAGTACTGCGAAACCGATACGGATAGCGCCTATTTGGCTCTGGCCGGAGAGTCCGTCGATGACCTCGTGACCCCGGCACTGCGCGACCGCTACTATCGTCACCGCTCCGAATGGCTACCGTCAGAATGTTGCGACGATCATCGGAACGACTACATACGCTGTCGCCTGGCCGGACGTCCGTGGAACGGCACCGAGGCGTGCTGCAAGGCACGCAAGGCGTACGACAAGAGAACACCTGGACTCTTCAAGGTCG
This sequence comes from Escarpia spicata, assembly GCA_963995525.1. Taxonomy (NCBI): domain Eukaryota; kingdom Metazoa; phylum Annelida; class Polychaeta; order Sabellida; family Siboglinidae; genus Escarpia; species Escarpia spicata. The sequence goes on from OZ023210.1 coordinate 5,933,100, forward strand.
AATGGTCCGGCGACTGTTTCCTGGGACTGTGCAGCAAGACCTACTATTGTTCGGGTACGGTCGATAAATACACCACCAAAGGACTGAACAAACGACTCAACGCCATCGACAAGCAGGCGTTCCTGGACGTGCTGACCAGTCGTCGTAGTGGAAGCGGAGTGAACCGTGGGTTCCGGGTCAATCACTCGTCCGTGCTGACGTACACCCAGGAACGCGCGGCGTTGACCTACTTCTATGCCAAGCGCGTGGTCAACGAGGACGGAATCACCACGGGTCCGGTGGACGTGTAACACCGAACCACTGCTGACACGATGAGGAAATGCGCCCCTACGTCAGTTGGGGTTATAGGCGCCTCTAGCTGTCACGCGGTTAGTAGGTGGGAGACACGAAAAAGAAAAAAATAACACTATTTAGTCAGATACCACGCAATCGATAGTCATAGCGCAGCATGTCACGGACGGGAACGGTCGTAGCTGTAGCACTAGTGGGAATACTCGGTCTGTACGTCTTGTACGTCTTGTTCCGCGATCCCTTCCTTCATTGGTGTGACGGAGGTGTCGTAGTATCTAACAGCACAGCAGACAACGTGTCGAACAGCGACTACTACTAGATGGACACGCGATGGAAACACCCCTTCACCTGTATCGTCGCGGGTCCGACGGGATGCGGTAAGAGCACGTTCGTGATGCGTCTGCTACGTCACGCCGCGACGATTATCGATCCGCCTCCAGAGAAGATCACGTGGTGTTACGGCGTATGGCAGAGTGCCTACGTCGACAACGACCTGGTACGATTCGAGGAAGGCTTGCCGAGCGGTGCGTTCGATGCGTCGACGCGTAACCTCGTGGTCATCGACGATCTGATGACGGAAACGGACGAACGGGTCACGACCTTGTTCACGAAAAAGAGTCATCACCAGAACACGTCCGTGCTGTATCTCGTGCAGAACCTGTTTCCGAAGAACAAGGAGAGTCGCACGATCAGTCTGAACACACACTACATGGTAATCTTCAAGAATCCTCGCGACGCGTCACAGATCGGCCACTTGGCGCGACAGATGTATCCGGGACGCCTGAAGTATGTACAGGAAGCGTTCCGAGACGCCACGATGCCTCCGTACGGTTATCTCCTCGTCGATCTGAAACAGGGCACGCCCGACGATATGCGTCTGCGCACGGGCGTCCTTCCGGACGACGGTGTCCAGTACGTGTACCAACCCAAAGTATAAGACGTCTGCGCGCACGCCTCGTCCCTTCAGTCGCAGTATGATCGTGAAGACAACAGCATGTCCGAACTCGTGAAGAAACACCTCCTCTGCATACAGACGCTGAACAGGTACAAGAGCACGAAATTGAGACGGGCTATCATCAGAAACGCCGACGCCGATCTGTTGTGTGCACTAGCCGAGTGTGCCTACAACATATTGAAGAAGAACGTGCCCTTGACTGAAGCGCAGAGACGCGCTCTGAGTGTGTACAAAACAAACCTACGCGCTTTGGCAAAGAGAGACGCGCCGGCTGCGAGGAGACGTCGCATCTTGCTACGCGGTAACAACCAGGGCGGCGGGGGACAGACCGGTGGTTTCCTGTCGGCGCTGCTGGCACCTTTGGCTGGTGCGGTCTTTCTACCCTTGCTAAAACAGATCCTACTCAAGTAGACGACGATGGAACACACACGGAAAATGGCTTTGGTAGATCCACGACTGTTGGATAGTCTACGCGCACCTGCACCGACGGATACCCTAGGTCGCAAAGTACAGGTGCTCGACGACGAAATGAAAGTCATACTCGACAGACAAGATCTCGCCGACGGTGACAAGGTCGTCATGTATAATCAAGTGTTGCAACGTCACAACGCGTTGGCCGATCGACGCGTGCGCGAACCAGTGCGCGTGATGACGGTCAACAAGGACACGTCCCCGGGGGCGGCGGCGGCGGCGGCGGCGGCGGCGGACCCGACCCCGCCAGAGGCGGGGGCGACAGGTATGGAAGCGGCGGTGGCGGCAGGTATGGAAGCGGACGTCGTCGACAGCGTTCCCAAGGCGCTGCGGACCAAAGCTAGACTACTGATGGAACGTCTGAAACGAGACGTCGTGTGGAATGCACGTGGAGAGCTCATGCACAAAGGCGTAGCGGTACCCGGAAGTAACGTGGTGGACCTCGTGAACGATCTGTTGCGTCAACGCAAGACCGTCGCCAGTCCAACGGGGTGGCAGGTGTTGACGCGTCAACTCGGCACCATGAACCTACCCATGGAGTTGGTGGGTAACGAGGTCAGGAGACTGGCCATTCAACGGGAACAAAGGAGGAGTGCCGTAGCAGGAGCGGCCACACGGTCGGTCGGTAGAGCGCGTCGATCGCTGCAGTGGACACCCCTCACGCGGCGCCGAATGAGCCCGTCCACTCTACCTACACCACCGGCCTCGACTAGTAAGGGATGGGAGGATCTCAGATAAAAGAGGCGCACCGTCTCGATTCGCCGACATAATGTGCGATTCACAGGATAGTCTACGTCGTCTGTGTACCGGTGTCGCTTACGCCGCACTTCCCATCGTGTGTGGCGTTATCGGTGATTATATCATACGATCATGGTACGACGACGGAAACAGCTGGAGGACGTCTACTTCGATCCCGCCAAGGTGGGAAGTTACGGAGGAATCGCGTCTTTGCGATACAACGTGCCACGCGTACCGAGAAAGATGGTCGAACAATGGCTATCGGAACAGAACGCCTATACTCTACACAAACCGGTCAGAGTTCGTTTCAAGCGACGACGCACGGTCGTCGGAGGACGGGATCAACAGTGGCAAGCCGATCTCGTCGACGTGACCAGTCTGAAAAAAGAAAACGACGGTACGACGTTCCTGCTCACGGTAATCGACGTCTTCTCGAAAGTCGCCCGATGCGTTCCGCTAAAGAACAAGTCGGCGACGTCTGTGTCGAAGGCGCTGAACGGACTCTTCGCCGATGTACAGCCGTTGTTTTTGCAGACCGATAGAGGTCTGGAATTCTATAACCGTACCGTTCGAGGTGTGTTGGACAGGTACGGCATCCAGCACTTCTCCACCTCTAACGAGGAGATCAAGGCGAGCATCGTGGAACGTTTCAATCGTACGCTAATGACGCGGCTGTGGCGATACCTGACACACAAAGAATCGTGGCGATACATCGATATCCTTCCGGATCTGGTGCGCACGTACAACGACAAGCCCCATCGTAGTATCGGGATGGCTCCGTCGCAGGTGGATGCGACTAATCAAGAAGAGGTGTGGCAGCGTCTGTACGGGGGTCATCACGGCAAGGGCGTACCCAAGTACCACGTGGGGGATCGTGTGCGTATCAGCAAGGTCAAGAGACGATTCGCCAAAGGCTACACGGTGAATTGGACAGAGGAACTATTCACGATACGCGAGGTGCATCCGTCCGATCCGCCTGTCTATCGTCTAGCGGACGATCTCGGAGAGATACTGGAAGGTACCTTCTACGAGCCGGAGTTGCAGAAGGTGACGGTTCCGGCCGATAAACTGTACCGCGTGGAATCGATAGTACAGCGCCGTAAGGTAGGCAGGCGAAGGGAGGTGTTGGTGAAATGGTTCGGATACCCTTCGAAATTCAACAGCTGGATCGACGCCAAGGCTCTCGTCGGCTATAAAGCCTAGTCACGCGCCCGTCGCGATATCAGTCGTCTACGTATGGCAGACGAGACGACATCACGGATTACCGTTAGTGACAACGAAGAAGAAGAAGACGACGTCGACGCTACTCCACCGATAAAGAAAGAGAGGACTCCGTGGCATATATTTGGTACCGCGTGTCCCAAAGAGGAGATAGTCTTTCTGTGTCAAGTCGTCGTCTTGTACACGGTCATCTTGGTCAGCATCTACAACCTGACGTTCGGTCACCACGTCAATCCGACTCTTTGGACGGCCCTGTTGAGTAGTTCGTTGGGTTACCTGCTACCCAGTCCGACGTTGAAACAACAACATGGCGACGAGTGATTTCTATCTCACGTTGCCCAGCAATGCTTCCATGGACACGCACCCCGACAACACGCTGACCCACTACGTCACGACGCTACCGAAACGTATCCTACTACGGGGACAATGGGAGTGCGGACTGGTGGAGGTACAGTACCCACACAGTTGGTACAACATCGTAGGCAACGAAGCGGGGTTCGCCGTGTCACTACCGATAGATGAAGATCGAGACCCGCGATCCCTGCACACGGAGATTATCCGAATCGGAACCGGACACTATAAAGATCCGTGGGCACTGATACTCGTCATTAACGCTGCTCTACGTCGCGTGGTCGGAGAGGGCCGAGTGAAACTGAGCTACAGCGTCATCACACGTAAGGTATCGGTGCACATGGCACCGAATACCGTCTTCCGCGCTGCTATGCTGACCACCGTTCTCGGCTTTCGTACCGCCACGCTGGAGGCTCTCCCGAAGGACCCCTCGGCCCCCGAGTTCAAGGTACGTATCGTGGAAGGTGACACCGTGGTCACCATGGAACGGGAATCGCTCTACATCTACACGGACGTCGTGGAACCACGTGTTGTCGGTGACAGTCTCGTACCGCTGCTGCGCATCGTTTCGGTGAATGGTCGCCATGGTGACGCCGTGTCGAAGACCTTCGATAAGACTCACTACGTACCCGTGCTCTGCAAAGAGTTTGGTACGATCGAGATAGATATAAGAGACGACACGGGACACCGCGTGCCATTCGAAGTCGGCAAGGTGACAGTGACACTTCATTTCCAACGACAACGGACGCCACTGTTCTAGAGAGATGAATTACAACGATTACTACGCTCGTCAAGCGGGTGGTGCGCTTCCTTATTTCGCGGGTGCCCGATACCAACGAGGACACGGACTGGGAAGTCTATTCGGAGGTCTACTGCGTAGCGTCATGCCACTCGTCAAGAGAGGTGCCGTGGCGTTGGGAAAGAGAGCTCTGTCGACCGGCGCACGTATAGCCGACGACGTCCTGGCGGGACAGAACATCAGAACGGCCGCCAAACGTCGCGCCACCGCTGCAGGTAGAGCAATGATAAGCGACCTCTTGACCCCCGGTGTGCATAAGCGTATAAGACGCACACCCGTCGCGAGACGAGTCAGTACAGCCGCGAGACGTCGAAGGAAGCAGAGACCGAAGGTACGTCGTGAACCGGATATATTCGACGATGGCGTTCGTTCATAAACTATCATGCGAGGGACTCAAGAGCGAACTCGATATCTTCACCGTGCCTCCGACTCAGACCAGCATCGTCGACAGTCGCACGGTCCACTACCAACCGATGTCCTCGCTCGATTCGGGTGGTCCGATCGAATTCATCGTACCCGGTTCGGGAGACGATTACCAGGATCTCGCTAGCATGACGCTAAACATTCAGGCGAAGGTGACGCGTGCCGACGGAAGCGATCTCGACGCCGCCGATCCCGTTGCACCCGTGAATAACTGGCTCCATTCGCTGTTCAGTCAGGTCGGCCTCTACCTGAACGGAACGCTCGTGACTTCCTCGACCAACACGTATCCGTACCGTGCCTACATAGAGACGCTGCTCAGTTACGGCAACGATGCCAAGGAGACGTATCTGACGAGTCAGATGTGGTACAAGGACACGGCTAATCTTATGGATGCCGTCGTCATTGACGGTGCCGATCCGACAGCCAACGCGGGGTTCGTCGCCAGACGCGCCATGATCGCCCAGAGTCGCGTGGTCGACATGACGGGACGTCTCCACCTCGATCTCTCCCATCAGGATAAACTCCTCATCAACGGTGTCGAGGCCAAGATACGTGCGGTGCGCAGTAAGGATGCGTTCGCACTCATAGCCGGCGGCGGTAACCCCGGCTACAAGATACAGATCGTCAACGCTACACTGTTCGTCAGAAAGGTCACCCTGAATCCAGGCGTACAGGTGGCGCACATCAACGCCCTCGAAAAGACCACCGCCAAGTATCCGGTGCGACCCGTCGAATGCAAGGTCTACTCCATTCCCACAGGTGCCCGATCACACACGCACGAGAACCTCTTTCTCGGTGTTCTTCCGAAACGTCTCGTGCTGTGCTGCATCGATAACGACGCCTACAACGGACGCTACGACAGAAATCCCTTTCATGCTAAAAACAACATCAACTTCCTCGCCGTGTACATCGACGGACGACAGATACCCGCCAAACCTTTCCAGCCCGACTTCGAGAACGATCTCTTTGTCAGGTGCTACCATAACCTGTTCACCTCGACGGGTAAGGCGTGGCAGGACGAAGGCAACGGCTTGACTCGCTACGACTTCCGCCACGGCTACACCTTCTTCGCTGTGGACCTCACCCCCGATGCATGCGACTGCTGCTTCCATCTGGTACATAAGGGCAACGTGCGCATCGAGATTCATTTCCTCAACGCGCTGACAACCACTGTGAACGTCGTCGCCTACGCCGAATTCGAGAAGGTGCTGGAGATCGACAGGAGTCGTAACGTCATCTACGACAACTGATGGAAACCCTACAGCTCGTCCGCCTACTCACCCGTGATACGCATGCCCGTGTCGTCATGCGCGGAATCGTACCCAAAGACGTACTCCTCGAACTCCGGATAGACGCTTACCCCGTCGCCTTCGTGTGCAACACACACGACGCGGACAAACCTGGTGAACATTGGATAGCGATCTACGTAGACGCCGACGGTTGCGGCGAATACTTCTGCTCGTACGGTCTGCCGCCGCAGCACGTCGAGTTTTGTCGCTTCTTGAATAAACATTGTGTAACGTGGACTCATAATTCTAAGAGACTACAGAGTCCCGTGTCTAACGTTTGTGGACAATACTGTGTTGCTTATCTCATGTTTCGATGTCGTGGAGTTGTCATGAAGGATTTCGTAAAAGGTTTCGGCACTGATCTGGTAGCAAACGATTGCCGTGTATTCGATTGGCTTAAACAACTGCAATAACCGTGTTTCATTAACGAGCAGGTGTTATCGTCATCATCATCATCATCGTCATTAACGATTCGAGCCTATGGCGCGGTGGTCACACACCCGTAAGCTCACGACCTCTGACGCGGTGTTCACTCACCCGTAAGTCGTATACCATCATCCCACGAGCCGCTGGCGTGGTCGTATTGACCCCTAAGCTCACGACCTCTGTCGCGGTGTTCACTCACCCACAAGTCTTGATGCACTTCGTTTAATAAAACACGGTTTCATATTATACGCTTGTATCTTTCATCAATAAAACACGTGTGCACTCGTATACTCTTGTGTTTCGTTAGTTCTTTCATACACGCGCATTCATACACACCTTCCCTCCCGTACACGTACATTCATACAATAACACCACTCCCCGTTAGGAGGCATCACCTCTGACGTACCCGCCAGGGGGCGCCTCTCGTTATACATACGGTCACGTGACTACGCATTTTGCTCAGGGGGGCGGCTTTCGAAACCTCCCTATTATCAACCAAAAACTCCTCAAAAAGGGCTTAGGATGGATAACCAAAACGTCTCGTATACTACTTTCGTGCCGCCAATGATTTTGTTGGCAATGCGGTAGACCTGTCTCATGTCATAGAAACTCTTCTATCGATATTTTCATAAGTAGTCAACATCTTGAAAACTTCTATTCAGTCGGGCAATCCCACACGTTCTTCAAATTCGGTAATGCTGGTAGCAGACAAAACATGGGTATGGCAGGATTATATTAACAAGTAAATGCATGTAATTTTTTCCATATTATATACAATTACATAGTTTAATATGTGCTATATGCACGCACGCACACGCATTTGTATGATAGTTAAGTTCAGATGTATAACACTTTAATAATAATGCATTATAATTGAAATATAATTTGCTCTCCAGAACAATCCTGCAAGGCACCAAAAATAGAGGATAAAGAAGAGAAAAAGAAGATCGGGAGTGACAGTATGAAAGAGAGACAGCCTGGCGGAGACACGGGACCGAGCGCGGGGAAAACCATAGTGAAGAAACTTTCGTCGACTGACGTGGTGTCCCAATGACAGCCTTTACCATGGAAGATAATCGAAATACATGCTTATTTCCATTAAAAGAGTTGTCATACACAAATGTGAAAGATGTCAATAAAACTAACTAAATCAAAACAAGGAACTTGTTAGGCTGAAGCTCCAGACAAACAAACAAAATTCACGTATGTCGTACAATTTGTGATGTCAAGCCAGAAATCTGAAATACCATAATTATTCGTATTTTACAAATGTTCATCGATAAATAAATGTAATTGAACTTTGGCTTATGATCACCCCAATATTATGGCAACCTCGCCATTATGGATACCCCTGAACTCACAAATTACCTGCATACTAAAGTATAAGACATCAGTCCCATTAATATTTGGTATTCAGGACTGGTTAGTATGCATACTCAACTTTTGCATCATTACTTTATATAATACAAACTTAATTATGTTGTTGTAAATCAATCATTCAGAAACAACTGTAACTCAAATTTGCTACAGGATGCTTATTTTCAAGGATTTATGAAAGTATTTCAAAACAGTACAAATATATTACCTCCCCCGATTTTTAATTAATATTTTATTCAGAGGCGGCAGGCCAAAATGTTGTTGAATATTTTATTACATATAACATACACTGTACTTATAATTCCATAGCTTTTATATTTGATGTTTTCACAATTTGTTATATAATTGTTGTTCAATTTTCTCTAAATTTTCTTTGTATTCTGCAACTAAATTAAGTGTTGCTGTGAATAATAGGCAGTTGTACCAGGATAATTACTGCATTGGAAAGATTACATTATTTTGCATCACTATCACCCAAAAACAACGTTTACTTTTGAAATAGCCACTGTATGTGACTACTGAAATACTCATGAAATATAAAGTGTTATACAGCAACATTGTTGTCTAACTCCTACAGTTACACCAGTGTTAACTCCTACAGTTACACCAGTGCTAACTCCTACAGTTACACCAGTGCGACACACATTGAATATAATGAATACAATAAACAGTCCGGCTGCTAGCGAGTGATAAATTATCTATAAAAAATCAGACGTCACAGAAATATTATGTCACCATTGCAACACAGTACAAAGATAAAAAATCCACTAATGTACAATGTGCACAACACTCATGAATCTATAGATACAACCACAACACAGAGGATATGTAAACACCATGTACAGTACTACTCTATTACGAAGAAGGTAAGACCATAACAATAGTTGAATAGTTGTTTAAACAGCAAGTTGTGTCATGGCATATGCAAATCCTTTCAATCGTTAAGAATGTATTTACGGACATGTTGAAGAATAACTGTTATCAATAAACAATTTCAGAATACACTAAAGTACATATGGGGTTACTGTGTGGAGGGGGAACCTGGATATAATGGTAAAATACATGCAGAACAGACTTGCAGGAAGAGAAATACTGTTCCTTGGGAGAATAGAACACGCATTGAGCACAAATGTATGACAAAGAGCTGAACTAGAAATATGTTAATTATATTACAATGACAATAGAAAGACAGATACCATTCGATGATTTTTAAATGAAAAAGGGTCAAATTATAAAATGTTGCTTGTGGTCACAAGAATTGTATTTTTTTTAAATACACCAATAATTTATACAAATTACTTATTTGCAGATAACATTCAGCCACCGACACCAAAGCATTTTGACTATTGAAATAAAAAAACGATCTGAACAGAAATCACAGAGAAAGTTCATAACAAGAACAGTATCACATCAGTAATCACTTCAGTTTGTCCTCATAAAATATACTATATCCTAGTAAACAGAAATCACAGAGAACTGCATAACAAGAACAGTATCACATCAGTAATCACTTCAGTTTGTCCTCATAAAATATACTATATCCTAGTAAACAGTGATCACTCTTCACGTTAGAGAGTAACTAACAAAGTACTACACGTAATCTTGTAACAGTAGTTACTAGATTTTGTAACACAATTCATACATTTCACACAATGAGACTTACTACACAGTATGATGCTAACTCTACGTCCTGGCCTAAATGTGTGCACTAATCAATGCAAAGTGCGTCCCGTTCTGTCCAAGAGCTATGTATGCCTAACAGTAAAAACTAAAAGCTGTGTTATACACACCATCTATATCAACACTTGCAGCAAAAGCATTTCCAACAAGCCTAAATGAGCAATACTGAGACACAAATATGGCTTATTTAGAAACAGTGCCTCTATGAGATTTCAAAGAGGTTCCAGTTGAGCAGTCCACTGTGGGTGACATTATTTCTTTGGTGTTAGATACAGCTGTTTTGTCAACATCGACACAATACACGGGATCTGTTTCATGCGGTTCATATCCTCGCGATTTGCATTTGACTGGAAGTCGTAGGCAACGAGACGGTTGACTTTGGTGAGCAGCGTCAAGATGTCATTCTTCTCGGCATCTGTCTTGAAAACCTTACACAGCGCCTGGATGAACCACGATCCCTTGTTGGAGTTGCGCCAGGAGAAGTAACCTGAAATGTGTAATCAGTCGCAATGTTGTAAACTTTACAAGCCTTTACAGTTTTCTTCAGCAAAATATGTCACCACATTCTGCCAGGTGTATAAATGACAAAACATTAGACCAGTCATAAAAACAATATAATGCAGGCATTTTACTAAACAGAAATGAATGCACTATTACAGGTGACGTTATAAAGTAATGAACAGTGGAGGACTGCACGGCTGAATATATGTTGTAAACTTTTACTTTTGGTCACCTCGATAATACAGCCACCTCACAATTATGGTCACTCTAGAACATCCCCAAATATATTTTGTAACAAAGTATAGGAAATTAATCCAGGTAATACGGTCATTTTGCCATTAAGGTAAATTTGGCACTATCACAAGAGTGACCTTAATAGTGAGGTTCCACTCTATATTTGGTACATGTTTACTATACAAATGGCATAAATTATGCAACATATTCAAAAGATTAAGTATTAGTAACTAGTATTAGATAGGCATCACATACCGGGAGCCGTAGAGTACGCATACAAGAAGTCCGCTTCTTCTGGGATGCGATAGATCTTCTGCTCTGGCTCCCCGATCCCATCAGCCATATCGACGCCATGGTCCAGCTTGTTACCACGACAAGCCTAGAACATGAGAAGAGGATGTCACAGAGAACCAAATGTGGGGCACAACAAAAGTGGAGTGTTTGTTTGTATTTTAATCTGTTAATGTTGAGTTCCACCATAGGGACACAAATATCAGTTTATTCCAAACTAAAATGATGTTCACGATGCACAATATGTCAGCCACGTAAGCAGAGGTCAAAGAATCTGACCGCATATTTTGACAAGACTTACCTTGTTTAAACGTGACCACGTTAAACAGTTATCATGGTCACCAACATGCGAAGGAGATACAATTTATAATAATCTTTGTTGTACACAAATAAGATATGTAGGTTGGTACTGGAATGAAGAGCTATATGTAAGGTGCCTGACAAGTTATATGGACTAAAAACAGCTCTACAATAGAACTTTTATACCTCGCTACAGTGGACCTTATAATTCAAATACATTATTGTACAAGTTTTAATCCTGTACTGCCATGTCAAACTTTGGGCAAGTTTCTTCACTCTACGTTGCTCCAGTTCACTCAGTTGTATGAATGATTACCTGGCTGAGCTGGATATATGTATACGAATAGTCTTCTCGCATTTATTGCAGGGTGGCTGAATACTTCCCAGAGAAGTCGATATGGTGTTCGATTGAACAAGTCTGCCAGGAAGTAAAATGTAAAGCACATCGAGCAGTCCTAAGGACTGGAAACTGCGCCATATAAGAACTTACCTTTATTTTTACTTTAGTTATATTTACACCTATTTATATATGTACAGTGTATCTTCACCTGGTTGCAACTCGAGGTAGTTGCGTAAGCTTATAAAGTTCTAAAACACATAAAGCAACCAGTATAAAATGTCGTTTATCTCAAGTTCTGAGCCAATCCGTGATGTTGTTGCTCAAAACTAACAACATGATAACCAACCTCGTGATTTTGTTTACCGTTGACCTCACCTGTATAATAAAAACCTTAGGCTTGCCGAGCAGTGATGCACACTGTTTATCGTTGAAAGGGTTGATAAGCGTGTCTAGCTGGATAACGCCATCAGTGCCGTAGACTATGCCTGAATCGCCGTGACTGAGGATTGCACACACGAAACAGTTGTTGTTGGAATGATCTTCTTTAGCCACTGAAACAACACGACACAATATTACATGCAAACTGATATAGTATGTCAGTAGGGACACTACACCGTAACATACATCTACTCTGTATTTTCTGGCATCCACAAAATTTGTGGAAATTATTAAAACTTGTATGAAAGGAATTGCATGAAACACATGTAATGTACTTTCAGTAGTGAACATGTATTAAATACGGTAATACTGCAGCACGCACCACCTTTCAGACCTATACTTTCTTGACAACATGTCATTGTACTTTTAGCCATAGGATGGAACCATGTTTCTCATTTGAATGGCTTTTATTTTATTCTCAAAGTTGGGCGGCTTGATGTCATAATCATGTAAAAAATGCCATAACCATCTACAGCCATATCGAAGGAATAAAACAACAAAGAGCGCCTGGATGTTCAACTTGACGTCTCCAAGAATTGTTCCCTACATGCCCACAGTTGGAGTTGCACTGTTGCATCATTGCAAAGCACGTGGGTTTGCATTATTTGAACACTGATTCAGTACAGTATCACAGGATATCCTGCAAAATCAAATTATGCTTTTTGGTGAGCGCGATGATTTGCTGTTTAGCACCACTCAAATAAATCGATCTGGCATTTGCCTGAACCAAAATGTGCTGAATCTGATCTTTTCCGACCTTACTGTTGCACATACATGACATGTACGCAATTTGTATGTTCACCAACTGCTGACAGCTTATGCTACTTCTGTCTTATGATAAAAAAATGAATAGATGTGCACCCAAGATCGCAGCATGGTGCGTTTATTTGGAACAATACGATAAACAGCACAGTGGGTTTGGTGTTTTGCATAATGATTCAGGGACAAGAAAGGCTAAATATTTGAATTGAGGGAGTTTTAAGATAATGATGAGGGTGACATTGTGGGTCAAAGCATTGACAAATTAAGGAAGTTAAAAGAACACAGATGAATGAATGAACAAACCAAAAAGAATAAAAATGACAGAACTCTGAAAAGTAAACAAATCTCAGGAACAGATCCCATTAACATCACTTCGGGTACGAAATGACATATTTTGTGCATCCATGAACCCCATGAACGAAAACAACCCTTACCGCTGTCTAATATCCCCAGCATATCTGTTGTTTTCTTATTGCGTTCCAGTCTCACATCAAATCCAAGTGTCTTGAAGAGTTGGGACAGATCTTCAGCATCAACATCAGTCCCAGGACGATCATTCATGTCAGTTGACTTATCAAAATTATGGTTGTTAATGATCACACATACACCCATTTTAGGGTGGTTCATCTTGTAGACATCCTCATCGACATCTATGTCCATGCTGCAGAAAAAAACAAGAGATGATATAGAATTAAACATCAGTCCAGGAGTTTTCATTCAAATTTCATTCAAAGTCAATAATGTTGTGTAAATATGTTCAAATTTTTAACTGGCAGTAAATTACAAGATGTCAATTTAATTATATACCACAGCTACCTTAATTCCACCTGGCTGTCAAAACCAACCAGCCTACCTAAGTTCATTCCAGAACCATCTGTGCACTGTGCTGGTTTCAACCTCCCATGAAACGCATGGACGAAGCACAACCGCCTGCGAATAGGAGTTGGAATATTCAGAGTTTCTATGTATAGTTGGGGACTGTGTGAAAGTGCTGCATGCGAATGTGGTGTGACCCAACAATCAGCTGATCACATTATCAGCAAACTCAGTGTTTCCGCCAGCAGGGTAAAAGGGTAAAATTACGTACACAAAAATAATTCTAGGGTACAGATACATACCCAAAATAAATCCAGATTTTAAAAATTTGTTTAATATTCTGTACAATGAAACTCATATTTGATGAAGTTTTTAAAGGTGAAGAATGAGCCTGTGCCAACACGTTTATGCTAGCTATTCTGTGATTGGCTAAACGTGGTATTCACTGTGGGATTGAAGCCTTCACCTCAAGATAGAACATGGCGTACCGGTATATGGGATTATTGGTAGGCTTAATGTAAAGAATACGTCATACTGTCATGGCTGTACATTTTTTGCGATGTTTTCGAGTATTCCTTGTTTCTTGGTGAAGAGAAATAATATAACAAGACACCATACTACATCATGAATCGGACTATTTATTCTAAAATGTGAAAGCAAGTTTACAATTTTCCTGCTGACTGTTACATTTGTCATTAATTCTCATACAAAACATGGAAATGATCACCATGAGCTGGGTGGGATTTCTGACTCCAAATGCCGGGAAATCACTTCTCCGAGCATCTAGAAATCCTATTTTTTTGGGGGAAGGCCCCCAGACCCTCTGCCCATAGGCACCCGTGGCAGGCTTTGCCTGCCAGTTTCACAGTCTAAAAACTGACTAACTCCATACCCAAATTATTTCTTCTGGCGGAAACCCTGACATTGCTCAAAAAGGTGAGACTGGCACCGCACAGCTGGTCCTGGCGACTCGCGAGTGGCTGCTCGACAACACACTGCAAGGCTGTAGACACGCGCAAGGAGAAGAAGTAATTCCACTTGTCTATTGCTATATGTATTTTATAAAGCTGCATGAACAGCAGAGCAGGTATTGAACACACTGGCCAGGTATCCTGTCACTGCAACAAGATTTGAACCCAAAATGTCTGAAATGGGAGTCAAGTATACTAGCCACTACTCGGGATATGTCATCACCACCAGAATTATCATATATTTTAAAAATATGGTGTTGCATATATATATTTATATATATTATATATAATATATTCAGTGATTTCTGACATAAAACTCACCTTTCTGCAGCATTCGTTGCAGCTCTTCCCCCACTGCCTGTCAACACCTTATTTGCGTCTGGTTCATCGTCCATTCTCACTCTGCAACCACAAATGATGTCGGACTGAAAAGAAACACGTTTTATTTTAATCATTTAAAAAACAAAATAAGTCAAAACCAAATATTTCTAGGCAGTAATTTGATATTTTTTAGATGTCTATTGCTTTTGTGGGTGATACTATCTTGATATGTCACCGTTATGACGTGTATCCTAAATGTGGATGTCAATCCATTTTAAAATCCAGCTGATGTGTGTATGCAACCAATTTAGGCTGCCTCAAAACCATGATAGACGACACGGCATCCTGAAAGTCATGGTCAATGTAGAAATGTGTGAATTCCTATCAAAAGGCTATCAAATAACACAGATATGGATCAATATTTGACAACTGAACAAAACGGTGTCGCCAACATTCAACATATTTTAATGCATTGAGTACGCATAGGTGTTTTAATTACGCATGGTATATATTTCCACATGTATGTTATCATTGGATGTTTTTGTCTTTTGGAAATTGTCACGTGCAAAGGATTTAAAAAACAAAACAAGTCAAAACAAAATATTTCTAGGCAGTAATTTGATCTGTTTTAGATTTCTATTGCTTTTGTGGGTGATACTATCTTGATATGTCACCGTTATGACGTGTATCTTAAAAGTGGATGTCAATCTAGTTTTAAATCTAGCTGATGTGTGTATGCAACCAATTTAGGCTGCCTCATAACCATGATAGACGACACGGCAGCCTGAAAGTCTTAGTCAATGTAGAAATATGTGAATTCCTATAAAAAAGGCTATAAAAATTATATAAAGACTATAAAAATATATATGGGTCAATATTTGACAACTGCACAAAACAGTGTCGCCAACATTCAAAAATGTTTAACGCATTGAGTATGTATAGGTCTTTTAATTATGCATGGTATATATTTCCACATGTATATGTTATCATTGGATGTTTTTGTCTTTTGGAAATTATGACGTGCAAAGAAAAAATGCAATCGATACTAGTATCCCCCTACCGAAATTGCGTGTCACCAATGACATAACGGCTCAATTGCCAGTTATTATTCGGCTTATATGTATTGATGAAACACATGATGATACATTACAGAAGACTGTCAGGAACTCTCCTGCTAATACCTGTGCATGATTTAAGAAACAAAGCTTATTTTTTAAACATATAAAATCACATGTCAACATTTTTTTTCATTAGTGTAACGTATTTAAATGCTACCTCATAAATTATCAGACAAACATTTTCTAAGTGACACATCGCAAGATGTTTACGTATGACATGTGCATTTCAGTGGGTAGACCGAATGTAGATAAATAGTTTAGTTTTTGTATTATATCTCCATCTTTGAACTGTTCATAATTGTCCTCTCGGTGTGTGTCATAAGAGAACGGCATCTAGATCTGACAAGCAAAAGCTGACTATTAATCAATTAAATATTAACACAGGTCTGTGTGATGTGTCTAGTGTCGTAGTGTCGTAGTGTCGTAGTGTAGTGAGTAGTTTGTAGTGCTTGCGCTTCACACTTGCTTTCAGCTGCAACCGCCAGCTAGCCCCCTAACTATATTTGGTTATAAAATGAAATTTTCCTGAAATATTTAAATGTTCAACTATTTTTTAAATACTTTGTTACTTCTGATAGAATACCACCTTACCATCCCTACACATAGCACATCCTCATTCTCTGATAACCATCACTATGATACCCAAACATGGCAACAGGCAGCATATTTTCCCAGTCAGAAACACCCTGTTAAGCAGACAATAATTGTAGGTTATCAGTTCAGGCCATAAACCTGTTTGTTTAATTAAGCCACCAGGATGTCCTAGAAAGAGCCTATTAGCAGTTAACCCACCAGTTAGACAGGAAATGCCTATGATGTAGTCTGGAGACCATGGCATTTGACAGTAGCTGACAGTGCAACTGATAAGAACAAGAACTGCCAGTCTTTCTCTGTATAAGTAAGCTGGCTCAAGTCAGACTGCCTCCTACACTAGTATAATCCCATGCCAGCAGCCTGGCTAAAAAGTACAAAGGGGATGCTGAGACTGTTATGTGGACATGTGCTAACCCTCTCAACAACTAGTAGTCTAGGATCAGAAAATATAAATTGCAAACTTATTATATCAGCAGATTGCTGATTGTAGAAGTGAACGAATACCTCAGTCAGCCATGTACAGATCGTCACAGTGACCCACTGCAGTTCTGAATTTTCCTACTCTGGCTCAGTTGGTCCCTCACCATCTCAGCATTCCAGCCTCACCAGCCCCTGTTGAAAGGGTATTTATCATAGCCGAGAAAGTATTTTGCCCTGAACGGTGCAGCTTGAAAGACTCAACCTGTGAACAACTCATGTTCATTTGGTGCAAGGGCAAATAGATGATAAGATCATAGGATGCCACTAAAAAACTCAGTCATTATGGCATAAATGGTAACACACATAGCTGGATAACTAACTTCCTTAAACACCGTACCCAGAGAGTTCTTGTAGAAGGGAGATTTTTTGATAATGTCAATGTCGAGTCAGACGTGCCTCAGGGTACTGTTTTAGCAAGTGTCTTCCAATGTCCGCCTGACCCGTCCATACACAGATGGACCAGTTGGCCTTTTAAACTGACTTAAACGCTTTCAATAAATGGGGAAAAGATTGGGGTATGCACTTTATTGCAACAAAGTGCAATATAATGCAAATCGCCAGAACTCCAAATTCAAATACATTATCCAGATCATACTCACTTGGCAATCATATACTAAAACAAGTTGACACAGGGAAATATCTTGGGGTAATAGTCACAGACAACGTATCCTGGTAAACACGTCTCCCACACTTGCACCAAAGCCAATGCCACTTTATCATTCTTAAGGAGAAATCTTAAATCGTGTCCGCAGGTCCTAAAAAAAAGAGCTTATATTACCCTTACAGCGATAGAAATAAGCCAGAATATTTACTTGTCCGCTGGACAAGTAAGTTTTGAAATCCACTTGTCCGCCAAAATTGTTACTTGTCCGAGTGGTTATCAAGGGGAATCGAAGCTTCAGAAAAAAGTCTGTCTTATATCTATGACAACAAGCACAATGTTCCTGCTGTTTCGTTGCATGTACGCCCGAGTGATTTGTGATCAAAGACACAATTTGATTTAATCTGCAAATTTTTAAATTGCTAAATTATATTTGCAAATTGTTCTGGTCCATTATCATCATTATTCATCACGAATATTAAAAGTAGACACGTTACATGATGTATACCAATATTGTAGTGATGCTGATATGAACGCTTTTATCAATAACAAATAATTATTACGATGATAGGAATGAGACAATTGTTTTCCTTGCTATTTGTTATAATGTTGGAAAAACTGTTTATGTTTAATATGGTATATAACAGTGCATTACAAATTTTGCATCAGTTTGTCATTGAAGAAGCCACTCAACCATCTGGAACACGACCAATGCAAAGCCAGGAAATGTTGTCACAAAATTCCTAATAAACTATATAATCTGATATTATTTTGTTCAACCTCTATTTAATATTAACAAAGTTCTGTATTTTACAAATGAAGACAATATTCAATTGATCACCAGCAAACAAACATATTTTTTTCACAAATTTTATATTACCATTTCAATGATGTTAAAACAGTTTTAACGGTGCCCAAATTACATTTACCAGGTGGAATATCATTGATAGATTTAGTTACGTCGTAATGTTGCTGCCGCGCGCAGACGGATGTAGTTGGCGGACGCCGACATGTCAACGGCGGTTGGCACCCCGGCCGCGCGTCTTGCATAATTCGGCTACGAGAACTCGCAATTTATGGTTAAAATAAATGTGACATAGATACAACACTTCTGAAATGTCATTAACATTCCGTTTATCAACCACCACCATAGATTTACTGGAGAGCCAGTTACACGTCTTGAAAATTGTCACCGATCTGGATCGACTAACGTTCGTTGACTTATCTTGGGAAGACTGCCGAGTCCGCGTGGGTTAGGTGTAATAATGGTTAAAACTATATCATTATTCAAATAACAGGTAGCGATATAAAGTCTACTATTTCCAAAGTTCATCAAATATGATCTGTGAGTGGAAGCAAGTTGTACTTCGGGCCTTCGACCAAACTGAACGATTTACTATTTTGTGGAATACAGCCTCAACAGGGCCTGACCCAGGATCAAATTTTTGCCAGTCCAAATTTGTTCAGACATGCTACAAAGTGCGGTTGGGCACGCGACTGAACGCGCAATCGGATGCGGGATAGGACATGCAACTATGAGTATATATATACATACACCAGCATGGTAAATTTTGGTAATCACACTAAGTGTGTCCAATCATAAAATATAAAAATTAACTAAAAGTACAGTATACATAGTACCATTTATGAAGGCAAGGCAGAAAACATGGCTCACGCGTGATCAGAAATGTAAGTAGCATTTTTCATGTCAAATGGTGCATTTTCTGTTTAAAAGTGAAAAAAGAAGCCCATATCTGTTCAGAAAAGTAATATTTTATTTCAAAGGTAACTTTGAAAAATAATACATTCTGTCAAATATTTAAAATATCACAAAGTTATGATCTCTGCATCTAAATAATACTGTTTACTGTGTGGTTAACTTTCTAATAACATTTATTTGTGAAATATTTGCAACACAATAACATACATGTCTGGTTGTTCCTCATGCAGCAGTGCTATATATACATTGACAAATGTAATTTACACAAGCAATCATATGTTCAAATCATTGATGCCGTTTCATTTTAGCTAGCGCTATATATGACGCCATCCAACGGAATTTGTTAGAACTACAAAACGCGGGGTATATCACTTTGAGCCAGCGTAACCTAGGCTGCTGTTATTCCTTCGAGTTTTGTGTTCGAAACAGGAATGTGTACACTTATGCATGTTATAACGATGTGACAATTACATTTAATTAGCAACGTGTCTTCAATGCGCTTAGCGGCCAGCTAGACAACAATCACAAAACAGTTTATGTTAGCGCCTTTCGTCGGTGTCCCTGTTTACGTCAGTTGATACTAAGGTCTAGGAGCCCATATTTCGACAGGAGGCGTCACTGAGCGAAATCATGGCAGTCTACAATTTGTTTTTGCCCGCCATTTGGGAGGCTATCACGTGCGTCAATGCTTATGTTATGGCTTGGCGTGCCTCCAGAATGGCGGACTAACCACTCCATTTACGTACTTTGAAGAATGGAAATAACGCATGCTGCACCGTCTTGTATTGATACACGGTCTTTGCCTTTGGTTGACAGGACTCACGAGGTAGCACCAGCGCCATCACACTCGTAACGATTTGCAATACGTGTTTTAAAAATCGGCATAAATTCACCAAAATAAATGAATACCGTTGCATAGTAATGTTTGTTTCAAGATATCACCAATAAAGTCAGTATCGTTTATGGTGTTGGTGATTCTACTCTTTTAGCGTTTGTCGAGTTTCCGTTCAAAAACACAAATCCCGCGGAATTCCATTTGTTTTCCAAGAACGCATCGTAATCGGCAAGTGCTTATTGTATCTCCCTGCCCTGATGTTGACTTCACATAGGATTATTTAGTCTACATAGACATAGGCAAGTGTCGGGTGCCTTTCAAGGAGCCAGGGCTAGCGGGTAGGTAACAATTAGTCTAACAAGTCGCGGCTAGCAGGTAGGTGACAATTATCTTAGCATGTCGAGGCCTGGTGTGTGTCGGGGAGCTGGCCAGGCGATCCGGGTGGGCAATTTTCAAAACCAGTCTCGATTTTGTAACTGGCTTTGCGGCAGTTTCAATGACGTCGTAAAAATGGCATGGATGGGCTGGCCCGCGCAAAAAAACACAATTTATGAATACACCCGTCCGCAGGACGGGTCTCTCAGTCGAACACTGACGTACAACATACTGGCGGCGGAATGACAAGACGCCGACACACTAACAAAACTGCAACGTGCGCGATTGCTAGCGAACTACATCTACGTTTGAATTTTCTCAAATAAAAAGTTTGCAATGTTGCACGCGTCCTATTTAATGTAAATTTTCACTTGTCTACCGGATAACCATGTAGTTATTTTATTTGTCCGGGCCAAAAATCAGTTGTCCCGGACAAGTGCTATTTTGAATTTATGTGTGACATAATTCATTAGAACTTCCCACTGCTCTCTTGAGTAACAGAGGCAGGGATATGAACATTATTTCACAATATTTGTATGTAGAATCAAAACAGTCATCATTATATGATACACGATGCCCTTTTTATTTCAGATATTGTTCGCAGTTACCTGCAGTGACACTGATCTTACGCTGATCTGTGTCTGACAGTTAACTGTGAAGGTACCAAGCCACAGAGTTGTCTGAATATGACACCCATCACCTGCCTCCATACGTACACATTTAATATGGCTGATTCTATATCTGATATCTACTTTGAACAGTGTCCACTCAACATAACACAAACATTACTAATAGACATCATGTTGAAGAACACAACGTTATTTTGCAAGAAACTGAAATATGAACCTTGCTTCACAGATCTTGCAGCCTATTGGCGATAAATTATGAGACAATCAACTTCCAATATTACAAAAAGACTATTATGAGCAGAGCAGACATCTTCTTCATGGCTTGCCTCCCATGGGCCATGGGGAGTAATGCAGAAAGCAGTCTTGCATTTGGCATATTTGGATTCAGCATCGGAATACTATGAACAATTTATAAACATCACTTCATCAAGTTCATGTTAAAATGCGGTATATTACATTATGAAGCATTGACAACTGATTACTGGTCTGTACAGAGCATGCAGCATTCATCCAACCTGTCATGACACAGTCACACATAGACACAGTGAACTAGGAGTATGAATATTGTATTTCATTATCATGTATCATGATCTGTTGAGTTTATGTGCTATTTAGCCAATATTTACTTAATAAAGTTATTGTTAAAGCTATATGACTGGTTAATGTATATTTATTATAACGTTTAATGTGGTGGTCAACATTGCATAAATTATATAACTGTTAATAATTATGGACATTCCGGCCTTTTATCGAAATGTAGTGGTCAATCGTTAGCATGCTAATATTAGCCAATATTAACTTATTAATTAAGTTACTGTGAAATGACTGGTTAATGTGTATGTATTACCACAATCACTGTGGCTTACTGCTTTCATAAATTATCCAAATATCTTCATAATCATGAACATTATGGCCTTTTACTGAAATGTGTCGGTTTGTCGAGGTTGCGCACTGATTAGCTAATATTGACTAATTAAATAAATTATTAAATGATTTGTTAATGTACATTTATTACCATTATTAATGTGGTTATTCACATTACATAATATGTATAAAATCTTCATAATCATGGACATTATGGCCTTCAACTGGAACGTTTTGGTCTGTTGAGTTTTGCATGCTATGTAACTAAAATTAACAAATTTATTGCATTAATTTGTGTATAATTAGTACTAAAAATATTAAATATTATAAATTTATTACTCTTATCAATGTGTTTGAAAACCCTGAAGACAGTATTTAAATATCTGTATAAATAAAAAAGTTATGACATTTTAAAGCAAATATTTACCTATAGAAAACACAAAAATGAGTCCATTTTGCCATTGTAAGAGATACACAAAAATTATGCTGTTTTTCCATCTTAATCGCAATATCTTTTGATCTATTAAAGGTATGTTAATAAAATAAACAGTTATGTGATCCTTAACCTATCAGACCTGGGGCGGAAGTACTCGGTACTCGTGTACTCGAGTACATTTTTGAAGTACTCGTACTCATAAAACTTATGGGTCATGTACTCGTACTCATTGTACTCAGATTTTACGAGTACATCTGAGTATTTTCTCAATATATACTGGGAACAATTAATTTATTTGCAGTTATAAAATCAAACTTTCCTGAAATATTTAAATGCTCAACTATTTTTTTTAATACTTTGTTATTTCACATAGAATGCCACCTTGCCATCCCTACACATAGTACATCCTCATTCTCTGATAGCCATGAGTCCATGACTATGATACCCTAACATGGCAACAGGCAGCATCTTTCCCCAGTCAGAAACACCCTGTTAAGCAAACAATAATTGTAGGCTATCAGTTCAGGCCATAAAACTGTTTAATCAAGCCACCAGGATGTCCATAAAGAGCCAACTACTAGCAGCAGTTAACCCACCTGTTAGACAGGGAATGCATTTAATGTAGTCTGGAGACCATGCCACTTGGCACTGGCTGACAGTGCTAACTGCTAAGAACAAGAACTGCCAGTCTTCCTCTGTAGAAGTAAGGTGGCTCAAGTCAGAAGTTACCCTACACTAATATAATCCAGTGCCAACTTAGTGTGACACCAGTGAAGCCATGTGGCATGATAGTCTAGGTCAGAGAGAACAAGCACTGAGGGAGCAGAGATAAGAGAAATGCTAAACAAAGACATGTAGCCAGTGGGATGCCAGGTAACAAATCCTCCTGTTGGTTGCTTTGTTTTACATGCTTAACCTGGAGACAACCAGCAAAGTTCAATGATTGGCTGGGGGTATCCACTGATCAGTCTCTTTTACCCACTCATTTGTGATCATTAAAGACAGATATCAACTTGATTGGCTAAGTTTTTTTCTCAAATGTCAATTGTACTTTATGATTGGTTTACGTGTGCCTAGTTGGTCGGTGACTCAATATTGCCCCTAGATATATCATGACAGTGATACCACATGCCTACATTGCAGAGAGATCTACTACATTGTCGATTAAGTTAATTGTAGTATTGTTTGTTCAACTTTGTTGCAAGAGCTGAAGTATAAAACTAGTACTAGTAGCATGTCGACTGTACTTAGCCATTAGCCATAGCTGGGAAAGTATTCCGCCCTGAACGGTGCAGCCTCAAAGACTCAACCTTTGAACAACTCATGTTCATCCGGTGCAATGGAAAATAGATGCAGAAATCATAGGATGCCACATAAATAAATGTCATTGTCGATGAAATAAAGTTTTTTTTTACAATTTTCCTCATAAAAAAATTGATCAACTGCCATTGTATATTCACTTGTGCTGAGTTATATAAATTAGATTTATTTTAATAATTTTGCAATATGTTATTATTTAATATTTATATTTACACAAATGTACTTGTACTCGTACTCGTGAGAATGTACTCGTACTCAGCTTTTAACAATGTACTCGTACTCGTCCATCGTCAAAGTACTCGTACTCATGAAAATGTACTCGGCCCCAGGTCAGTAACCTATTACCTTTAATTTAAGCCAATTCCCAATGTTCTAGCATGATATTGAATTTTTTGTTGAAGTGCCTACTAAAAGCGTCATTAGTTAATGCAAAGGATGCCCCACAACTTAAGGAACTGCTAGGCCGTGCGCAATGCTCATAGACCAACCAACATTATTGGCGCGATACTCTGCTGGGATTTGCCGATTATTAAACAGAAACCGAAACCGTCACCGATGTGGTGCACTAGTCTGCGTTCGCTATCAAAATATCTGTCAAAAACCTGTTTGCCTCGTTTTAATTTGAGACAAATAACTTTGTTGCAAGTCTGTAGACGTCCTTTGCTCATTGTGTCCGATATATCTGACTAAATATGTATTTAATACGAGATCCAGCTATATAATCGTAATGACGTAAATGAGGCAGAAACTCAGATACTGAGATAGGGCAGAAACCGAGTAACTAAGAAGTTAGACTAAGTGACATCATATATCGAACAAATATCAGCTGCCGCACATCTGACACTTCACATGTACACAAGCACTACGAACTCCCGCGTTAATCCGGACAAGCTAATAAAGTAAACTTACTTTGACTTCGAATTGATTTACACTCTGCTTCTATCCTTGCACGAGTCCAACACTGAATTTCTTTCGCGTTTTGTGTCACTACCCCTTCACCAGAGGGCGCACACGGCGGTGTCGTGCCAAATCCCTCGCACTGCAGTCCAACATTCTCGCGAAGGGGTGCGAGTAATCTGGCAAAAAGGCTGGCATGATCGCCATGCCATATTCCTCGCACCTGCTAAATTCTTCTCCTCTCTCTTGGTCTCTATGCTATATTCCTCGCACATGTTTTTTATTAAGCTATCTAGATGGTTCTGCTAATCTACCTTGGTGAACTTATGCTGACGAAGTGATGCGGGGCTAGGGAATTGCGAATCCGCAAGGGGCGCGTCGGTAGGTCGGTTGCCGTTTGTACACACTAGGGTTTTTCTGCTCAGGGAATCTCCTTTTATGAGCTTCGCGTTCATCGTATTACGGGGATGCCACACTTCTCACGAAGCCAATATGACGGAGAACGCCATCGTAGAAATGTCAACATTTTAGGCGAATTATTTATATTTGTTTATGATGAGTGAATATGCCATATGTTCGGATAATTACATCTTTGTTTTAGTATAATGAAGTTTTCTTAAGTTTGGGTAGTAGATACATATGTATATAATAAAAATACCCTGAACGTTTCATACAAATCGGATCGCTCACTTTGCGCCAAAGTCGCTTTGAAATTACCGCCCATAGCTTACATTGACTGGTGGTATTTAATTTAATTTACAGATAATCGTCAGCAGACATGTCAAGGTTGACAAACAGAGGTGCATGAGAAGTATTTACTAAATATAATACAGCTGATGAAGTATGTAAAAATTAAGGTTCTTAATTGAAGCATGTGGCAAACGGTATGTGCATGTATTGATTCAGTTAATTAGCATAAATATTTATAGTATATATAACAATGATGATCAGTAATTACTTAACATACCATTAACTTTTTGTAATGATATGAAAAAAATATATGCATACCCACATTGTAATTTGCTGTTTTTTCTCTATGAACATTAATATTTGTTATTTTAAACTTTTTCATATATACATCACCAGACTTATTGTTTGGTGAAAATATAATTTGTAAATACAACGAGAGATAATTAACATCAACATGATGTCAGCCATATGAAGGAATGTATAAAGGTCTTGAATCTTGATACATTTTTATGAGATTTCATCATTATCCATTCCGGTTATAATCCTAAAATAATGTATTTAGGTGGGCATTACACCATATGTGTCCCGTTTAGGAAATGTATTCTTTATAATTAATTAATGTTAGCTAAATGTGAAACCATATATAATTTCATTTTATTTATTATGGAATATTTATGTTGTTAATATCTTACTTGTTAACAGTGTTAACTATTTAGTTATATGGGCTAATAAAAATAGATATACAAAATACGTTATTAATAGTATACATAGTATTATTGATTACGAATGCCTCTGTATGGCATATTGTTTGGCAAATTATTGTATCTGTTGCTAAAACATAATCATGTTAATTTGTTTGGCAAAATATAATTGATGAATTACATTACAATGTACATTGTATTGGATTTTGAAAGATGAATTGATGAATGTTTGGACAATTTATACTTATGAATAAACTCTTTACAGGTCTCAATATATGTTGTGAAGTGTTGGTTGGCTCTGCAAATAACCTTTTTTGTTTTTCTTCCGATAGCTGCAGTCCACCATGTTCTTGTAGCTGTTAAAATTGGATAAACCCTTCAAATGACCAAGAGGATCTCCTCGAACGGGTCCTTCCCGAATTCGCCCTGTCGCCATGCCGCTGTCATGCCAAATTACTGTGTAAATAAATAAAGGTGTTAAATCTACAGAAGGCCTTGGTATTAATTAAATACATATGTATTCATTATTCAGCCCGTATCCAGGATTTTGAAAAGTGGGGGCACATCAGACATTCAACGACACACAATAAAATATAATAGAATAAATAAATAAAATAATAACTATAACAATTTTAATAAATAACTAAAATTGTCTAAAAAGTTTCCATTAAGATAGCAAATTTAACCTTTATTTTCAGAATCAGACATGAAATTTGCAAAAAATTAGATTATTAGTACAACATAATACTAACAAAACACAAATTTTATTCAAGGATTGTCTTAAGGTAAAATGTTTCTAACATATTACAATACAAGATGTTTTAATTGTACCGTATAATCTTCGCTTAAAATGTCTGAATGCATTGAGATAGCAAGGTGACTGACTTGACAACTTACTCTTAGTGTCATGATGGCACAGTATATGTTTTACTTGTAATGCACCACTCGTAATGCATTACTACTTCTACTGTGGATTACAACCACCAACAATATAGAACACTGGCCAAAATAATGACATCATCTAGCGATTAACAGCGAATACAATGTTCGCACCATCATTACCAACTGAATGCAATTCACATGAAAGCTACGTACCAGACAGGTTTCATACAAATCTTGTTCTTACCGCATTATATAAAAAAATGTGTTGTTTAATGTCGCCCAACACGGCTTAACGAGGCAAAATAGAAAGTTATCGCAAACAGGAAATACAGCCTTCCATTTAAGTTACAACTACAACTCACAGGACATGCATGACGATCGACGTGGACACATGCAAAGATATACACATTACCAACCTTAGGGTGTCCCATTACAACTAACTACTGAAGGTGTGATCCATGTTCACACCTTCCGCGGCTGTTTTTAACATTCGATAGCTTTGAACGACAGAGCATATAGAAGGCGACTTCAAAGGACTTTTTCTGGTATCTGCCCAGAAGTGGGAAGATTTCTCGAACATATGTGGGTGACCACTAACCTAAAACCGACAGTTCAATGCCAGAAAGCAGCAAAGAAAGCCATGCAAGCTCTTGGCATGGTAAAGAGAACTTTTAAGCACATGACCAAGAAATCATTTGTGACACTCTACCGCCCTTATCTGGCAAAGGACATTGACATCCTCGAAAAGGTACAGCGAAGAGCGATCAAGCTGGTTATCAGCAAAGCAAAGCTCACTTATGAACAACGATTACAACAACTGAAACTACATTCGTTGTATTACCGGCGTCTGAGAGGCGACCTTATTGAAACGTATACAATACTTAACGGAATCAACAAAGTTGAAGCTCGTCATTTCTTCCAGGAGAGTGACAATACAGCAACACGTGGACACACAACAAAGCTTTTCAAGCAAGCCATGCAGAAATACTTCTCATGTAGAGCCGTGGATCAGTGGAACAGGCTCGAAACGTATATCCCACAACATGTGGTAGAAGCCAAGACCGTCACACAGTTTAAGGCCAGACTTGACAAGCACTGGAACAGTCTGGGATATGGGCACCAACAAAGGCCAATGTGTAAGTGGTGGCCTGTGGTGGCGTGAGACAACCACGGCGCTGACCGAACTCCTAGTCAGTCTGCAGAATACGCAAACTCAAGTCGAGGAGATCATAGATAAGTAGTCGAAGAAAACATTGACGATCTGTCGAAGAAGATGATCGAGTTTGAAGAAATGATCAAGAAAGTCGAGCATGCGATCGACTACAAAGAAAACCAGTCAAGACGCTGTACTCTATGTTTCGACGGCGTTGCTGAGGTCGACGGCGAGACGTGGGAGCAGACGGAGAAGAGCGTGCGCAGGGCTGACAACTGACCTAGAACTCCCCGAAGCTTAAGTGCGCGCCATCGACATTGAGCGCGGACACCGAACTGCCGTCACGGGGACGATAGCCCGGACCATCGTGGTCAAGTTCGAGTCGTTCAAGGACGGCCGCGAGCTGGTACTGCAGGCGGCAAAGAAGAAACGGCCTCTTGGCATCTACGTGAACGAGGACTATACGCAGAGTGTCGTGGCGAGGCGGAAAGAACTGCTACCAAAATGATGAAGACCAGGGAAGAGGGCAAAATCGCGTATTTGTCATTTGACAAACTGGTGGTAAGAGAGCGACATGATGTCGCAAGCCGTGGTTAGACAACCAAGTACATGCTGAATATCCTGACAAACGTTGTTTCGATCACTTAACCATGGCGTCAACTATACAACAAAATGACGGGTTAACGCCTGCGTGTGATACACAGTATGATTATAATGAATACTGTTACGAACACGATATTGATACTGATTGTTTGTTGTACGATTTACCCACTCACTGTAAATACTACACCCCAGCACAATTGTTTCAACCAACTTTAGCAGTGCTGGAAAAAGCAGCCAAACAAACTGAGTATGATACACTTTAGTGCCCGGAGTTTAAAGGCTAACTTACCCAAGATTAAAGGCACTATCCAAAGCATGGAGTATAAATGTCATATAATTGCTATATCAGAAACGTGGCTTAAAGAAAACTGTTGGGACGGAACTGAAGTAAACTGTAACGACGTCGTATTTTCGGGTTACAAACTGTACTGTAACAAAAAAACAATTGCCAGTCTTCTGATATTTGATTAAGGAACATATCGTATGCTGTTGATGACTGTCTTAAAAGCATCTTTATTGAGATACAAATTAGTAAACACGAAAAAGTCAATGCCGGTTGTGTGTATAGAGCACCGAATACCAGCATCAGCAAATTTAATGACAATCTGTCATTCATACTGGGAAATATCACCAGCAAAATTGTTTATATATGTGGTGACTACAATATAGACTTAATGCACTGCGAAGAGCAAGCTGAATCAAAATACTTCATTGATCATATGTTCAGCTCTTGATTATATCCCTAGATCATTAGGCCCGCACGAATAACAAGCACGACTGCTAGTAAAATAAATAACATTTTCTGTTCTGAACTGTTAAACAAAATGTGCGGCATTATTTTAAGCGATGCTACATATCATATGCCAATTTTCGTTCTGTGTGATAACAGCACTTATGCGGTTATTAACGATGATCCAATATATAAATGTATCAGATGAGGACTCATTAAACATATTTGAGCACTATTTAAATTATGCAAACTAGGACACTGTAATGAACGAGTCAAACCCTGATTTAGCGTTCTCGCGTTTTATGTAAATACTAAGTAACACTTATAACGATGCCTGTCGTGTCAAAATGACAACGTATTCGAGAAAAACAAAAAACGATGATAAACCTTGGTAATCAAGAGGGCTAAAAACGCTTGCATAAAGAAGAATAACCTGTACTTAGTATTTCAAAAAAATAGTACAGGATTTACAGAAAGCCGCTACAAAAATAAGTTAACAAAATTATTACGTCTAGAAAAGCAAAACTAGTAGGCCTACACAC
The DNA here is from genome assembly GCA_963995525.1 of Escarpia spicata. Classification (NCBI taxonomy): domain Eukaryota; kingdom Metazoa; phylum Annelida; class Polychaeta; order Sabellida; family Siboglinidae; genus Escarpia; species Escarpia spicata. Next base: position 5,963,265 of record OZ023210.1, read on the forward strand.
ACAAAATCATCGGCGATTGTAAGCCTAATATAAGGGAAACGTGGAAAACTCTTAACAGCATAATAGGTAAAAGAAAATCTCATACCACATATTTGAATAAGTTTCATGTTGGTGAAAATCTAGTAGTATTAGAAAATAAAGAAATAGGTAACCATTTTACAACTTCTTCGTTGACATAGGTACTAAATTATCCAACCTCATAGAACCCTGCTTGGGAAAAAAGCCAACCGACTTAGTAAAACATACTGTATCACAATCAGTGTATATGTCCCCCGTTACTGAGCAAGAGGTACTCGAAATTGTGTCTGGGTGCAAAAGTAAAACTTCATACGGACATGATGAAATCAGCATGAAAACAGCATGTAATAAAGCAAATTATACAATCGCTAACCCACATTTTAACAGATCTTTGATCAGCGGATCATTTCCAAATGATATGAAATTAGCAAAAGTCATTCCTATATTTAAGTCGGGAGATCGTTTTCCATTTTCTAATTAGAGACCTATATCCCTCTTCTCTAAATTTTCAAAAATACTTGAACAAATATTCCACAAAAGGCTAACGTCTTTTATTGAAACACAACGCATATTGACAGATGGACAATATGGCTTTAGAAGTAATCACTCAACTTCCCTAGCTTTAACAGCATTTGTCGAAAAAGTTACTTCCGCAATGGATCAATTGTTATCGACCTAAAAAGCATTTGACACATTGACCACAGCATACTGCTAAGTAAATTGCATTGCTACGGAATAAGGGGTCTGGCTCTGGACTGGATAAAAAGCTACTTAACCAACCATAAACAATATGTATGCTACAACAGCAGTAACTCAGAACAAAAGGAAATCAAGTGTGATCGAGTCCCGCAAGGTTCAACCCTTGGCCCATTATTATGTATTCTGTACATAAATGACATGTGTGAAGTCTCAAAATTGCTTCATCATTCTGTTTGCTGATGATACAAACAATGTTTTATTCCGCTAGTAACACAGATGATGTAAGCACTGTTGTTAACAACGAACTAAAAAAACTAGACCTGTGGTTCCGAGCGAACAAATTATCGCTCAGTGTGAACAAAACACATTTTATGACGTTTAACAACAAACTTTCTTAGAGTAACCATTGATGAAAACTTAACATGGCGAGGAAACATAAAAATGGTTGAATCAAAAAGCATAGCAGTTTTGTATAAAACTATGCATGTTTTTGATTGTCAAGCGTTACACACATTATATAATTCACTTGTTCAACCACATATGTCATATTGCTGTGAGATCTGGGGAAATACTTATAAATCTAGACTCAGAAAACTATCTGTTACAAAAAAAAGCTGTACGGATTATTTATAACCTTAATTACCATGATCGTACATCTGCATTTTTCCATCTCTCAAACATATGCTCAAATTTCATGATTTAGTTAAATACAAGACTATGATTATACTTTATAAAGCAAACAACCATTCTTTAGATGGTCGTGTTCAAGCATTATTTGAACCAACCGCAGCTGTACACATGCATGATACCAGACAAAGCAAACTGTTCTATGTTAAAAAGACCATCCTCCGACTGCTGTTACTCACTGCCAAGTGTATAAAAACGTGGAGCAATTTACCAAATAAATTGACTCAGCTTGTGTTTAACACAATTTAAAAAAACACTCAAGTTGTCATTACTCTCTACATATTTGTGAATTGTTAATTGAAGATGATGTTTAGTTAAACCCATATATTAGCAACACAATCACTATGGTAACAAGTTTATATATGTGTTGTGAATATTAATTTGTAATTTATTAAGTTTTTCTAGTTTGAGAAAGGCATATAACAACATATAAGTCTATGACATGACATGGGAACGAAGAAGTAGAATATACAATGGGGGGTACTGTACTAAGTACTACTGTAAAAGAAAATGACTTAGGGTTAACCATTAGTGCTGATATGAAGATTTCAGAGCAGTGCGGAATTGCAGCTTCAAAGGGAAATCAAATCCTTGGATTAATTAGGCGAAACATAACGTATAAGGAAAAAGAGCTAATAATACCGCTGTACAAAACAATAGTTAGGCCTCATTTAGAATATTGTATTCAAGCGTGGAGGCCATATCGCAGGAAGGACATAGAAATGCTAGAAAGAGTGCAGAGGAGAGCAACTAAAATGAGACCAAATCTGAGGGATCTTAGTTACGAAATACGCCAAAAAAAATGCGGTTTAACAACACTAGAGACCAGGAGATTGAGAGGAGATCAGATAGAAGTGTTTAAAATATTGAAGGGTTATGAAAATATTGATAGAAATATGTTTTTCTCAGTTAAGAAAGATAGAAGGACTAGAGGACATGAACTTGCATTAGCAAAGGAGCAGAGTAGATTGGATATAAGAAAGTTTTCATTTTCACAAAGGACTGTAAATGAATGGAACAGATTACCTGCTGATTGTGTGGGTGCTAGTAGCGTGAATATGTTTAAAAAAAAAATTGACACATACCTCAGACGGGCGGGATACACATAGATAAAAGGGTCGGACTCTCGATAAACCAAAGGGCTTCCTTGTCCACCTGCCACCTATAGTTAATTCTCTGGGTGGTAATCTTGTTAAATCTTGACTTCAGCTATGTCCTTTCAGCAGCAGCAGCAGCAGCAGCAGCAGCAGCAGCAGCAGCAGCAGCAGCAGCAGCAGCAGCAGCAGCAGCAGCAGCAGCAGCAGCAGCAGCAGCAGCAGCAGCACACCATACTGTGCATGCATTAAGTTGTTGTTGAATAAACTTTTATTAATTCATTTTATATACCAATTATTACAGTGCATGCCAACATTAATATTTAGAAAATGTCATTTATTAAACACAAACAGTTGCAAAATTAACTAAGATTAGAATATGTTAACACCTTACATTGCCTTAGATGTAACTGTGCACTATGTATCTCGTAATAGAACATTTAGCGAATGTCATTGTTTCCAAACTCGGCTTCCAAAAATAAACTTACCATCTGACGTTTCGTGTGGCCAAAGAATACTGGTCTTGGCAATACGGCCACGATGCTGTCATTAATTACTGAGGAACATTTAGCGAATGTCAATGTTTCGATCCAAACTGAACTTCCAAAACATTTAGCGAATGTCAATGTTTCCAAACTCAACTTCAAAAAATAAACTTCCCATCTGGCGTTTAGTTTGGCCAGAGAATACTGGTCTTGGCAATATGGTCCTGATGCTGTCATTATTTACTGAGGAGATAACTGGACTTTCTGACATTACAAATTTACCAAACATTTTTCTGCTCGCACGCAATAAGCTGATCATTATCATTGATGTGTTATGTTGTCTATATATTCAATAGTACGTTACTTATGTATAGAATCAACATATTGACGTAACGAGCCTTGTGAAATTGAAGACGAGGATTTATTCAAGATGGAGGATTTCTGTGTCGGCGCCACTGCGCATGCACCAAGTATGGACGTTGTATGGAGAGCCAAAATGGTATGAATCACGACATCTCCTTTCGTTAAATAATAAACAAAAAGTCTTGTAACAATAACTATTAATTAGGGTTCATTCGATATGCCAGTGTGCGGTAATTATAGGTCCAATCTATTTGGCGGCTTGATCATTCGACTGGATCGCCTTGCCTCAACAAGTCGCGTGTGGCGGCTGTCACTGGCGATTCGGGTTGCAGGATCGCACTGGGATGTACAGCCACTTGATCATCTTCGACGCCGTCATCTACATCATCGTTCGAGGCTTGTTCTTTCCATGTTTCTTGTGTGTTACGCAAGTGTCGCCGATTGCGTCTGTATGCAGCGCCTTGTTCTGTCAGAATGTTGTACGATCTGGGCGTTCTCGCCTTGCTGGTGACCTTGGCCAGGTCCCACGTTTTCCCGAGTCGGATTCAGCATTCGCATAGTCTGTTGTGAGGATAGAGGTGCGAGTTCCGTCGCCGTGCGGTCATGGTATGCCTTATATCCATCTTGTCGTTGTTGCAGATATGCATTTACATCTCCATTCGAGCGTGATGAGACTGTAGGTAGATTTGACTTGTATCGTCTACCATTAAGAAGTTCGCACGGAGATGGCAGGTTGTGGTCGATTGGGGTTGTCCTGAGGCACAACATCGCCAAATGAGGGTCACTGCCGCTTTCCTTCGCCTTTGTGAACAGTTTTTTGACTGTTTGAACTGTCCGTTCTATGAACCCATTCGACTGTGGATACAATGGTGAGCTTGTGACGTGCTCAAACCCGTATCTCGCACTAAAGACCCGGAACTCTTCAGAGCTGTATTGCGTACCGTTGTCAGAAATCAGTCTTTCCGGAATTCCATGCTCGTCGAAGATTCCTTTAAGTTGATTGATGACAGTGTTAGAGCTGATGTTGCTCAGTTTTCGTACGATCGGGAACCCTGGAGAGTGCATCTGCTAGTTTGACATCACTACCAGGAACGTACTTGATGTTCACGTCGTACTGCTGTATGCGGAGTAGCATACGTGCCAACCTGGGCGGGGCAGCGATCAGATGTTTGCTGTAGATAGACTCCAGCGGTTTGTGGTCTGTGTGCACTTGCACGTGCCGTCCATAGACGTATTGGTGGAACCGCTCAAGTCCAAACACGATGCCCAGCATTTCGCGCTCAATGTTGGAGTAGCAACTTTCTGTTTCGGTGAGCGACTTGCTGGCGAATGCAATGGGGCCATTGTCTTGCAGCAGTGCAGCACCAAGTCCCCTCTGTGAAGCATCCACTTGAATGATGAGCGGCTTAGTACTGTCATAGTATCGGAGCACCTCACTGGAAGATATAGTCTTCTTCACGTCAGAAAACGCAGCATCGTGTTCTGGTCCCCAGTCACAGGGAACGTCCGTCTTGCACAAATCTCTGTGTGGTGCCGACAGTGCAGCTAGATGTGGGGTAAATCTTCCCAGATAGTTCGCCAATCCGAGAAAGGTCTGTAGTTCCTTGACATCTGTCGGTGCTGTCATGTTGCATATCGCGGTCACCTTCTCTGGGTCTGGTTCGATGCCCTCTGCACCAATGATGTTTCCAAAGAACGGAATGCGTTTGCACCGGACGACCATCTTCTTCTCATTGAAACGTAAACCGGTGGCACTTGCTCGTTCCAGTACTGCTGTCAGATTCGCATCGTGATCGCTGCCATCTGACTTGTAGCCCACAACGACGATGTCATCCGATATGCCGGTAACTCCGGGTATGTCGCTGAACGTTTCGTCAACCTTCTTTTGAAATACATCTTGGGCGCAATTCAGCCCGAATGGCAACCTCATGAATCTGTGTCGCCCGTAAGGTGTGTTGAAGGTTGTGTGGTAGGAGCTTTCTTCGTCCAGCTTGATGTTCCAGTACCCACTCCGGGCGTCGAGGATAGTGAAGAACTGTGCCCCATTGAGCTTCGGGAGCACATCGTCGAGCGTTGGTGTGAAGTGGTGTGGTCTTTTTATTGCCTTGTTCAGGTCTTTTGGGTCCAAGCATAATCGAAGCTTTCCGTTTGGCTTGGTAACACATACACACGAGTTCACCCAGTCTGTTGGGCGATCAACTTTGGCTATGATGCCCAGTTGGATAAGTGTATCAAGTTCCTCTTTCAGGGATTCGCGTAGTGCTACTGGCACACGACGTGGAGAGTGCACTACTGGCGGCACAGTTGGGTCGAGTGTGACGTGATATTCCCCTTCGAAACACCCAATTCCATCGAACACATCTGCGTAGTCGTTCAGTATTCGTGCTTTTGCCGCTTCATCCCCTTTCGGCCGAGTAGTGCAGGCGGGCACAGGTGCTGTGGTGTCTGTGTGTCGTTCCGCAGTAGGGCCGATGTTCATGGCGTAGTTTAATGTTACTAGCTTCAGAGCTCTGCATGTCGGAAGACCAATGATAGTAGGTCCACTTGATTTCACAACATGAAACGTGCTTACTACTGATTCGTCTCGAACTTGAAGCTTGCATGTGCCATAGTGTGTAACCGTATGTCATCCGTACGCAGTGATCCGCATGTTAGATGGATGCAGATTCGTGGGAATGCCATCTTGCGTTACGTTGCAGCGAGGAGACATTGTCTTGTAAGTGGTGAGAGGTATGACGTTTCCTTCGGCACCTGTGTCGAGCTTGCAAGTGAGCTGATTTATGCACTGCGGAGACTGAACTGTCAATTGCACTAGAGCCTGCGTACTTTCAGTGTTCCCAGCTTTCCCCAGTGTGTTTATTTCAAGCTTGTCGAAGTACAGTTCACTCTGGTTGTCACTGCCCTTCGTGTTTTCGGGGGTGTGTATGCCTTGCTTTTTTGCCATTGCCGGACGGGTCGGCCTTCGTGCTCTGGCGTTTTGGGCACTGCCAATGCACATCTTTATCCAATGGTTTGCCTTGCCACAGCCACGGCACGTAGACCCGTATGCGGGACATTCTTCGAGGGCGTTTGTATAAAACCGCCCGCATTGTCTTCCACAATGACCACAGTGACTACTGTCGTACTGTTGTACTGTGCGCCCTGGGTTTTGCTTAGACCTCCCATCCTGTGTTGTGCTGTAGTTGGCTGCACTCTGCCATGGTTTGCGTTGTGCCTGTGGCCTACGGTTGCTCATTGCATGAATGTTCGATTCGGCTCTAAGGTTTTGTAGTTGCTGTTTTGTAGCTTCTTCCGTTATGGCTATGTCAATGGCTTCGTCTAATGATAATGTTTCGTCTCGTTGGATGAGCTTTGACAGTACACGCTCCGAGTTAGTGCCAAATATGAGAGTGTCCAGCATGTGTTCATTGGTATCTGCATATTGGCATTCTCGTGCCAAAATGCGTACTGTTTTCATAAATGCATCAACACTTTCCCCATTTTCTTGTTTGATTGATCTCAATTTGAATCTAGCAATTCTGAAGTTGCTTTTTGGGGCCACATATTTTTCGAACCGGTCCCAATACACCGATAGTGTGTTTGATTCGGTGTCAGATAGGTCCCATGTGCTAGCAATTTCAATGCCTTCCTCCCCAGACCATAGAAGTAGGTATTTCACTTTCACAGTTTCAGTTTTTTCAACAAGAGGACCTTCAAACATGAGTTGGCACATGGTCTTGAATTTTTGTAATGCCTGTGGTACATCTGTCGACGCCCAGTCCATTGTTGGTGCGGACAATCCAGCCATTTCCGCCATGATGTCGGTACGTTGTATGCTTAGCCGTAGGCTTGAATCGTATCTTTATTTATTTTAATGTTCAATGACAATGACCATATTATGGTCTCATAAAGACTGACATTCCTCCTACCTTGTCTGCTGGCGTTGGCACATAGGGTTTACGTTACCGCACGACGCTGGTGATTGCATTCGGATTTCAATGACAATGCTTATACATTGTCTTCGCTTCTGTCAGTTTGGCGTTCGGTCTTGACTCTTGTCGACTTGAGTTGAGTCGCTGCGCTACCATTGCGACGTCAATCTAAATTATGTAGGCCTTGTGTTTCGTCCGCGCTAACACCATGATGTGTTATGTTGTCTATATATTCAATAGTACGTTACTTATGTATAGAATCAACATATTGACGTAACGAGCCTTGTGAAATTGAAGACGAGGATTTATTCAAGATGGAGGATTTCTGTGTCGGCGCCACTGCGCATGCACCAAGTATGGACGTTGTATGGAGAGCCAAAGTGGTATGAATCACAACAATCATCATCCTTTTCTTTCAGTACTTTGCCAATGTAGTAAACCTTACGCTTGTTGTTTTTCGCATCACAAAACTCAACTAGGACATAGCCGTCGCCCTCTCTCGGTTCTGCTTCAAGCTATTCGTTGAGTTCAATACGAAGAAGACTATTTTCACTAGACTCGTCATCAAACTATGTTGATTTACATGAATCATCTTGTGAATTGTTTTCAGTTTCATTACGAAACAATGGTGTACGAGGTTTGGCATTCCTTTGACTGGATGCCTTTCTTTTTGATCCTTTGTGTTTGTTTTCCTGACAGGTATAATTTCAATTCAATTTCCTCTGGTGTAACAGTAGCTGTTATAGCTTGTCCCTTTTGGTTGATATGTTCTTGTGTGGTTCCTCTCTTCAGCTTTTGGGTACCCTCTGAAGTCTTGGGGACTCATGGAGTGTTTGTTTGTTGTACTTATAGCTCCATCTTCTGTAAAGAATGGTGTGGTTTGCTTGTTCATATCGGCGAAGCTGATGTGGAAGGCTTAGAATGACAAGATTCTGCTGGTGTCAAAAGCATAGAGTCGGGAGTTGCTGCTGGTGTCGAATGCATAGAGACAGGAGCTGCTGGTGTCGAAGGCATAGAGACAGGAGCTGCTGGCGTCGAAGGCATAGATGCGGGAGCTGCTGATGTGGAAAGTGTAGGCGCTGCTCACAAAGTCGGTATTAGTGAAGACATCAGAATTGTACGGAAATATTCCTGTCTTTCGAAATCCAACAGAGATAATGCTTGGTGTCTTTGCCAGCTGATGGAGTTTCCCAACAAACCCAGCTAACTCATAGATTGATAAGTCTTTCCAGGATTATACATCATCCAGTTATCAACAGCCTGCCCGTAGTACGTTTCGAAAGGTTTAAATGCAGCAACATCCAGTGGCTGAAACCTATGGCTGGAGTGGGGAGGAATGGTGAGAATTGTTACACCACTGGCCTTTGCAAGGTCAATGACTTCTATTGATATGTTACTCTCGTGATTGTCGCATATGAGTAGAGTTGGGTTTGCTTTGGAGCTCTTGGTGTGATGAATGAAGTGTCGCATCATTTGAACAAAGTTTTTGTACGTCTTGTGTGCTAATCCGTTTGATCCATGTGGTGCACCATTCAGCATAGGTCGCTTGTAATTTACTTGAGGAAACCCCACAACAGGGGGTAGAGTATTTCCCGTCACACTAACGATATAGCATGTCGTCACAAGGGTACCCATTTCTGCACTGGTACATTTACTAACTTGTTTGGCCCCTTTTTCAGCGACAACCTTAGGTAAATTATGCACGGTCTTGGTGCAGGTTTCATGAAGATAGTAAATTCTGGTACCATCAGCAAACTGTGGTTCCATTTCTACTATCTTCTTCAAATTATCATAGAATGCAGCACAGTTGTGCTTGTTAAATGAGTTAGCTCGATCGTGAGAGGCTACAGCCTTCTGGTGTTCGAATGCTCAGTGACTAATTTGCGGCACTCTGTGGTTGTTAGACCATAAAAGTTTGTTAAAACCTTGGCACTTGTTACAATGTATTCAGCCAACTGTGTTTCCTGTTCGTTAGTAAAAAATCTGTCTTGACTTATATTTGGAACACAAAATCTGTCTTGACTTATATTTGGGTATTTCTTCACCAGGATGTTTCTTCACGTACCTATAATGAAACAGAAAGACCCTGTAATAAACATGAATTTATGACTAATGTATACAGAAACATTAAAATTGTGCTATTCCTTATGTAGCATATTTTTCAGAGTTTCAGCGATAACTGACTGACATGCCGCAGTTGTATATTGACACACATAAATTGTTTATGTAAACATAAAGAAGTGACTAAATATGTATGGCTCATTTCAGAATGGGGTGTCTAACCATAAACATTTCTGGCACTTATGCATTCAATCTGTGACAAAGTTGTGACACAGTTGCAATGTAAAATAATATGATATTATATAACATGAGAGTTATGTCCCATACCAGGACGTAACATGTTACATGTAATATTATGTTGACGAGATTTGTACGGGACACTGTCATAGAAAATCAGTCACCTGTTGGAAACTTTGATAGGCTGTAGCTCGGAGATAGCAGATACACTACTGACTGCATTTCTATTTTACTGGTAATATTTGCAGTCATATCCTCATATACTGTACTTACCCATCTAGCAACATCCTTTGTCATAGTGGTCAAATGATAGTCCTGTGTAAGGCGTGCCGATGTACACTTCTGACCTTGGTGTGCATCATTGAGGTCAGGGGCTTCACGCGCAATACCTTCTGCTGCTCATCAGTTGAGAACAGGACCAGGCGTTTAACCTTCTCATTGGGACGTTTCATTGCTGGATGTGTGTAGTACATTCTTCCACCTGGACAAAATAGCCACATTACCAGTATCCACAGCCATAGTACCAAACTATATAAAAGCAGTTGTTTTTATTAATGCCTTCAGTTAGGAGAATGCCACGGTGCTGTATAATAATACCATGACTCCAAAAAAATTTCTAGATATACACACGCACTTACTTACCATACAAGAAAATAGTGACCAGATATATCCATAAACCAGTGTCACAGATCATCTACCACATCATTAATTAGTAGCTGATAGAACCATATAAATCCTATAGTTTTTTTTTACTAATTTAACCATACACCATAGATGTAAAATATAAACAAATGAGGTTATATGAAAGCTTAACAATGTTATGAATTACTAAAAAAATATCCCAAATGATGTGTTTTGTTTTTAAAGTGAGAATATTTTATACATCTCATACTGCTGACATTATAATTATTTATGCTAAAACTATTAAAAGTGTTAAATCATTATGTCACTGTATGCCTATGGCAAGCACACATATGTTCTTACTGAGAAGCTCCCGCGTCGTCCGACGCATGAGGCAGTCAACGCTCTACAACATGTATTCACTACTTTATAATCAAATTCACCTGTCACAGTATAATCAAATTTGTGATCACGTGACAAGTGTATACGTGTAGAATAGGTGTATTAGACATATCATGTGAAGTTTAGTTGGTGACTGTAGGTGACCGTTTTCATGGTTTTTCCGATGTGCGGGCCTAAACTGCAAACTAACGTGACTACTATTCAAAAATACCTTCGTACATCCAGCGGCTTATACTAACTAGCATATATGACATTAGGCCTATTATCTTTAGGGTCACGGTAACCTATAGGGTGGGTGGCCATGTTTTGGCTGTTCCGTCTCATCCAATGACGTATTTATAGATGGCTTTATTATCTTTAGGGTCACGGTGACATAGGTGAGATAGGATGGGCGGCCGTGTTTTGGCTGTTCCGTCTATTCAATACACGATAAATAGTCGGAATGCACGAACATCTCGGACGTTGTAACAGAATGGGCGGCGCACATTTTCGGTGTTCAACCGCTTCTGCCCCTCCACGGACAGACTTACGCGCGATGTGAAAAAGTAATGCGCGATGCGATGGCGACGAAACAATGCGCGATGTGATCGACAATGCGCAACGCTATTGGCGATGCGATGGAGCGATACCCGATGCGATGGAAATATGCTCGATGCTGTGGGCGATATGATGGGACGATGAGCGACGCAATAGAATGATGCGCGATTCGATTGAGCGACACTACGTGCAATGCTCTGAGCGATCGATGCTTTGTGCAATGACCCTTCTTGGCCGTAGCATCGCCCGTACCATCATGCATCGCATCGCGTACCGCATCTAGTTGCGAAATTCAGAATTATGTACAGCGATAGCCCTTTTTAGCCATCGCAGAGTTGTACTGTGTGGTTAGTGAAGTGATAACACCACTAATCCATCATCGCAAGCCAGGGGTGGTGGATGTACACTACCCCTGGCAGATATCCTACGCAAAGTGAGGAAGTTCGCTGAATCAGTTGTTCAGTTGTACTGCATGTGTCCTGTAAACTAGACCTATGTATCTGGCTCCGCCGGTTTTTCCTCAGTCCAAATAGCACCTATATGAAATCCTAATGTAATTACCTGTTCGATCATCCTCATGAGCGGCTACGCGGTACTGTGTGTTCAAATAATGACTTCTACTTACCAATAACGTGTTGCTGAAAAAGTGAAATATGTCTCATATGGGTCCTAAACGTCCTCTACGCCTGCATGGTATCATTCCCTCTATGCAACTCACATGGGTTGGAATGGAAGAAAGTGGAAAAACAAGTGGAAGGTTGTGTGTACCTTGGAGGAATGGTTACGGATGACCGGCGTACAGAGGTAGAGGTGCGACGTCGGATACAAGCGGAGGCAATTGCTTGGAGAAAGGTAGAGGGAGTCATGATGGACAGAAAATTCGAGGAAACTGAAAGGGAAAGTCCTGGGAGCATGTATTACACCAACAAGTCTGTATGATCTGGAGTATAAAATATAAAAAAAACAAAGAAAGTGGACAGAAGAAAAATAACTGACCAGAAGAAAGAGGTTACGATGGAATGCAGCCTAACAGGAAGACTGGTGAGAAGCCGGATGAGATGGACAGGCCATTTGACAAGGATGGCTGCAGGCAAACTAGCAAAGAGAGCATAGGCAGAACAACATCAAAGACGCAGGAGAAGGGGAAGGCCAAGGGAGGACAGTGCGAGGAGGGACATGAGACGATTGGGTGAGAATGAAGAATGAAGAGAAGGGGCTACTGACAGGAAGTTATGAAGAGAAGGAACAGAGCGAGTTGTTCGACAGTACTACACCTGACCCTTACCCAGGGTTGAACGGTTTTAACCGCCCGGTTTTAACCTGGTTAAAACCGGGCTCCTTTTCCCTAAACAATTGTCTAAACCCGGTCAAAACCCAAATATTTTGTGATAAATGTGTGCAATATTTCTGTAATTAATTGTCAATCACTATAAAAGCAATGCATGTGTCAAAATATATGTTCAGTATGAATTAGAAACAAGATATCTTGAGGTATTATTGTTCATTGTATTCCAATCAAGCTCATACAAAAAGTAGACCGTAATCTTCAACAGTACGTGTAAACATGTCAGAGTAGTAATCAATGTAAAGCATAAAAACTAAAAAGTACGTTTGTCGTTATTACATTTATACGGGCGTTAAATAATATCAGGGTGACGTTTCAGCGTGCGCGTATCTAGGGGAATGTATGACGACATAGCATGACTCCAGCCAAGCGATGTCGTGTTTTTTTGGCCATCTGTACCGTTGGTTCCCACATAACCGACAGAACATGGAGAAACCCATCTTACACTTGGGGAATTCAGCACAGTATTTTCCATGCAGCCGAGTCATTGTCTGTGAGAGTATTCTTCGTTGCACTATAACCCCATTTTTGTGATTGTGTCTCATCTGCTAGTAGTAATCCTACTGTTGTCATCTCTGCTTAGGAATGTCTTGACTTTGTCTGTTAGTCTCTGTCCTAGCGATTTGTGAATGTTTCTTGTGTAGTTAGTCAAGTTCTGCATTCCGTGAGTCAGCTTTTTGGGGATGCCGAGAACATCATGAGCCATTGCACGCATCCTGTACTTCTTTATGTGGAATGGCATCAATTTGGTAATCATTTGCTATTCTTTATATGACTTGGATCTTCTGTACCTCTCCTTGATGCCTATCATCACAGCTGTTGAGAAGGTCAATTACTTGCGCATCTTTGGAGTAAGTTTGCTCTTGCTGTTTCGCAGCAAACGGTTAATATGTCTGGTTAGTGTTGGCTTGCCCAGTTGTTGTGATTTAAGGCGCTGTAATCTTTTTCTGTATTTTTCTGCTCTACGGTTTGATTTCTCCATTTCTTTCTCAAATTTCTTCATTCTCCTGTACAACTTGCTTCTGTCCCGACGCACTCGTTGACGACCACGTTGCTTGTGTAGTAATTCGTTCTGACGTGTTTGTTGCATCGTGTTTGCTGCATTTGCATTAGCACCACTCTCATCTTGTTCTGGTGATGTTGTTTGGGTGTTTTGCTGAAGTAAACATAGTTGTTGCTGGTGAGCCTTTTTCTTTGCTCGAGAACGTTCAGCTGACTCTCGCCATCTTTGTCTCTGCTGCCTCACATCCCTGTTGCTTACCTTAATTTGTTTCTGTCTCTGATGCCAACGTTGTCTATCCTTTTCTTTAAAATCTTCATATATCTCAGTGTTTGACTTAATCCTGTCGATATACACCCTCTGGTGTTGCACCCCAGATTTCTTTTTACCAGTTATTTTCCTCTGGTGTGATCCAGTGTTTTCTCTCTAGAATACATGCAAAACTTAAAATAAATATGTGGTCCTTGCAGATCACTATATTTTGCTGGCGATAATGTTTTATTAATTGGCATTATTTAGGCTTGAGGAGCTGAGAAAGCAACCCACACTCAACTGGTGTCATGGAGTGCCTCTCCAAGACATCCATTTCCAATAAAATGGCCATGAAATGAATGACACTGTCATTGGATTGGGCACGCAATAGATGTTATGATGGTTCTGCATGTAAGAACATATTTAAATGTACATATGCCCCAATCACTAACAAGAAATTAAATAATTGTACTATTCATTAACTCCATGACACAACAGTCACTCCATGACATGTTCATTTGTCATGGAGTGACTGTCATGGAGTGACACATTCAAGTATTCCACTTCAAAACATGCAGCTAAATGTGTCTGTTATCAGCCATATCACAGAATAGTCAAGTGGTTTAATTACTTTTTTATGATTGGTAGTGTCAGGCAGATAGGTTTACTGGGAAGTGGGGAGTGGATGTCACTGAGGTGACAACGAGTTAACACATGCATTGGTATTCTAGCACATTATATCGGATAGTTCAAATAGTTTTTATTGCACACAATATTACCATGTTTCAGTGCCAGCAGTATGTGTTTGGGAAAAGTGAGCACCATCAGCCTGCTTCAACAACATTTAGAAACCCGTTGCAACGGTCAATTGTAGTACAATGTCATGGAGTGACACAAGTCACTGGGACAATGTTATTTATAGTTGTAACAAGTAAAAGACACATATATTTGTTTCAACAGTTGTTCTGTTATTAAAGTAAATACATTGATTACTGGAACAGGGCATATTTGAATCAATTCTGCATCTTGAAATTATCTAAATAAACATTGACTAAGTTGAGAACTTGTACTGGGACATAGTAACTTTGCGTCATGGAGTGACATTTGACATTTCAGTCTACATCTGTTGGTATACCAGAAGTGATAAATATTTTAGTATGATATATTCATAACCTTTAAGGAGGGCTATGTCCAAAACATTACTTGTAAATATAATTTTTCAATGAACAGGACAGGACCTCTTGCAATGTGTGGACACAAAAAGTCACTAAAAATATGGAAACCCTCACATATGTAAATAAACATCACCGGATAAAATTTAACGCCCGAATAAATGTAAGCGTTTTCACTATTAAGCATACATTTACATCCGCTCCCAAATTATGTGTTATATACAACAAAAACGTGTATATATTTAGATCCAAAATCCAATCATTTTCATTAGCATGACACTGCAAACATTGACACCAGACAACGCATTCGAATTCGGCGTAGCCAGGCCGTTTCCGTAGGCGTAACGTAGATTTAGGGTCAGCCCGCGGTCTATGTGAATTATTCAAGAACACGGCCACCTTTTTTCTGCCAAAATAGTTTCTACAATATTTGTGCATATAAAGAACTCTGTAACTGGTGAATACTTTACAATAATTAATACGTGTTATAAACATGCTTTTATTTATTAAGCATGTGTGTCAATTCAGTTTCAGTTGTGCAGGAACAATGACTACTTCAGAGTAATTGCACGACAATTCAGCATTGATCTTTCATAATCTCCAGCCATGCTTGTTTTAAGCAAGTAGATATTTACATTTTGTCACTAGGTAAATTTTGAATATGAGCTAAATATAAGCTACGAGAAGTTTGGTGTATGTTGTGTTAGTGTTAGGCTTTTCAATAGTAGTAATAGGCTTTGGCCGGATTTTTACCGGTTTTTACCTGGTTTTAACCGCTTAGCGGAACTCTTTCCTCCACGATTGTCATTTCGTCTGCATACATCTATAATTATGTTCAGCTAATTCCTGGTCCATTCTCATATACATGTGTCCATCTCAGGCACCTTCATAGCATGATTTAGAAGTGCAATGTCGCGATACTCCCCCAGGACTGTTGTTTCGGACAGTTGGTGTTGATGTGGTTTATGGAAGCGAAGTGGTGCGGTTAACGAGCTCCGGACTATCGACCGAGAGAACCCGGGTTCGAATCCTTTGCTGCGGTGTCGAACCTTGGGCAAGTTCGTTCACTCTAGAGAAGTCGAGATGGTGATCGATTGAACAGGTTTGCCAGGGAGTAAAGGGTAAAGCGCTTTAAGCAGTCACAACTGCTATATAAGAACGAACCTTTACTGCTTCACACTCATATCAGTTCTTTTATCTTACAGAATAGTAAACAACCATCCCTGCTATGCCAGTCATCTGCAAATTTATCGTATTTTAAATTGGACCAGCATTTTACGTTGACGATGTTTAAATTAACATATATATATAGTAAATATTAAACATATTGTATACCTTTATATTATGAACTTTATTGTACATTTTCACTGTACAGCTTGTGGTAGTAATCATTGGATGAGCCGCCGAAGCTCCCATGGTTATGTGCCTAATAATAAAAAAGCTGTTGACATGAAATGGCTGGAATAACGTACAAGCCATTGCTTCCAGTGATATGCAAACCGAAACTATGGAACAGCTACGTGGATGATGTGATGGAATTAATACGGAAGGGATGTGAGAAGAAATTGAGATATATAATCGTAATATAAACAATAGGCAGCATAAAGTTTCTATTTGAAGAGAACATAAATTATTTCTAAATATTCTCGCTGCTAGCGTTTACACAATCAGCATGCATTTGTTCCACTCATTTGGTCTTCTGTGATATATAATCTTCACCATTCCTCCACTAGCGTTATGTCGTGTCCTCTAGTCCTTTATTTGTCTTAGAGGAGAAAACGTACTTAGACTTAGTGGCTCCCGCGTATGGCTGTCAAAGCGCATATGTTATTTTATTAGCGTTTTGACGTTGCTCCATCTTTTGTTGATCGGCTGTAGGTCGCGGTCGATGGTCTGGCGCCAGTTCATTCTCGGTTGTCCTCTCGTCTGATCAGCTGGTGTGCATCATATTGTGCTTGTTGGGCATGTCTAGTAGGTGAGAACGTTGTCACTTGGCCGGGCCAGTTCATACGTCGTCTGCAGATAGTTGAGGATGCCAGAAGTTGTCCTCGTCGTATTCGAACCTCACATGGTCGCTCCACTAAATGTCCAAGATCTTGCGCAGGCATATAGTGTGGAATGCGTCTATTTTATTTTCTTGGCTTACTTTTAATTGTCATGGTTCGCACCCATATAGTAAGAGAACTAGATAGAACAGTTGAATTATAGAAGCGGAGTTTATTTCTTGGGTACATTCCTTGTTGTTCCAAATTTTCCTCAGCTGGTTGAAGGCTGCTTGCTTTCCCCACTCTTGAGTTTAGTTCGTATTCGATGATTCTTTGTTGTTGAAGGAACTACCAAGAAAGGTGAAGTTTTCGACTGTGTCTACTTTGTTTTGGTTTATCAATACATATGTGGGTGGTTGGTTCTCCCCTATCTTTTCATGGAATTTAAATAGCAAACCATCTGCGTAACTCCTAACTGATTTCATGAGACGTTCTTGTGTGGTTACGATTTTCCACATGTAGGGTCTGAGGAAGCTGTCGAACGGGTGCGAGGACGAAACCCCGAACGACATAAACCCAGTGGACATAACCCCAACAGACAAAACCCAAACCTCTGGGTGCATACATACATACATACATACATACATACATACATACATACAAACATACATATGTAGCGGGGGATTTACCATGAAGACAGACAACACGGTTAAATGATGACTATAATTTATTGTGTTATAAATCTAAAATAAAAAATAAAAACCTGCAACATAATAACACATGATTACTACAAATGCAACAATGGATACAAAGTACCATTCAACAACAGCATTAAACATAATATTCCTTGCATAACTTTGATACAGTTAAATTGCATATAAATCATCTCAGATACCAAATAGCAGGCTAGCACCTGTGACATTTGTAACTAGATATCCAACGGCAATACACCTTGACGGACTTACTATCAATAACACATATGTCTATATTAGTTTAAACACTATATTCCCAAATCAAGAAATACATTCAAATGCATCCTAAGTATCATTAACACAGTATCAAATCAATGTAAAATGTCCATAAAGTATAAACTCGGTTGTAATACTTCAACAATTAAACACATGTATATGAGGCACTCCTCTGTGCATAATAAAGCATCGGTACATATACATGACCAGTATCATCATGTAACGGCTCATCATCCACATAGAATACGAGTCCAGTAATCAATACTAAACGCATGTCTAACTGCATTGTCTATAATTCCTTAATACAGTTGTGTATAATTACTGTCAGACTAATTGTTTCTAACCAATTAGTAATACACTATGACATTGAAGGTAGCAATGCTCACCCCAGCTGGGAACTGCAGTCTAACACAGCGCCTGAGCACTGCTCAGTGCAATCACACCATGCACTGTCTGTAAATAAACAAGCAAGTGAAATATAATACTGCACAGCACTGCACTAACTAACAAGACTCAGTGACTGATATACAACCAATTATCAGTTATAAATGAATAAATCAAATAATGACTAACACTATATCATTATATGTATGCTGACATAATGATTCCCTTAAAATGCACTAAAATAGCATAATTCTGCTGTGAAAACACCTGCTAAGTGTCACATATATAAGCTGGACTTGTCTAGATTTGCAAGTACACGTAAGTGTAATTGCTAACAACAATTAGAAATCAACTTATTACTTAAAACATTTATTAAGCACTCTTCTGCTAACCTACCCTACCAACATCTACATTACCCACTACACTGGGGGTTAACAGCCCTTCAGTAGAAACTACCCTGCTAATATCAATGGGCAGTCGGTCTATCCATTGACAGTCAACATGCTGTCCCTACTCCCTAGGGAATAGCGATACCCGACACCGCTGCACCGTCACACAGCCTACTGTGCCAACATCTCAGCAGGGAACATATCAACACAATGATATCCTATTGAGTATTAAAGGTTCACGGTAATGACTAGATTAGGAACCATGCAATTGTGTAGATAGTGCTTCCTTATCCCAAACAGTGGAATTTAACCTGTGTATACCATAATACACAACATCTGTAAGTGCAGGGGGAATTCCGCCCACACTGTCAACACAGACCAATTAACGGACCTTCCCACGGGGAACTTAAAAGTCACTTTAACAACACGTATTGGGAGATAATTATATAAATCTGCTGTTAGTTAAATCCTGGTGCAATCCACCCACCTTACATCTTCATTTGTGTTTTTCTTTCTGTTAAAACACGAAACCTCGTGGTGTAAGTGTGGGAGGGGAGAAAAGTAAAATTATTGAAACATATGTACAATTGAATTTATTCAACAATAATTGAATAAATAATTTGATGTTAATAAAAAAGATCGAATTTATACACATACATCTATTTAAACCTGATACAGACATCTATTTAAACCTGATACAGACACCAACACCTTCTTGAACAGTCTTGCGAGCTTGATGCCGGTCACTACACATGTTCTTGATGCGTTCATTGAACGTCTTGTGAGAACGTATGCAGCGATTGTGTGGTTGGAATACACATTACATCTATTTATACTTGACACCAACACCTTCTATGAATTCCAACAATGTTGGATTTAAAATCTAAAGTGCATTACTGTATTTTTTTTAATTTCAACACTTATTTAAATAAAGCTATATGATGTTTACATAGACAATTTATGATACACCAAAACATTCTAGGCAGCGTTGGAGTTTTGGCCACATTTGAAATAAGAGGTTGGTTTCTGTTTGTAGGGGCTTTGTCCTGAATCCGTCGAACGTCTACGAAACTAACTTCGAGGGGTAATTGGTACTCTTGGCATTTCTCTGTGATGCATCCGAGTGTGAATATTTGCTCAGTATCACATCTCGCATTCGATTCAGTTTCATCTGGCAGTTCATTTTTTTCTGGTATTGACAACAGTGTCACGCATCTTCAGTTGTCACATTCAGTTAAATTTCCTTTCTTACGAATACATAAACAGCACCATTTTTCCAATCTGCAGGTACGATGTCAAAGACCCACACCTGGTTGCGTAGTCCGCACATCCACTGTACAATTGTTTCACCACTTGCTTTGATCATGTCAGCTGTGATTTCGCCAATGCAAGGTGACATGTTTGTCTTAAGCGTCGCAGTGGCCTTCATCAGTTTGTGTTAATAATAATGGATTATAATTGAAATATAATTTGCTTTCCAGAACAATCCTGCAAGGCACCAAGAATAGAGGATGAAGAAGAGGAAAAGAAGATTGGGAGTGACAGTATGAAAGAGAGACAGCCTGGCGGAGGCGTGGGATCGAGCGCGGGGAAAATCTGTGAAGAAAGTCTTTGACTGACGTGGTGTCCCAATGACAGCCTTTGTCATGGGACCGGTGAAGATAATTGAAATTCATGCTTATTTCCATTAAAAGAGTTGTCATACACAATTGTGAAAAATGTCACTAAAACTAACTATATAAAAACAAGGAACTTGTGAGGCTGAAGCTCCAGACGATTGAGTGCGAACAATATTTATTAATTTGCTACAGAACAAAATTCACGTATATCATGTACAATTTACAATTCGTGATGCCAAGCCAGAAATCTGAAATACCATAATTATTCGTATTTTACAAATGTTCATCGATAAATAAATGTAATCGAACCTTGGCTTATGGTCACCCCATTATTATGGTAATCTCGTCGTTATGGATACCCCTGCATACTCAGCTTTTGCATAATTACTTTACAACAAAAACTTAATTAATTATTGTAAATCAATAATTCAAAAACAGGTGTAACTGAAAAAGAAACAAGTGTAACTCATAACTGCTACAGGTTGCTTATTTACAAGGATTGATAAGAATATTTCAAAACAGTACACTATATTACCTCCCATGATTTTTAATAAATGTAGGCCAATGTTGTTGAATATTTTATTACATATAACATATTTATAATTTCATGGCCTTTATATTTGATGTTTTCATAATTTGTTGTATAATTGTTGTTCAATTTTCTTTCAATTTTCTTTGTATTCTGCAACTAAATTAAGTGGTGCTGTGGATAATAAGCAGTTGTAACAGGATAATTACTCTAATGGAAATATATTATTTTGAATAAGTATCAACCAAAAACAACAACTAAAATACTCATGAAATAAAATGAGTTATACAATACAGAAACATAGTTATCTAACTCATACAGTTACACCATTGAATTACAATTACAAACATTGACTATAAACAATATGGCTGCCAGTGAGTGATAAATTATCTAAAAAATCAGACATCACAGAAATATTATAATGTCACCATTGCAAGACAGTACAAAAATAAAAATTCACCAATGTACAATGTGCACAACACCCGTGAATCTACAGACACAACCACAACACAGAGAATATGTAAACACCATGTACAATACTACTCTATTACGAAGAAGGTAAGACCATAAATAAACAGTTTGTAACTGCTCCACATACGTGAGATATCAAAAGCTTATTGGTAGTCAAGTTGTTGTGACGATATGGACTGAAGCTGTCATGAAGAGTTGACCGAGCTAGATTCCAAAACTTGTTAAGTTCATGTGTTCAATAACGTAACCTAATGTATCTATATAAATCGCAATTACAAGGTGAACAGGCCAACTTACGATTCAGCAACAAAGGCGCTGAACCATACAATACGGAATAGAGATGACATTATTCGAAAGCTGACTGGGAAGACATAAAGTTACGAATCCACCTCTGTAATTATGAAACACTATATTTATGCAGTACTTTGTTAATGAATTATTTTAGATTAGACAAACTATAGATATCATGACCTCAAATACAGTGTACTAATTATCCTTTCACATGTTGGTTAGTTGCAAGTATATGAATATCGTAGAAATGCTTTCCCAATTCCAAAATATCAGGGCTGGTAATTTACATTTCCACGTCAAAAGTCTGATATTGTCAAACACATTGAAAAACAGCCAAACTTAAAATCTATTATAACTGTTATGGATAAATATATTTTCATAATTCCATGATGTCTTTATTCTTTTTGATATCATGAGGTAGATTGGTAGATTAAGGAACTAGAAACCATAATATGCCCATGATAACTACTAGCAAATGCTATTCAAATGAGTGAGAAGAAACATGGTAATATCAAAGTAAGCTACAATAGTTGAATAGTTGTTTAAACAGCAAGTTGTGTCATGGCATATGCAAATCCTTGCAAATGTGAAGAAAGTATTTATGGACATGTTGAAGAATAAAACTCTTATCAATAAACTAGGTTCAGAATCCACTAAAGTACATATGGGGTTGTTGTGTGGAGGGGGAACCTGGATATAATGGTAAAACACAAGCAGAACAGACTTGCAGCAAGAGAAATACAGTTCCTTGGGAGAATAGAACACGCATTGAGCACAAATGTGTGACAAAGAGCTGAACTAGAAATATGTTAATTATATTACAATGACAATAGAAAGACAGTTACCACTTTGATGATTTATAAATGAAGAAGGGTCAAATTAGAAAATGTTGCAAACTAACTGAAGGTCCCAAGAATTGAAATTTTTTAAAAATACACCAATAATTTATACAAATTACTCATTTGCCGATAACATTCAGCCACCGACACCAAAGTATTTTGATTATTGAAATAAAAAAACGATCTGAGCAGAAATCACTGAGAATTGCATAACAAGAACAGTATCACATCAGTAATGACTTCAGTTTGTCCTCATAAAATATACTATATCCTAGTAAACAGTGATCACTTTTCATGTTGGAGATTAACTAACAAAGGATTACACGTAATCTTGTAACAGTAGTTACTAGATTTTTTAACACAGTTCAGACATTTCACACAATGAGACTTATTACACAGTACGATGCTAACTCTACGTCCTGGCCTAAATGTGTGCACTAATCAATGCAAAGTGCATCCCGTTCTGTCCAAGAGCTATGTATGCCTAACAGTAAAAACTAGAAGCTGTGTTATACACACCAGCTATAACAACACTTGCAGCAAAAGCATTTCCAACAAGCCTAAATGAGCAATACTGAGACACAAATATGGCTTATTTAGAAACAGTGCCTCTATGAGATTTCAAAGAGGTTCCAGTTGAGCAGTCCACCGTGGGTGACATTATTTCTTTGGTGGTAGATACAGCTGTTTTGTCAACATCGACACAATAGACGGGATCTGTTTCTTGCGGTTCATATCCTCGCGACTTGCATTTGACTGGAAGTCGTAGGCGACGAGACGGTTGACTTTGGTGAGCAACGTCAGTATGTCATTCTTCTCGGCATCTGTCTTGAAAACCTTACACAGCGCCTGGATGAACCACGATCCCTTGTTGGAGTTGCGCCAGGAGAAGTAACCTGAAATGTGTAATCAGTCGCAATGTTGTAAACTTTACAAGCCCTTACAATTTTGTCATTCTGTCTGGCTTATAAATGGCAAAACGTAAACAGAAATGATGCACTATTAGAGGTGATGTTATAAATTAATGAAGAGTGGAGGACTGCAGGGCTGAATTTATGTTGTAAATTTTACAAGGCTTTACAGTTTTCTTCAGCAAAAGATGTCACCACATTCTGCCAGGTGTATAAATGGCAAAACACTAGACCAGTCATAAAAACAATATAATGCAGGCATTTTACTAAACAGAAATGAATGCACTATTACAGGTGATGTTATAAATTAATGAAGAGTGGAGGACTGCAGGCTGAATTTATGCTGTAAACTTTTACTTTTGGTCACCTCGATAATACAGCCACCTCACAATTACGATCACCTTAGAACATCCCCAAATCATTTTTGTAACAGCAAAGTATTGGAAATGAATCTAGGTAATACAGTCATTCTGCCATTAAGGTAAGTTTGGCACTGTCCCAAGAGTGACCTTAATAGTGAGGTTCCACTCTATATTTGGTATATGTTTACTACACAAATGGCATAAATTATGCAACATATTCAAAAGATTAAGTAATAGTAACTAGTATTAGATAGGCATCACATACCGGGAGCCGTAGAGTACGCATACAAGAAGTCCGCTTCTTCTGGGATGCGATAGATCTTCTGCTCTGGCTCCCCGATCGCATCAGCCACCTCGACGCCATGGTCCAGCTTGTTACCACGACAAGCCTAGAACATGAGACTTGTAGAATTGAAAAGAGGATATGACAGAGAACCAAGTGTGGTGCACAACAAAAGTGCAGTCTTTGTTTGTATTTTAAAATCTGTTAATGTTGAGTTCCACCGTAGGGACACATATATCAGTTTATTCCAAACTAAAATGATATTTACGATGCACAATATGTAAGCAGCAGGCCTGGGGTCAATTACATTGCAATGTAATCTATTACTATTACTTTGTTTCCTTCCTATTACTATTACATGCTGAATTCTTCCTATTACTATTACATTTGAAACAATTACTATTACTATTACATTTTTTATCGGAACATGTGCATTATACCATAGTATAATGCACGGTATGCATGAATACAATACAGTAGTTTCACTCAGTCTCAAGACAGCTGAACAAAATGTAACTTGCCATTTATTGATACCCATGCCGAAAGTACTTTCACCATCAGTATCATCATTAGGGAAGTATTATAAAGTATAAACAATCATAAATATTTACAAAATATATCTATATAGTATATACCATATTTAGCATAGAACATAATATATGTTCAGTTTTATATTTAAAAATCATACTGGAATGAAAGACAAAAGCAATAGTCAATGCCACATAACTTGATGGATTATATAACTGTCTACAGGGACACTGATTTTCTGTTTCAAAAAAATGCAAATTCCGTTTCAAAATTCTGTTTCAGAAAAATGCAAATTCCATTTAAAACAACGTATTTCCTGTTTCATAAAAAATTAATTATGTTTCAAATGATGCATTTTCGATGTCAAATTACACATTTTCCGTTCAAAAATGGCATACTGCCTAAAGAAGCCCATTTCTGTTTAGAAAAGAAACATTTTATTTCAAAATTAACTTTGAAAACTAATACATTCTGTGAAATATTTAAAATATCACAATGTTAGGATTACTGCGTCTAAATAATACTGTTTTACTGTATGGTTAACTTTTTTTTCTAACATTTATTTGTGCAATATTTGCAACACAGTAACAACTGTACATAATCACATGTCTTCAATGCGCTTAGCAGACAACCAGACAACGATCACGAATCGGTTTACACTGTATGTTAGTGCCTTCCACCTGCGTCCCTGTTTACGTCTGTTGACACGAGATAGCAGGGGCACCATGACACTTTACAAAGATTTGCCTTGTGCGTTTTAAAAATCCTGTGTAATAAATCCACCAAACTAAACAAATATTGTTGCATAGTAATCATGTTTATTTCAAAATATCGCCAATAAAGTCATAATTTACGTTGTTGGTAATTCTACTCTTTTATGGAGTTTCCATTCGAAAACGCAAATCCCATGTCAACCTAATCAATTGGAATTGTTATGTAGTTGAAATTTGATTGAAATGCTCAATAGAAATAAAAAGGTAATAGGTCAATTACGATTACATTGATCCCTATTACTATTACATTGAGCTTTTGCTCAACCTATTAGTATTACTTCAATGTTTGTAATCGTTACTATTACTATTACATATTACTATTACCCCAGGCATGGTAAGCAGATGTCAAAGAATCTGACCGCACATTTTGGTACGACTTACCTTGTTTAAACGTGACCATGTTAAACAGTTATCATGGTCACCAACATGCGAAGGAGATACAATTTATAATAATCTTTGTTGTAAACAAATAAGATATGTAGGTTGGTACTGGAATGATGAAGTAGATGTGAGGTGCCTGACCAGTGGACTAGAAACAGCTCTACAATGTAACTCTTATACCTCGCTACAGTGGAACATGCTAAAAATATTTTCTAAAAGTAAATTTTCGACCATCTAGTTCTAGTTGTTTCCAGTGCTAAGCAACGTTCTATTAACAGACTACCGGTAGTCTGTATTATTGTGGTTACAATTTAATGGTCTTATGAGGTCTCATTCAACTAGTCAGCCTTTTTCAGAACATTATCGCCAAACCAACCTTTATATGCTGGCACTGAGGGTGGTCACTGCCAGGGTGCTTGTCGTCCTCAGTGGTTGTTTTATGCCCCAAATTTAGACGGGACGGACATTAACGAGATCTCCGAGTCACGGGGGATACACAGTACACAATGTTGAGAGCCAGGTTTTTACACCACATATCATGCTTACGGCAAGCAGCTTGCCCAGTCCAGTTTTCGAACTCAGTGCACTGGCATGCCAGGCAGATGTGCTAACCACTACACTAGTCGCACTCCCATAGTTGACTTAAATTAAACAACAGTTTATTCATACTCTGCCAGTGTGAAATGTCAAACGTTTTCTGGACTTTGCAAACTTCTGACACAATCCCTGATATTGATGCTCAAAATTAACATCATGACAACCGACTTTGTGATGTTGTTTACTTCTGACCTCACCTGTATAATGAAGACCTTAGGCTTGCCGAGCAGTGACACACACTGTTTACCCTTGAAAGGGTTGATAAGCATGTCTAGCTGGATAATGCCATCAGTGCCGTAGACTAGGCCTGAATCGCCGTGACTGAGGATTGCACACACGAAACAGTTGTTGTTGGAATGATCTTCTTTAGCCACTGAAACAACACGACACAATATTACATGCATACTGATATATTATGTCAGTAGGGACACTACACCGTAACATACATCTACTCTGTATTTTGTGGCATCCACAAAATTTGTGGAAATTATTAAAACTTGTATGAAAGGAATTGCATGAAACACATGTAATGTACTTTCAGTAGTGAACACGTATTAATTTATATGGTAATCTCACACTATGCACCACTTTTCAGATACTTTCTTGATAACAATTCATTGTACTTTTAGCCATAGGATGACACTATGTTTCTCATTTGAATGGCTTTTGTTTTATTCTCAAAGTTGGGCGGCTTGTGGTCATAATCATAAAAAAAAAATGTGTAACAATGTAGACGAATGGTCGACATAATGTGATTTTCTCAATCCATGAGAGCCATAACTATCTACAGCCATGTTAATGGAATAAAACAACAAAGAGCGCCTGGATGTTCGACTTGATGTCTCCAAGTATTGTTACCTACGTGCCCACAGTTGGCATTGCACTGTTGCATCTTAACAAACTTGAAAGCATGCGGGTTTGCATTATTTGAACACCAATTCAGTACAGATCGATGATATCCATTATGCTTTTTGGTGAGCGCGATGATTTGCTGTTTTGCACCGTTCAATTAAATCAATCTGGCATTTGTCTGAAGTTATAAAAACACGAACGATTGCACTGTCGCCTCTAGCTGTCTGCTTCCAGTCGTGCGTTCCTGTCGTGTGCTGAATCTGATCTTTGCTATGTTTTTCTGACCTTACAGTTGCACATACATGACATGTACGCAATTTTAATGCTCACCAACTGCTGACAGCTTATGCTACTTCTGTCTTATGAGAAATTAATAGATGCGCACCCGAGCCCTTGCATTCGTGCACAGTGCGTTTATTTGGAACAATACGGTAAATAGCACAGTGGCTTTGGTGTTTTACATAATTATTTTGGAACAAGAAAGATTAAATATTTGAATTGAAGGAGTTTTAAGATAATGAAGAGGGTAATATTCTGGGTCAAAGCATTGAACATTTAAGGAAGTTTACGGAACACAGATGAATTAATGAACAAACCAAAAAGGATAAAAATTGAAGAAATTTTAAAAGTAAACAAATCTCAGGAACAGATCCCATTAACCTTTACAAAGGGAGCATAGGGGATGTCTTATGTTGTCCGGTGCAGTTTTTCTATTGCTTCTTTAAAAGGGTATGGGTATTGAGCAATAGCTGAATAGACTATATTATAGTATTGCCTGTTGTAATGGCATCGCGAAATATGTAGTTGTAGAGTTGCAATCGAGATTTTAGTGCAAAATGGAAAGAATTTGGACGTTGCCTCTTGTGATGAAGTATCTATGAAATGTCAAACAATGGACTGATTTCATTCATGTTTTGATAGTTTGTCTAAATATGTGTGTTCTTTCTAAATATGCTATCATCATTCATCTGTGGCTAGTAGTTTTTTTGACAGTTAGGCTAGCAAGAGTGTACATGACTAGTAGTTTTATTTTGGCAGTTAGGCTGGCAAAGGTGTAAATATAGAAATCGTAAAATTTTCCATTTTCCAATGAAATCTCAAATAATGTTCTGATTTCGTTCATATTTAGCAACTTCGTGTAAAAATGAATGTTCTTTCTAAATATGTAGTCCTAATTCGTCTGTGACTAGTAGTTTTATTGCATGCAAAGATCCCTGTTATGATATTACCGGCCGTTTTCAATAAATTATGATATTACATGACTTCAGAATTATTTGGTGTCTCCATGGATGAATTCTTCAGGATGGTACCTTTCCAAAAATGTATAGATATGTGGGGAAGTCTCAGTAGTAATGAAACCACACGCTTTTAAAATATACATCAACATTTCGAAAAAAAATCCAAGTCTGTAAAGGTTAACATCATTTTGGGTACGAAATGTCACATTTTGTGCATCCTTACCTCCGCCTAATATCCTCAGCATATCTGTTGTTTTCTTATTTTGTTCCAGTCTCACATCAAATCCAAGTGTCATGAACAGTTGGTACAGACTTGCAGCATCAACATCAGTCCCAGAACGATCACTCATGCCCGTTGACTTATCAAAATAACGGTTGTTAATGATCACACATATACCCGTTTTAGGTCGGTTCATCCTGTAGACATCCTCATCGACATCTATGTCCATGCTGCAGAAAACAAACAAGAGATGATGTAAAATTAAACATCAGTCCAGGAATTTTCATACTAATTTCAAATTCAATAATGTTGTATAAATATGTTCAAATTTGTAACTGGCAATAAATTACAAGATGACACGTTTTATTTTAATTATATACCACAGCTACCTTAATTCCACCTGGCTGTCAAAACCAACCAGCCTACCTAAGTTAATTCCAGAACCATCTGTGCACTGTGCTGGTTTCAACCTCCCATGAAACGCATGGACGAAGCACAACCGCCTGTGAATAGGAGTTGGAATATTCAGAGTTTCTATGTATAGTTGGGGACTGTGTGAAAGTGCTGCAGGCAAATGTGGTGTGACCCAACAATCAGCTGATCACATTATCAGCCAACTCTCTACAGTGCTCTGGAAGGTGAGACTGGCACCGCATGACGAGTGGCTGCTCGACAACAAACTGCAAGTCTAGGCTATAGACACACACAAGGAGAAGAAGTCATTCCACCTGTCTATTGCTAGACTTATTTGATAAAGCTGCATGAACAGCAGAGCATCAGGTATTGAACACACTGGCCAGGTATCCTGTCACAGCAACAAAATTTGAACCCAAGACCTCTGAAATGGGAGTCAAGTATTCTAACCACAACCTGGGATATGTTATCACCACGAGAATTATCATATATTTTAATAATGTGGTATTGCATATATATTATATAGATTCAGTGATTTCTGACATCAAACTCACCATTCTGCAGCATTCATTGCAGCTCTTCCTCCACTGCCTGTCAACATCTTATTTGCGTCTGGTTCGTCGCCCATTCTCTTGCACACTTAGGTCACTCTGCAACCACGAATGATGTCAGACTGAAAAGAAACAGGTTTTATTGTAATAATATAAAAAGCAAAACAAAACATATTTATAGTCAGTAATTTAATCCGTTTTAGAGGTCTATTGCTTTTGTGGGTGATACTATCTTGATATGTCACCGTTATGACGTGTATCCTAAATGAGGATGTCAATCCATTTAAAAATCCAGCTGATGTGTTTATGCAACCAATTTAGGCTGCCTCATAACCATGACCGACGACACGACATGAAGATGTGGTGTTTAACGTTCTTGGATAGCGGTTTCATGCGGAGGCATAAACAATAACAACACGGAGGTGTGGCCTAGAGCGTGCACTTGTTTATCTTATTTTCTCATACAAGTATGTGAAGCTGTATGTTGCTTCCTAGCTATTAAATGGATAAGACTATGGTTACATTGGATGCTACAGCCATCCTTTCTTTAGATTGAACTTCCAATATCTCTAGTTTACATTTGACAAATTGTTAAGCAACTAATAGCATTGCTAACGTGCATCATACAATTAATGGTAAATTAGTGTTACACTTTCAGCATTCAAATTTCAAAGAAAAATAATCCCACATCAATAGATGAAAACAAATATGAGTGTCCAACATTTAAATATCGTATAGAGTCTGAAAGTTCACTATTAAAGCGATTCTTTGTAGGCTAATATACATTCGAGATATACTGCATCGAAGCGTGATAAGTACTCTCTCTGCTACCCTAATTAATTTGGGTGTTATATCTGCACAAAAAGCCAATAAACAATTGTGTTTATGCGAATCATTTTGAGCTTGCTGCAACGTGGGTGATTAATTATGCAGCCCAAGTATAATGAATAGTCATGCACGCGCAGAGAACAATGCAAAGAACGTTGATGTCACACACACAGTCAACATGTCAGATTCCGAGGTGAGTTGATTCAAGCAATGGCATTGTAAATAAGTAATTTGTAGACATATGTATATTGACAGGTATTTTTTATAAGTGTAGGAAGCGTATGCATTGTTTATTTATCCCACTCCCCAGTGCCGTCAGCCGAGTAATGTTTCGATTAAGTAGAATTATAACATCTGCCGACGCCAACACTGCCTTCAGTCGGTGTCAGCTGGTACTGGGTCTGCCGAGCCTCTACTACTAACCTAGGCAGGGGTCTCATTTTTCTAGTTAGTAAAATTGCACTTCCCAGTTTTTTACATGCAGTGAACGAAAATGCACAGTAAAATATCAGTATATGCAACCACAGCAAGAGGACTGGTCGTGGATGTTATTTTTGGCCTAAATCTGGGACTTGGGGCATATTTTGGATTGGGTCTGTGTGTCTACGGGTCTTGCCTTTCCAAATTTCAGTCAGTCGTTTTTGAAAAGTCCCCGTTTCCCCACTTATTTGAACCGAAACATGAAAATGTGAGATTCGAACGTTCACAGACTGTTTCTAATGCTACAGCTACGATTGTTAGTAAACCTGGCTGGCATTCAATATAAAAGTTTTAGGTTTGTTAAAAAGTACACAATATTGTGATGCACAAATTTAAGACACTAGCACATCTGCACTCTAGTATACATAAGTTTTTACCCATGAATATATTTAAAAAATCTATAATAGATCAGATCAAGTTGCGCTGCTTCATGTGAATAGCACATTTGATATGGGCGTTATTATGTCCCACGGGTGTTACTATGTCCCACGGGCGTTACTATGTCCCACGGACATTATTATGTCCCATGTGTGAATGCATGTGTTCCTCAGTGAAATTATGTTGAACCAGCCATACTGGCGTGTCACATACTTGGCGTGGACGTAGGCTGTCTACTTTCACTGGGGCGTGTCTGTGTGTAGCTTCTCTTGACAGCGATTCTGTGTCGGTGGAAGGCTGCATTGGTTGAGTTGGTGTCCGGTTGACACGTGGACAAAATTAGGCGTTTCTTGTGATTTTCTCTTTGCGTTGTGATCATGGATCCATCCGCGTGTGTAACGGTGCATGGCTTGGGATCAAACACTGGTGAAAACTTGTTGTATTTCTTCACTTTCACCAGCACCTGGTCGCTTTCTTGCAGTCGTCCACATTGCATTCTTTCTTTTGTTAAGTCGTCATTTTTCCACATAATTTCGTCAAGTTCAGGGTTAATTCTCTGGGTGGTGTCTAATATGCTTGGCAGCTTGATTCGAATCAGTCAGTTGAACAGCACAGTTGCTGGCGCTACTTGTGTCTAACTGTGTGGAGTAACTCGGTAGATTCTCAGCAGTTTGTAGAGCTCTTGCTTCCAGTTCTTTCCATCCACTTTGGCTGCAGTGACAGTTTTTGCAATGGTTTGCATGAAGCATTCTGCTTCTGCATTGACTTGTGGCCAAAGTGGTGTGATTTTCTGGTGTTTGAACCCTAGGAAGTCTACGAACTGTGCGAATTCGTGTCCATTGAACGGTGGTCCGTTATCAGTGGTCACTACACATGGAATGCTGAACATAAGAGAAGATCTTGTTAAGCACTGCAATTACAATGGCGGCTGATGTAGAAAAGATGATGTCTACCATGGGGTACCATGCGTATTCATCCACGACGACCAGCACGTACTTATCATCTGGCGTTGGACCCCAGAAATCAACCGAGACATGAAATCATGGTCCTGGTGGGACCTCGGACATTTTCAGTGGTTGCTTGTGAGCGGTCTTGGTGAGTCTGGTGGCTTGGCATGCCAGGCAACCTTTCAACAATTTCAGCTTGGTGGTCGATGCCTGGGAACCGCACCCTCTCTCTCTATAGGTGCTTTGTTTTGAAAAGACCTTGATGTCCTCCGCGTGCGATGGTTAGTGTTCGAGCTCGCGGTGTGTGTGGAATGATGAGCCTAGTTCCTCGGAGTAGGAGGTCATTGTCTGGCAGCAGAGCGAGTTCATCTTTCATGTTTTTGAAAGATGATAATGTTGCAGCATCTACTCTGGTAGGACATGGCTCCTTCAGGCCTTGACATTAACACTGGCCCGCTGGTCCGACGCATCGCATCTGTCATCCTCAGTCATAATGATAATGTCATAATGATAATGTCATACACACGGTATGGCATTCAGATGCACATTTATCACGGTATAATGTGCCTGATTCTGGCAATACCGGCCTTAGCATTGAGCTTCAGGCACAGCCAAACCAAGAAATGCTTTTGATGTGCTGAGGACAGCCAGCTAAAGTATCAAGCCCCAAGCTGAAAATATATAGGTCGGAGACGTCTCAGATTTTGCATCAATCGCAGACTGCAGAGTGATACCATGATTAAAAATCTTCATTTAACTTTGCCTTATCACTTCTTATTGTCGCTATCTTAATTTTGTAAACGATGTGCACAAATATGAACTTCGGAAAAATGACACACTCCAAGCAAACCTTTGACTTTGTGGACTTCTTGTGAAGCGACCAACAGGCACCTCAATATCAAAATATTTTTTTTACAAAATCCGGGCCAGTAACTTTTCAAATTTACTGGCCTCCTGGGCCAGTGGATTAAAACCCTTAATGTCAAGGCCTGCTCCTTCCACTGTCCACTTCTAATGCGACTTGCTACTTCCTGCAAGGTCACATCTTTGAGCGTTGTGCATTTAATTGTTTTTAGAAACATCGCCCTGGGTACCGCATGGGCGGCTACAAAGTTGATGTAGTGGTCCCCTGTGTCTTCTCCTTCTTGTGGATCAGAACTTGGCACAGGATGTCGTGAGAGATGGTCAGCAGGGTTGCTAGCTCCTGGCTTGGTTACGGCGTTTGTATGTGTACAGCTTGTGAATTTGACCCGATGACATCCCTTCATATGTCACAGGCTTGTATTTCCGACAATTCATTGGACCTGGCCTTGGTTAATACGGCAGCGAGATCCCATGCACCATGCTTAAGTATTGCTCATCTGAGCCGGCGAGACTACGTTTTCTGAAGCCTGGGCACGTAGATAGTTTTCAAAGCGGTTTACCCATTTTGTCCAGCATGACCCATTAGTGGTGGGCTCAAATGAAGGGATTGGGGGCATAGTTGACATGTGTATCAGGACGGCCTTGATACAAATATGTGAAGTGCGCGAATGAGTGACAGCGTCACCGTGCATGAAACTCTACCGTGCATCCTTGTGCGTAGTTCTTTGTAGTTGTCCACTTCTCATTCAGATTCAGACTCTTTATTACCAAGTAGCATTTCAAATGTATGAGGAATTCTTGGCGTTGTGGCATCAACATACATGCATGCTTGTCTCCCCTGCCCCCCATCATGCACATGCAAAATATACACGCAGAAACATTATGAAACTGTGCTAAATCTAGTATAAATTTAAACCAAGGCCAATTGCCAACATATTTTAAGACAGTCGTACATCTATTGACATAAAGTGAACTTGATAACATAATATTAATGCCGTCTGAACATTACCTAAAAAGTATACATGTAATTAAATAATAAATAAATAAATATATAAATAAATTAGCTGACGATATAAAAACTAAGCACTGTTAAAAAGTGTGTACATACATGTAGTCAAGATAATAAATAACTAAATAAATAACGAAAAAAATAATAAATAATTTAACATGGCGACATAATCTAAACCGACTGAAAACAGTATCATGGCATCTCGCGGTTCAAGTGACTCACAGCCTGCGGATAAAAACTATTTATAAATCTAGTGGTCCTTGTCTTAATACTTCTATAGCGCTTGCCAGAGGGAAGAAGTTCAAAGAGATGGTTGGCTGGGTGGGTAGTATCCCGTACAATGCTCTTGGATTTTCGCGCACAGCGAGCATGGTAAATAAATTCAATCGATGACAACTTGCGCCCAATGATTCTAGATGCGCCCTTCACGATAACTTCTAGCCGTTGTTTCTCCTCCTGACTGGCGTGGCCAAACCACACTACAATCAAGAAAGTGAGGATACTTTCAATGATTGCGTGGTAGAATCGTATCATAATCTCCTGAGCAATGCCGAATCTCCTGAGCTGCCTAAGGAAGAACAGGCTTTGTTGTGCCTTTTTTGTAAAGCAGTGTGTTTGTGCACCAGCTGAGATCATTTGAAATTGTTGTTCCAAGGAATCTAAAAAATTCAACCTGCTCGACCCCCACGCCATTTATGGAAAGAGGGTGGATGGGAGTCTTCTTTTTATGAAAATCAACAATCACTTCTTTAGTCTTTGAAACGTTCAATTCGAGATTGTTATCCGCACACCAGCCAACCATTCTCTGAACTTCCTCCCTGTATGGCGTCTCATTCGCATTCTCAATACAGCCCTCCACAATAATGTCATCAGAAAACTTGATCACAAGGACCAATTGGTCCACGGAGACACAGTCATTTGTGAAGATAGTAAACAGGAAGGGGGATAGCACACAACCTTGTGGGGCACCTGTATTTAGGATAAGAGGTCTGGAGATAGAGTTGTTGACTCTGACAGATTGACGCCTGTGAAGAAGAAAGTTAAGGACCCAGTGACACATGGCAGGATGTACATTCAACAATGACAGTTTATCAAACAGCTTGAATGGGATGATAGTGTTAAATGCTGAGCTGAAGTCAATGAACAGGATCCTGGCCTCTCTAGGTGGTTCAGAATGTGATGCAGACCTAAAGCTACCACATCATCTACTGATCTGTTTGCTTGATATGTAAACTGGTGCGTGTCCAGGAGGCCGTCGGTGGCCGACTTCAGGTACTTGAGTACTATGTGCTCGAACACTTTCATGGCGACTGAGGTCAGTGCCACTGGACGGTAGTCGTTCAACCTGGTGATGTTGGACTTCTTGGGAATGGGTATGATAGTGGAAGTTTTGAAGCAGACCGGAACTCTGCACTGCTGGAGAGAGGAGTTGTAGATGTCCGTAAACACTGCAGAGAGTTGGTCGGCGTGGTTTTTCAGGGTAGATGTGGAGATGTTGTGTGGACCCGAAGCCTTCCGCGTGCTCTGTCTCCTGAACAGTTTCCTCACCTCAGTTTCCTGGAGTATGAAGGGCGGAGACAGATAGGTACATGCTGGAAGTGGGCGCCGCTCTGGTGAATAGTTAAGCTTGCCAAATCTGCTGTAAAAGTCGTTGAGCTGATCAGGGAATGAGGGGTCACTGCTGTTGGTGGCAATGTTCTCATTGCCAGAATGTGGTGTTTAACGTTCTTGGATAGCGGTTTATGCAGAGACGTAAACAATGACACCACGGGGGTGTGGCCTAGAGCGTGCACGTGTGTCTTATTTTCTCATACAAGTACATGAAGCTGTATTTTGCTTCCTAGCTATTAATGGGATAAGACTATGGTTACATTGAATACTACAGTAGACATGTGTGAATTCCTATAAAAAGGCTATAAAATAATATTTAAAAAACTATAAAATATATATAGGCCCTATCTATAAAAAATGCTTTGGCTTGCTAAGCCCTGGATTATTTATATGGGTAAGTTCACAAGTTGGCAAACCTTTCAGCTTGTTGATTTCATGTACATTGTTTACAATAATTGCTGCCAACAATGGCAACCATTTCACATCAAATGATACATTATACTTGATAGATATACTAGACATAAAAGTAGCCTTGATGTAGCAACCGTGTATTTGTAATTGCACATGTCTCTCGTCGCAGAGGGCTGATTTTGCAAGCCTAATTTGTGACATGGAAACAGGGTAAATTTGTTTTTAGTGTAGCTGTGAATGGAACAACATGCATTCTACTTTATGCATCCTGGCATAGTTCAATGTGTGTATTCCTTGGATCCAACAAAAAAATTGATGGGATACCATGCGTAGCACTGATGGGGGGCTGCAAACTTGTGGTTGCACATGTAATATGTGGTGTCCACATTGGTTACACTTTCAACCACATACCTATATCCATATTTTAGGATACCACTTGCTTTACACTTATAACATAGAAATGATATCATATATACATTACTACATCAGCAGTGAATTTAACAATACTGTATTTGAAATGTACCAAACACATCATAGGGAGTTTAGGTATCTATCACACATGCAACCGTGCATCACACCTGACAGCTGCAACACTGTCATTTTTCAAGATAATGTGTATCTAGTGTGCACAGACTGGCAGATAGCATCATGTCATGATGTCTTTGGCCTCTTTTCGAAAACAGCAAGCAATGTAGAGCGAGGGTATGTTTGGTGTCTTCAGTTGTTACCTAATACCTGTACAACCTTGTTAGACGTGAATCATTAAAACACATATCATATTAATTATAAAGATTTCTAAGTGAACATCTATTTGTGATTATGTTGACCTTATTGGTGGTTAGCAATCTGGTGGCTTTGATGGAAATATCACCACCTGTTGTTTCTGCTTGGTACATCATCTAATGGACACCAGTTATATTTGGTGTCCATGGTTACACCTACAACCCTGCCACTCAATATATTTTCCTTGAAGCCCAAGTTATTGGGTCTTTGTAATAGGTACTAAGACACATAATTCTACCTTTAAGAGTGGTTGTAGCTGATGTAATGATACTACAATGGTCCAATACATCGTTTGTATAATGTTTGTGTCCATGTTACAAGCACAACCTTTGTGTACTGTAATGCTCCTGTACCATTTTTTTTATATATGGAAAAGTTAATCACTGTATTAGTGGGCCTATTATTATTATTATTATTATGATACTGTTTCTATGTTATTAGTTCCTTAAATGTATATTTGCCTAACAAGATTATGCTGACTAGCATACTAATATCACAAGACGGTAATAATATTTTAAAGTTAAGTATTTGAATGTTTTCATACTTTCTCTGGTCAAGCGACAACGTAATGACCAATGCCTCTTTTAACAGCTATACTGAGGTAGGAATAATAAAAAAGATGTGACATTCTGTCAAATTATACATGTGTGTCCATGTTACACCTACAACTGACATGTTGGTAGTTCATTTGCATGTTGGAAATAAATAGATACAGTTGTGTCATTATCTCCTTATGTCTAATTACTTAAATTATACATGTTTGTACACCAAATAACAGGAAAGACACATTGAAAAAATCAGTTTTAATTTGTCACTACAATACCACACATTGGTTTGCCAACTCGTGAACTTACCCATATATAAGCATAAGTTATACCGGTACCATAGTGTTTTCGTTGTCTTGGTTTTGCCAACTTTTGGTGTAGAAGTAACAATGTCAATGGCTACGCACAGCCGGATACCCTTGTACTTAAGTTATTGGCATAGTTAAACTACACTACAGAGTCGAAACAGTGACAAAATGATTGAACTGGTCTGGAGACAGTAGAGTCAAAGAATCCTTACCAGCTACTGAAGTCTGTCTGAAGACAAAGTCTGAACTGAATCCGGTTACTGGGTTAGGCTAGCTTTAGCCTTGCCCTTAGGCTTAGTAAGTTAGTTAGGCTAGCGCTATTCATACGATTCTTGCAACACCTCCTGTTTCTAATTTGGTCTTGGTAAGTCCCAGAATGAATCATTTGCAGCGTCATCGTTTAATTATATAATCTAATGATTAATTTAACCACCGCATAGCCATAATGATGGTTATAAATAAAGCATTACCATTACCTAAGTCCTAACAAGCAGCTATTGTGCGCGGCACTTACTTGGGCAGGCACAATGGTGTACCCCACAGCGGAGGCCGAAGGCCGACGGGAGCGTCTCCTCGATGAGGGGCTGTGCTTCTCGGCGGCGGCGGCAATACGGACCCTGGCTATTGTGTAGCACGGGTATTTATAGGGTGTATGTGTGGGGGGTGTATTGTTAGGGTGTAATGCGGTTGTGCGTACTTATCTTGGGTGTGACCTAATTACAGTGCTGCTCCGCACTACATTCCTCCCCATCATAAAAGGAACGGGATGTATTGCAGGAAATATATCCGTCATTTTATGTAATTATCGAGTAATTACAATCAAAACATTTGATTATTACCCAAGACCGTGCATACACCCTACACAAAGACAATTCACTCAATGTGACAATTAAACAAATATAGCTTGATAATTATCTAAAATATATTTTTAAAGGGTATTTCCGTATTATTACTTTAACTAAACCCGAACACCAACATATTTTTTTTTTAATACAGTTGATTAAACCCACACCCAATATGCCAATAGTTACATAATATAACAAAACGACTTTATCGAAAATGACTTTTCACTTCCAATAAAGAAATAGGTATGTACACAAAATTTATCTACACAAATTTATCTACACGAGAAGATATGTATGTTCTAGAACCCGGACACCGACAAGCGTCCTAAGCTACTAGATTGTGTCTGTGCATGTATGTGTATGCGTATAGTGTGCATTGCCCATTTAGATGTTACGCCATGGTATACAGGAGGCGTGCATCGAGGCCGTAAAATGTACACGCATTCAGGCGGCTCGCTTCCACCACCATATCAGTAGTTAACCCCTTCAACGAGGCCACCCTCTCTGCTACGGTAATTATGTTCCATGGGTGGTTCGGGCCAGTTGTTCCTGGTGGTGGAAGATATGGCGCATCTGACTCCAGCATGATCTTATCGAGCTTTAGACTACACACCGCCTCCTCTTCCTCCTTCACTCCTCCACATCCTACTCTCAGCAGGGTGCCAGACAGACCGAATTTCGCTTCGGGGAATGCCCGCAACCATTCTGTGATATCCCCTTTACTCCCGCAAAAGGAGTGGACATGCACTTTATGCGTCTTTGGGAGGACTTCCGTCATTATGTTCAGGCAATCCTCCAAGCACTGGTTTGCATTATCGTTGCTGCATGGCCGTAGATGGATCACGACGGGTTTGGCATGCCTGACAGCCAATTTAAGCTGTGGCACCAACATCTGCCGTTGGTTCTGGCGCTCCTTTGATCTCTGGTGTCGATGATAATCGAGGCCAATTTCTCCCACACCAACGCATTTGGGATGGCGGAGTAATATATTCATGGTGCTTAGGTGTCTGTCATGGTGGCTGTTGGTGGATGCGACGTGTGGATGAAGGCCGATTGTGGCGTATATGCCATCATGACTATCGATGTGTGGTTGTAGCATGTGCCAGTGCTCAGGGAACACGTAATTCCCCACAACGTAATGGAGATTCCAGGCAGGTTTTACCTTGTCAATCAGGGTTGACAGACCGTCAACCCGATACCTCTTGAAAAGAATATCTAGGTGACAGTGGCTATCTACCATTTGTCCGAGTGCCGGCAGGCACCTCAGATGAACGGGATCGCCACTGTAATCGCATTCTACGTCTGACGATTTTATTTGTTGTCGTATTTCGAATGGTAGGTGTTGTAGAATGCAGGCCATCACCTTCCAGTGCAACAGACACGCCACCGAGGCCGGTGGTGTGATGGTCAACGAATCGATGTTACTCAGATTTAGGCGATTACCAGCTTCCCACATTCTCATCACGATCCGTTGTTCGAACGAGAGGGTACAGTCACCTTGATCCCAAGGATACCATTCTCGTTGTGCGGCCACATGGTTTCTAACTAACTCCAGGAATAATTCAACTTCCGTTTTGTTACTCGGGACTGGCCAATTTAACACAGTTTCGATTTTACTTTGTGTAATGCCAACACCTTCACAACCTACTTTTCGTCCCAAAAATTCTACCTCTCTTTGAAAAAGTACACATTTTCGTGGTTTCAATTTCATTTTATATGTACGAAACCGATCTAAAGTCTGTTGTAGATTGTCGATATGGTCTTGAAATTCCTTTCCCAAAACGATTACATCATCCAAATAGGCCAACACGTTCTTCCAAACCATACCCTTCAATATCCGATTCATTGCTCTCTGGTAAGTTGCTGGTGCATTACATAATCCTTGTGCCATTCTAACGTGTTCAAAGAGGCCATATCTGGTGATAAATGCTGTCTTGTGGCGATCTTCTGGTTCAACGTTTATTTGCCAATATCCGCTAGCCATATCTAGTGTGCTAAAGTATTGATTACCCTCCAAATTATCTAAGCATTCTTCAATTAAGGGTATTGGGAATGCATCCTTCTGGGTTACAGAGTTTAGTTTCCTAAAATCTACACAATAGCGTAGTCCTCCACACCGCTTACGCACGATAACTGGTGCGGCAGCCCATTCAGACTCCGATGGCTGTATAATTCCCTGTTCCAGCATGGATTGTAACAGAGTCTCCTCTTCCTTTTGAAAACCCAGCGGGGTTCGCCTCATTCGCATCTTTACAGGAGCCGCATCACCAGTATGAATACGGTGTGTAGTGGCTGTGTAGTTACCCAAGTCTAAGTCGTGCTTTGCAAATACATCCTCATAGTCCAATAATAATGTCTTCAGAACTTCAGACTCTGATTCATCGAGTTGTACAATTGATCTTTGGTATAATTCTTGTACATGTGGAGCTGTTTTCCAACAGTCATCTTCCTCTAGCTCATGTTTAGCTGTTATACTTGACAAAGGTGTTCCGATACTAGGGCTTGATGTTAGCCGGCTCTGGCATAGAGCCTGACTTGGCATTAGCTCAGTGTCGAGCTTTGTTAGTTCTGTTTCATCATTGGGCATATCCAATAAACAATCAGTTATTTCTGTTGACAGCCGGCTCTGACATAGCGCCTGATTGTCTACAGAATTCTCTGAGTTTGGTGGAACGGAATGAGAAACTGATAGCGTAACTGGTTGATCGGTTACCATATCTGTTTTACTTCCCTCTTCGCTATGTACATCAATATCCTGATTTGGGACCATATTTGACGATATCCCCTCAGACTGACCCGAAATTTCAGTGGCACACGCCAATAACTCCTTAGCGGGTATCGTGACTGGTTTATCTGTGAGATTCATGACACATATGTTTATGATGTTACCCCCGTTTACCACAGAATCTGGGATCCATACTTGTTTATGTCTGTGGACCGGTTCGATGGCAAAATCGCCAGTTGTTGCATTATCCATGTGACATTTAAGCATTCGTCCACTGTTTGGTGGTATAGTTGTTTTTCTACATAGTTTTACTCGACAGATAACAACTTCTTCATTGGACAGATTCCGCTTCATAGTTGCAGGTATTACCTCGTCGCCTATCATGACTATATTGGCATTAATGTCTAAAACTGCCCCCACCGATTTCAGGAAGTCTAACCCCACGATGAATGGGTCTGTTGTATCCATTACCAACATATCTACTGGATAGTGATTCTTCCCTACTTGAATGGTAAGTTGGGAGAGTAATTTCCCTTCTGTCTGGATGTGCCCTACACCTCGTACACCAATACTCGAATTTGACTGAACAGGAATGTTAAGATTCTTAAGGAGTTCCTCACTGATTATTGTTGCTTGAGCGGCCGTATCGACCACTGCTGA
Source organism: Escarpia spicata (assembly GCA_963995525.1). Lineage (NCBI taxonomy): Eukaryota > Metazoa > Annelida > Polychaeta > Sabellida > Siboglinidae > Escarpia > Escarpia spicata. The sequence continues at coordinate 6,005,128 of OZ023210.1, forward strand.
TATTCTCTTACCCTTAATGGTAATCGGAATGGTCATAGTCCAACCCATGGTCTCTGGAAGTTTAGCCTCATATACTGTGACATTTGCCTGTGTATCTGTCCTTATATTTGTGTTATTTTTATATTCCGTTCCATTCTCCAAATGATTTACAGAAGTACTCACAGGAGTGATTAACTCAGAATCACTGTCAAAACAAATAAGCATTTCAGTATTATCTTTGTCATGATTCAGGCCTTGTTTCCCTGGGGATAGACTCTGGCCATCTAGTCTAACCCTTATTCTTTTAGTGGCATGCTGTCATTGCGGGCATTCCCCGAAGCACTTGACGGGGACCTACTCCTATTCTGAGTGCAACTGCGACTCATGTGACCTGTTTCACCGCAATTGTAACATCTGCCATTGAAGGACGGTGATTGTCCACGGCCGGGTGACTGCATGCGATCCGGTGATTGGTATCTATTGGGAGATCGACCATATCTCCTGAATTGCGGTTGACTGTTCATGGGTGGCGTCAGTCGCTCCCGATCTAGACTTTTCTCCACTTGGATCAGTCTCCTCAATATTTCATCTATCCTACTGTCCTCTTTGTCTTTGTTATTATTGCCAGAACCGACTGGTTCCTGACACTTATCCTCTATCGGTCGTTTTGTATGGCGACCATCATTCTCAGGTGATGCATATGTGGTGCGTACCAGCACTTCGTCCTCGAATGCTACCTGCCTCGCTGAAACTGACAGTGTTCTACCTAAGACAGCCTTCTGGTTGCTGATGCTACTCTTCATCTCCTTCAAGGCTTTCCGAACTGACCTTGGCTGTCTCTCGCTGACTGCTAAAGCTGCCCCCTTCTCCCTGGCACCTTTGAGGAACAGCTCAGTGGCCCATTTATCTATTGCTCTGTCTCCTGCTCCTTTGTATCCCAGAGAGACGGCATGTTGTACTCGATCCGCATAATCTTCCAGGGATTCGTTGGCTTCCTGCTTGATATCATGGAGATTCCGTCGCACTACGCTTGAGTCTTCTTTCATACCGAATCTGTTCTTCAAGCATTTCATGAGCCGATGGTAATCATGGCGATCTTTGCGAGAGCGTGTCCGTACATAATTTATGGCTTTGTCACGCATACATTCCTTGAGTCTCCGTAGTTTCTGATGACTACCCCAGTGATAGTGTTTAGCAGTACCATTGAACAGGTAAAGAAAGGCATCCCATTTTGTAGAGTCTCCCGAGAACATAGGTAGTTTAGGTCCGGGAGGGCTATTTCGTTGACGATGCCGTGTGTCCTTCCCCCGTCGATCCCTTTCCATTGATTCGTCAGACGATCCTGAGTTTGAGTTCAGAGATTCAGAAGACGATGATGATGACATTGAAGACGAGTCTTCGTCTGAATATCGGTGATGTGATTTGCCGTCTTTCTTCTTCTTTCTTCTTCGACCATGGGCTACGTCATGTGTGTGATGACTCTCATTTTTTTCATGTGTGTGATGTCCATCGGTTTGAGGTGTGGTGTCTATTCTTCCCATTGGCTCGCGTTTCACACCGACTGGAAGATTTGTGTTGTTAGTAGGTTGAAGTGAGGTATCCTTCCTGCGTACTTCTTGTCCTAACAACCGCGAGGGACCGGAACTGTATATGCCATCCTTTGGATGCGCATCAAGGAGAGGTTTGTCATCAAAAGGATGACCCATTGATTTGGAAGAGCTCTTATACATTTCCCATCTCATTTCATCACCTATTTCCTGTGACCTGCGTCTATTCATTGTGTGATCCCATTCTTCCATCTCCTTTCCCATTCTTTCTTCCAGTTCTCTTCTCTTTACTTTCCTCATGAATTCATACTCGTCAATACCAACCCTGACCCTGTTTGATCTCTCTCTTTCATATTCTTTGATTCTGCAATCCCTCTCATCAAGTTGCGCATGATATTGTGCTTCCATCCTTTCCAGTTTATCTTTTAACATCTCTACCTCGTTGCTACTAGAATCTATCGAACTAGCTCCCCCGGTCTGGGGTTTCTCTAAACTGATTCGTCCTGTTTCCAGCAAGTTATCCCAAAACGTTGTAGTAGCGCCCGTGGCTGTCGCTAAGTCAGCAATTTCTATTTTATCTTTCTTCCTGAGATTCAGTATTTTGGTAGCCTTTGTGGTGGATACCCCTGCTACTTCCATAACCTGTTCTTTAGTGCATGTATATAAGTTGATTGTTGACGTCATGTTGACGTATAAATGTAAGTGTAAATGCCAAACTGTGTATACAAAATAATGCCTACTGTTTAACAACGTTAGTTGCACTATTTATTCAAAAATTAGGTAATTCAAATCAAACTGAACAGTGCAGCTCAGATTTTTTTTAAGAAAATCAATATAATTGCACAATTACCAACACGTTTTAGTGAGAACAGTAAACAGTATCACGCGATAGATACATTACAATTACGTTGGCGATAATACCCAATTAGTAAGTTCAGGAAGTAAACCAAAAATATAGCTTGATTTATGATTAACAACAATGTCATAAACACGATAAACTCTTAACTAAACTTAAGAAAGAATTCAATTATAAAGCTATCCGTGGGTCATGTAAACACCACGGCGTGATCAAAGGGTTAAACCCAGTTCGAGTCAGCTAGCAGTCGCGTAGCAACCGACGGCGACGCGCGACGCTGGTTGTATGCTGCCAGCGACCACGCCCGTATACTGGTTGTCCCGACGTCAAATTGTAATTGCAGACCTTTCAAATAAGCGTTTGAATACTGCTATATGATAATTAGCAGAACTTATCTCACGTATAATTACTTCATACTATGCGTAGACAGAACCGGCAGATTCCTATCATACGCACAGGCAAATTGGCGCGTAAATGTTGAAACAATTAACGCTTGAAAACCGACAGGTTTCTCCTGGTTAATTGCGCGTAGAATATAAATTGTTTAACATGGAACTATAACGCAGATTCGCTAGCAGAAATATACCCTGCTCGCAGCGCCAATATTGTGCGCGGCACTTACTTGGGCAGGCACAATGGTGTACCCCACAGCGGAGGCCGAAGGCCGACGGGAGCGTCTCCTCGATGAGGGGCTGTGCTTCTCGGCGGCGGCGGCAATACGGACCCTGGCTATTGTGTAGCACGGGTATTTATAGGGTGTATGTGTGGGGGGTGTATTGTTAGGGTGTAATGCGGTTGTGCGTACTTATCTTGGGTGTGACCTAATTACAGTGCTGCTCCGCACTACACAGCAATACCAATGGCCAATGCAATGGCAATGCCAATCCCATGTCGCAGTATTTGCAGCGGGACGGGCACGGACATAACTACGTATTTAATGGCCACGAAATTATCGCTCAATGTTCATACTCACTACAAATGAATTTACTTACCCTAATAATATAATAATGTCAACAGACGCGATTTGGCCGTTTAGTTACACTACTATTAGTAGTAACAAAAACGGAACTCGCGTTTCCTGTTTGTGGGTTCTTGTTTCGCTCGAAGGGTTGTAGTTGTGGGATCAGTCACCAGGGACAGTAACTATTATACTTCATGCTACCCACTAGAGGCGCTGCACTAATGCAGGATTTTTCTGGAAACTTGTCTTTTTCTGTTATAGCAACATACTGTAATGGAAACAAAAGGCAATTGTGTGGACCTACACACATAAAAAGATGTAATACGATTTAACCGTTTGCAACAACAATCAACAATATCACGGTTGTGGTTTACTCGGAATGTATTTAAAAAGTCTGAGATTCTAGTGAAATCTCGCGATCGCAGTTCCTGGCTGCTGACATATTGAGATACGCCCAATAAGTGCATACAGCTTCTTTGACCATGACGCTGCGTAGACGCGTCGAATGCCATTTTCATCGAAATGTATATGATTATACTACCTAATTGTTGTAATGTTACGATTCAGAATTACACTTGTACCAACTGTTATAATGCCATTACGCTGATACAGTGCACCATACGGACGTAACATTTTAGTAGTTACAGCACCAAAACAAATTCGGCGACGCAAATTAGTCACATTCTCAGTTTGGCGATTGGGAAGAGTAGGCATTGCCATTGGTGATGTCAGGCTTTCTATCACAATGGCGCTGTCCGTACCATTTAAATTACGCGTCTTTAATTAACTTATTCTAATAAATTGCTGGCGTAGCATTCTTTACCGTACATAATATAGTTGCAAATTGTTAGTTTTAACTCTTAGATTAATATACTTTTTGTAGTTCCCTTTACTTTTATAATACTCATCCTCGCAAGCCAGCTGTGTGACTACGTACACTATCGAGAGTTCGAGACTAATGTATTTTAACCGTTAGATTTTTTTGATATATGTAAAAAGATCATTTTATGACATTTCACTGGACTCTTGACATAAAAAAGGCACCCCTCCCGACGGCTTCGTTTCTACTCTAGTGTGTCATTCTACGTTTCTAGTTTATCTGGAGCATTGTCGCACTGTTGTCAGGGGCGGATCCAGAAAGCAAGTCTATTCTCGGGGGACACAAAAACCTCGGGACTGGTGATATCGGAAGACGATGAGGGGGTTCTGTTGACCATTTTCGCCGTCGCATCCACTTATGATTTCAAACGGCCAAGGGGCACGGTCGAGTGGGCCCATTATAAAAGGTGTGCGAACACACCTAAGTCTTAAGGTCTAGGGGTACATGTGCCCCAGGATCCGCCTATGGTTGTCCAATGAGTTTGTGTTGGATTTGTAACGACGTATCTGTATTCACGTGTGTGCGTGATGGTGTGGGGGGGGGTGACTATTGAGGGGGCTACTGAAAGGCGTTTGCTGCCGCCACTTCAGTAACGGCGGAAGATTCCAAAGGTCTAGAGGGCACGTGCCCCCATTATACGCCTACGCAAACATTACGCAATCAATGTTGAAATTTTTTTGCCGCTGCGCCACCGTAACTTCAGTTTCATCTGGTAACATTGGAAGACGGGACGGGTAATGTGAACGTCATTTGAGGGCACATCCCAAAGGTCTAGCGGGGCACACCACTCTAGCTCAGACACAGTGCAGGTAAACTCCAGGCTCCGCATATGCAAGCATTACGTAATCACAACAGTGGATATTACATGAAAATAATTTTTTTGGCCAACTATGATTCATCGTGATATTACAAAATAAATATTGGCGCCACGGGCTACTTGTGGATAGCAGTACAAAGATAAATCCTAAATTCAAGATGTTCAATATGTTGTTTTAAGAATTGTTTTGAGTGTAGGTATAGATTATGACCATCCAGCCCCACAGAACTCGTTCTCCACCGTATACTATACAAACTTTATGAAGGTTTTGGTTTAAAATATCATTTAACTATTTCCATACAATTTTGTGTAACCAAACAATTGTCGATCAGCATTTTCCCAAGTAGTTCAAACACTACCCCCATAGCAGACCTTGGATAAACATGAACTAGTTGGCTATTCTGTAGCCTGAAAATTGTGCAAGACAATGAAGACAGTTACACAGTGCTTTAATTGTGTAATCTGATGTACAAGCTGTTCAAACAAACTGACGAGCTATGCAAGCCACGGTTCTATTGACGAGCCATCCAGGCCTTGAGAGGGCCATGGGGAGGCTTATACTGCACAGTGACGCCATCGGGGATGAGGATGCCATCGGTACGCATGGTGCCATAGTTCTCCTTCTCCCACTTGGTGAATCCCCACTTGCTCGACACGTGGATCTATAACCAAGGCACGCATTACATTCCAACATCCTGCTACAATACTCATATTTGTTTTTAAACCAGTGTTAGAAAGCCGTTTCCCTACTGGTTTTTAACTGATGTAAGAACTAATAATATCAAAGAACACATTATAGCACACACAAAACGTTGCATTGTTTTGAGCCGAGTAAAGGCTGCTATAAGGTAAACTAAGTTTGAGCTGATTTTGATTCACTATCGGCTATAACAAAATTGGTGTGATCTAATAAGTTTAAGGGATCACAGGACACCATTTTTTTAATTTTATTTAAAGCTGATAAATTTCACCAACTATGTAGTAATATTAAGGATATTTCACGATTTTAATTTTCTCATATTTAAGTGCGCTAGGGGGTTTTAATCGAAAAAATAAGTCATAAAACAGCAAAATTTTAAATGAATAGAACACCAAAACCCCTATACTAATTTATGCAGTTCAAATGTTTTTATTTAGATAATGAACTATTCTAACTTTCTGTGCATAGTCATTTGTATGTCATTCAGATTTTCTGGGACAATTTTTTGTTTTATTTTAATTTTTTTCTTCAATATTTTCACATTCAAACCCCTATGGGATATAATCCAAATGACTGATCATAATTTCAATGCACAGGAATGTAGATAGTTATGTCATTATTACTGTGTAAAAAGTTGGTATGAATTGCTTGGTTAGTTTTGGAGTTCTATTCATTTTTCCTACAAAAAAAGTGATAACTGAGAAAACGGCACTCAAAGTATGAACAAAGTAATTTTAATGTCTTGCACATACTAGATGTTGCAAATAAGCATCAGTATGGTAGGCTTACCATGTATATACAATATGTGAGTGTTTCTAAGTGAAACGTTTCATTAACAGTGACAATTATGTTATTGTCAAGGCATAAACTTGGATTACTTTTGGCGCGTTTCATCGATTCAAATATTTATTGTCATTTCACATTTGATGGGCCATCTAAGTTAGTGCGTAGGTGAGTAACTGTTAAAAAACGATCTTTATTGTGAAGTAGATATGTCAATCTGTCAAAAACTGAAAGAAACAAAAAATGTCATAAAAATAATTATTTACGTATTTCAGACTGCCGTGTCTCCCCTTAACCCATTTCATTCTGACAGCTAGTTAGCTGGCCACATTGCTAAGATCTGGACAAAATTACCAATTTACAGTTGTGATAAATTATTTCGACGGGTGGGTCACATATTAATTTTTTGCCAGGTTTTGGTATAAACCCTTACATTTCTGGAATCAGAAGAGAATTGCCTACATGATGGTGTTAAAATTGTTTGTATAGAGTGAGCATGGAAGAAGTTATCTCAAGGTGAAGAAGAAGACTGAAAAGCAATAATAATAAAAACAGATTGTACATCGAATTTGGACTTGTTTTACCTGTATAGAACCACTCAGGATGGTCATGCATCCAATGAGAGAAATCTGCCAAATTCATTTCTTCAAACAGTGGTAAAAATTTCATGTAAATATCTTGTCTCAGTCGGAAGTTACACATTTCTGAATGAATGTTGTTGAGTATGTGAATAGATATCTTTCCCGACAGGAATTCACCAACGCTTCAATTATATATTTTTTTCAGGCAACTGTTGAAGAAAAGTGTATAAACCCATACATTTGTGGAATCAGAAGAGAATTGCCTACATGATGGTGTTGAAACTGTTTGTGTAGAGTGAACATGGAGGAAGTTATCTCATGGAGAAGAATGAAAGAAATAAAATAAAAACAAAATGTGTACACAGACTTTGGGCTAGTTTTACATATATATAGCCACTTAGACTGATTATATATCCAGTCAGAGAAACCTCCCAAATTCATTTCTTCAAACAGTGGTACAAATTTGATGTAAATGTCATATGTCAGTCCAAAGTTATAGTTTTTTGAATGGAAGTCGTCACGTACACAAAATGAGTAATTTCCTTACAGTAATTCACCATTGCAGTTTCCAATGAAAACGAATTACAACACAAGATATAATGTGCATAATAAAATTTAATGAAATAATAACCCTTCACCGAACTAAGGCAATAATGTCCATGACACTGTTCATGACATCGGCGATGTCACAGTTCATAGTTCACATCACTGACTGCCAAGTGCCAACTCACAAGTTGAACAGCCTGTGGAAGTGCGTACAGACGCACTCCAAGTGCACTGGCTGTTGGCACTGGACACACCCGTGCTTGGTTGTGCCGCGTCGTTCACCAGCTGCGGCACCCATTGAGCACTCGATGCATGTTTTCTTCCTTTCATACATCTTCACGATGTCATGTCTTCCAGCACCGGGGGCAGGACGGGGGTTGGCAGCAGGATCTCGTCTTGAACGTACATCTCCTACCAGCCACAGGATGATTTCCTCAAGGAAATCCTGGAAGTTAGGCCACAGTGACTGGACCATCCCTGGATTGGTGTCTCGTGCCACGACGTATGAGTTGTAGGCAGAGGCCATCATCAAGTAGTGAAAGATGCGTCTCCACCACTACTTGGATCGGTGGTGTATTATATAATATCCCACCATCTGATCCATGAGATCGACACCCTTCATGTACTTTTGGTAGTCTGCCACGGCTGCAGGGACTACCACCTGCTGGGACCCACCGCCCACTCGCACGTGTCGCGACACAGCACCCACTGCTGTCGGGTCGTGGAAGTTGGACAGGACACACACTGGCTTTGTGTCCTGCCAGACCACAAAGGACAGCTCGTCCTTCTGAGCAATCTTGTACTCATGTCGCTGCAAACTGATGTTCTTCGGCAGAAGGGCAGTCGGCAGGTTCTTGCGGTTGGCCCGGACAGTACCACACCCATACACCTGCCGGGCATGCAGGTATGTCAGCAGGTCGGGACTGGTATAGAAGTTGTCAAAGTACACCTGTGTGTACTGCCCGTACAGATGGTCAACAAGGTCTGTCACAACACGGTGCGTTAGCCCACGTTCTTGTCCTCCGGGTGCCCTACCAGTGTAAACCTGGAACTTCGATAGGTAGCCAGTGTCACTTTCAGCAAGTACCCACACCTTCACACCCCACTTGATTGGTTTCGCAGGCAGATACTGGCGAAATTCCAGCCGACCCATGAATTTGATCATACTTTCGTCGACAGTGTACTTCCCATATGGCACTTACACAGACTGCAATTGCTCATTCAGAAAGTCAACAAACCAGCGAATCTTGACAAGTTTGTCCCCTTCGGCACCTGGAGCGTCGTTGTCGGCCAGGTGGAGGTAGCGCCAAATCAAGTTGAACCTGTCCCTGGCCATCACACTGCCAAAGTACGTTTTCAGCAGCCAGTTGCTCATACGCCAGTAATCATTCCTGGATGGCAGACGCAATATACCCATCCCAAAACACTAGCCAACGAACGCCCTCATCTCGTTGGTGGTGACGGGCATCCAAATGGGGGCTGACGGGGGTGGCGAATTCCGTTGCCTCTCCTGGTCGGCGTACCGATTCGTCTCATCCGTCAGTTGCGTCCACATTTCGCCGGTCCAGAACTGGTCGAAGTACATTCCGGGGTTTGCTTCTGGTGGATGTAGAACGGACGCTCCACCGATTCCACGAAAACCCATCGTCACACGTTGGGTAAAGTCGCGCTCCTTCCAGGCGCCCTGGAAGCCGCCGAAGTCCGAGTCATCATCAGCGAACAGATTTCGAACCCACTGCTCTCCAGCGGCATGTCGTTCGTCTGCGTTTTTTTCAGTCGAAATACTGCTCGAAGTACTGCCCGTACTACTGCCGATTTCACTGTCTTCCATGTCGATATCGCTTCCATCACTAACTGCGCCATCACCCGCCATTTTTAAATGCCAAAAATCTCTAAAATATCGAACTCAAACTTCACTCCAATCTTGCAGATAAACACGCGGTTGAAAATTTGCAAATGGCCTCCAAACCGGTAGTGTGGTCATACTGCATCATGGGAAAAATGGTAAAAGCTTGCTACGATGCACACAGTTTCTATAAATACCCGATAAGACCGTCACGTGTGTTGACTACGCCTACAGGCGTATCCCGAATGAAAAGGTTAACTACGCCCGTAGGCGTATCTCGAATGAAATGGGTTAATCACCGATACACGGCTGGTCGGGTTTCATGAAACAACGGCACCAAATTCTTACTTGAAATAGGAATGTCATACTGTTATACAATCAATCATGGTTTGATTATTATTGCTATACTATATCTAGTGTTATAAATTAAAATAAAATTTCAACCTAGTAAATATTCTCAGGGGAATCTTACATTGCACCTTCAAATGTAACCAGGTTGTTCTGACTTTTTCTGTGGCCTCAGTTTCTTAATTAATTGCCAAACATGTCAAGAAAGGGTAAATCACAATTGATTCACATTCTGTATGGGTATACCATACGTTACCAATAATGTTCTGTAACAATTAACAGTAACGCTCATATTGACAATGAAAATCAACGTATATTACATTTTAACATCACACAACATGGCATTTTCCATAAATTTTCTAAAAGTATAGACACAGATTCAAGCATCCCAGGGTTCTCACCTTCTGTCGTCCCGGGAACTTGAACTTTGCCCTCCTGAGGGCCTCAATGACGCTGTCTTTGCTGTTTTCTCGGGCACGCACCGAGATGATTGGCTGCCCGATGTGCACACGCGCCACTGTGCCTTGTGGCTTGCCAAATGCACCACGCATCCCTGTCTGAAGCCTGCATCATCAAGAACCACATATTACCAGTCTACTCTATAGCACAACTGTTTCCATAAATAAACAAAGTTGTACAGTATATACTAAACCTATTATAACATACTACCCAAATATGTTTTGAATTAACAAGCTCAGATAAATCCAGTGGCTTTATCATGATCTCATTAGTAATCAGACACGAGGCTATGCCTTTGAAAGCAGCGAGCACCGATGTAAACAAATTGATTCCTCAGGAAATAACTTAAAATTCAACAACAAAATGGTCATTAACCCTCTCGTGGTCAGAACGCCCAAATCAACCCGAGTATGCCTCACGGCCAGATTGCCCGAATCAACCCGAATACAGGGGCACATTTAAACCGGTATCGCGAAACAGTGTCATCCAATAACGGCAATTTATTTCGGCAGTTAGCATATAATAATACTGAAGTTTCACTGGGAAGCATCAAAAGTGAGAAATGACGGCGATTTCCGTGACTAAATAGCGCCAACCACCACGCGGTTTTGTAGTCGAACGCAACGACACACAATTTCCGGTCCCTCTTTTACGCCACGCAGTGAATATTTTAATGGTGCTTTTCAGCCAATGAGATTAAAGTTTAACAATTGCTGCGGGCATAAACATGGAAGCACCCAGGAATTATTCCCAAACACGCGTCCGCAGGCGATTTCTACGATTAAATGCTAACGTTTGAGCGGTCTATTTTGTTGTAAAGAAGTATTAATGCGCCGCGCAACGAACCTGGTGGTGTTTTTTAGCTTTGTTGTAATTCTCGACATTGTCATTATGTCGAACTCCAGTAATTCGGACTTTGATGGGATTTTCGAATCGAGTTTATAACGAACTCTACCATCGAAGGGAAATGTTTTGTACTATGATTACGCATTTTAAATATAACACCAACTTAATAGTTCAGACGGGATGACGACTGTGATCATAAAGAACGCCATTTTGTTGAAAATTTTGAAAATACATGCACTCTGAAATTATTTCAGTTTTATTTACCATAGACATTTAGTTAGTTTTCCATTCTGTAGCATAGTAATTTATGAACATTTCATACGCAGCATGTAACCGCTAATTATTAATGAAAAATATTTAAAAAAAATGAATTGTTGAAAATTATTTAAGTATTTTATTTTTGTCAAACTTTAGCAATTTATATTTGGGTAATAAATTGACATATATGTCACATACTTGGCTAGTTACACCAGGAATTAGTTCTTCAAATGTAGTGAAAATTTTTACTTGAATCGGATCAAAAATTATTAATTTATTTGCATTCATGCAACCCGAGTATATCACATGATTCACTCACAGCACATTCTCTTGATTTAATAGGATTCAATAACAGGCACATATTTGCATTAATCTGGCCTTGAGAGGGTTAAAACACATATGCGTGGTCAGTATGTTACTATTATATATACTGTATATTGTATGGAAAACAAATGAAAAACAGACCTCTCTTCAAAAGACAACACTCCCAACCAACTATTTGTTGTAGCAACAATCCCATCAAACAAATAATCAGAACAGATCGTCTTACTTTGGATGGGTGCCATTCACTATCGCCAACGGCCACAAACAGATCATAAAAGGTTGGGAACACAAATATTTCCACCAAACTAATAGCCTATGGCTTCAGTAGATAACCAGGCTCATGAGATTCAAGTCTCTGTATGTATGTCTTTAATTTTTTTTTTGGGTTTTGGCATGTTAGTTGATTTTCTTTTTATTTACAAATAGCCTGCATGCAAAAACAAACCCACCTATCAGCTCCAGCGCACGACAACATCTTGTTGATTCGGCAGATGTGGAAGGGATGCGGTCTGATGCGCATGTGGAACGCATCTTTTCCACAATGTTTCACCAGATACTTGTTGGCGCAGATACGCCCGGCCTCCAGCGCCTCTGATGACAGCTGCTCATACTCGTCAGACACCAGGTGGATGCACAACGGGAACTCGTCTACACCCGCCTTCTTGCGGCCCAAATCAAAGATGCGGATCTTTGAATCTGTTTAGCCAAAAAATATGTTAATGGCATAATTAACTAGAACAGTGAATATCATAAAACAACTACAGTTTTGGCCCATTGTGCCAGTTACAGCTATATTAACCAAAGAAAATAGTTGTATTATAAATATAGTTAATCAAGCGCAAATCATGGTGTTGCATCGACAAAGTCAGACGCCACGGTCAGAGAAGGATAAATGTTATCTCGGTCGATCCATTTTGGATTTAGGACAAATTCAAGGACAATGTAATTGATGTCAACGGTTAACAGTGACATGCCAAAAGCAGTGGGTAAGCCATTTATCGAGAATACTAGATTCCCAGCATTGGTTAGCGAGATAAAATTCACTGATGACGCCACGGCACCGTTGACAACATGAACACGTTCCAACGTTCTGTTCGTCGAAATCAAACTTTTTACTTGTCAGTTCCATTTTAGCAACACATTCATGTGTTATCGATGCAATATATAGCTTGTAAAGTCTGATATAAGTTATTGTTGATCAATCGCAAATCCATAGTCCTTAGACAACATTTAGTTCGAGCTCAGCATTGACCATTGCATTTGTGCTGACAATTCAAACCGAAAATCATGGACATCGTTCCGTGTTAAGTTTTTTCATTCAATCTGTCTTGGCCCCTAAATTTTGGAAGTTGGTCCAACTACTTTAGACAAAATTGTAACCCTAAGCTTACTTTTTGGAACAAAAAGTTGTAAATGCTTTAATTTTTATAACATACCAACTGAATTCCAGTTATGATGCAACTCTTTCTCTTGGTCCCGTAACATGAACGAATCGTGCTGCTATGACTTACCTGGTACACCCCTGCAGAAACGCGACTTGGGGTATGGTTTATTTTTGCAGTAACGATAACTGAAAAATAAGAAATACCAGTTATATTTTGAATAACCATGGTTTGTAATGTACATCTGTGGTCGGCATTACAGCTAATACTAAACCGCTATATAAAAAAAATCTGTAATGGCTGCATCCCCTTACATTTTATGTTGTTTGTATCCCCAAATTAAATGTTACATTACACTACTTCATCCTCGCAAGCCAAAGGTGTGCAGGCCTTGAAGTTAAGGTTTTGTATCCATTGGCCCAGTAAATTTGAAAAGTTACTGGCCCAAATTTTTTTGTTTAAAAAAATGCTGATACCGAGGGTCTCGTTGCTTCACAAGAAGTCTATAAAGGTTTGCCAGGAGCGACGTCACTTTTTCGACTGGCGATGTAAAAAACACTGCAGTATGCAACAATGTGGACGCTGTCCAGAGTCCTTGCTCTCATTCCGCCATGACAAGCGTTCCGTATGTAGTCAACAGCACCCCTGGCGTGCGAGGATGCACTACTTGCCTTGGAACAAGAGGGCATTTATAATAAGTCTGTCTGGAACAACGTGAAATTATTGAATGTATGCAACATATAATATGCATGTACTCCATACCAATGCATAATATTAATTTATCGAGATTATGGACTGGATTGTACACCTGGTCCCTAGTTGTTTCCAGCACTCGGCAACGTTCTATTAACTGACTAGCCTGTATATATTGTGATTACAATGTTATGATCTTATGAGGTCTCATTCAACTAGCCAACCTTTTCAGAACATTATCGCCAAGCCGACTTTTTTTTTAGGGAGGTCACTGCCAGGGTGCTTGTCATCCTGTGGTTCTTTTACGTCCCAAATTGAAACAGGACCGACATTAACGTGATCTCCGAGTCACGAGGGATACACAACAATGTTGAGAGCCAGATTTTTACACCAAATATACCATACCTGTCCGGTCCGCGTATTGAACTCGGGGCGCCTGTATGTCAGGCGGATGTGCTAACCACTACACTATCGCGCGCCCCAAGCACTCGGCAACGTTCGTACACAACTCACAAGTGCCTAACTATGCGAAATGCACTGCTAGAAAAACGTCAATGTTGTCTTAGATGGATACGAGTTGTCTTAGATGGATACGAATTTTCCGATGAATACACTTTTAATGTTATTTAATGCTACACGTGCAACTTTAGACACGAGTTCTGCAACTCGGAAGAATCAACGTGTCACGGCGACTCACGAGTCACGGTCGCAGATGAAGTACAGGTGTAACTAAACAATCTCGTAATAGCCATTACGACTTGTGTGACGAGCCCTTCATATTAACGTATAGGGAGTAACATATAACAGCAGAACTACGAGAAACTTGATAAATTACGGTGTTACTCTACAAAACTGCAGATACATACCACCGTGCTGGACGACGGCCCATCTTGAAACTGAAAATACACAAAATGCATAATGGTTACTACATTTCCATTAATTGACATACATCAAAGATACAGTATATGACATCATGGTTATTTAAACACGTAGAAAACGGTGAGAATTTGTGAGATGAAGATTGATTTAAATCGCACTACCACAAATACCATCTACTCACCAAAGGCCGCTCACTGCGCGAAAGGCTGTGAACCGGAAGCGTTTGTCTGACCCAATCATGTGATCACCGATGGCAAGTGTTTTGTGTATTTTGTGGCCTTCATGACGAGAATGAAGACTTTCTAGCTGCCCAATCGAATATGTTTCGTTTGGTGTCGTATCAGCGTATTCTTAATTAAGCTAGGAACAGCTGACATCTAACGAGATGTCGTTAGACGGTAGGTAGAATGCTAACAATAAACAAGTTATACCCTATCAACATCCGTCACTGGCACTGCAGGCTGCAGCCAAACGTGATTACTGGGCCTGAACCAGGCTGACTCGAGTCTTGTGGGTTTTTTGAGTGACACTGGTCAGATGATAGTGATGGGGTCGGTTCGTTTATGATAGAACAGTGCTAATGCCATTTATTGTTTGTGAATAGTCCAAGTAATTAAACATTAACCAATACTAGGGACCGGCAAAAAATATATAATTGCTTTACCATATTTATTTTATAAATATAATGGTGCATGTCGTCTTTTTATTGTCGATTGTTATTTTTGTAGGTATAATAAGAAATAAGATACCATTTACAGAATTTAAATATCTTCATTCAATAACAAATTATGATCATTTGAATTTTTTGAAAATGATACGTTCATCTGTATCTGTATTTTGACTGGCAAAATGGCCTACGGACACATCATGCCAGTGGCTCTTATGGACTAAGAGGATTTTTTACATGTTGGGCTAGACTAATCTGGAATGAATTCAGTGATGTACTTGATACAATGCTTGGAGGTAGAGAATTCCACTCTTTTATTGTGACTGGGAAAAAGCTGTTTCCAAATATGTTTGTCGAGTGCCTGATTTGTACTAACTGTTTATTATGTTTATGTGAGCATCTGGTGTTGTGTTTGATGTATTGATCTAGTGGGATATCTATGAGGTTATGTTCCATTTTATATAATATGCTAAGTCTTTGGGTTTTTCTTCTTGATTGGAGGGTGTCCCACTGGAGATCTTTAAAGAGTTGTGTTACCGTTCCTGGCTCTCTAGAATACTTGTTCTTACAAAATATGGCGGCTTGGCTCTGGGTTCTTTCTATGAGTTTTATATTTCTTAGGCAATGTGGATCCCATGATGCTGATGCATATTCAAGTATAGGGTGGACAAGGGTTGTGTAGGCTATGGACTTGATTTGGGTTGGGCATTTATTAAAATTTCTTCTAATAATTCCCAATGTCTGTTGTGCTTTTTTGTGACTGAGTTGCTTTGTATTGTCTAATTTAATGTATTTGATATATGTATGCCAAGATAACAGTGTGATTCAACAGATTTAAGTTGTCCGCAGAAGGTGTAGAGGTTTGGTGTCGGTTTTCTTGAGGCTATTGTCATTGTATAACATTTAGTGGGGTTGAATTTCATAAGCCACGTGTGTTGCCATTTCTCAAGTTTGAGCAGATCGTTTTGGAGGACAGATGTATCTTGGTCAGTTTTAATCGGTGAATACAACAGGCAGTCGTCTGCAAAAAGGCGAACAGTTGAGGAAAGATTGTCTGGCAGGTCATTTATGTAAAGTAGGAAAAGTAGGGGCCCCAGTACTGTGCCCTGTGGTACTCCAGAAATGACTTGAGTTGATGTTGACTTGGATCCATTGATAACAACCCGTTGAGTTCTTCCTGTAAGGAAGCTATTTATCCATGATGATATTGGGCCTGTGATGCCATAGTGTTTGAGTTTGTGGATTAGTCTTTTATGTGGAACTTTATCGAATGCTTTGGTGAAGTCAAGGATGGCCATGTCTACAGATTTCTTCTCATCAAGTGATTTGCTTATGTCATGGATTGTTTGAATTAATTGTGTTTCAGTTGATCTTTTGGCACGGAAGCCATGTTGGTGGTCAGTTAGAATGTGGTGCTGTTCAAGGTGTTTCATAATGTGACTGTATGATGTGTTCAAGAAGTTTAGAAACCACAGGTGTTAAGGATATTGGTCTATAGTTAAACGTTTCTGCTCTACTTCCTTTCTTAAAAATTGCTGTTACATTGGCTTCTTTCCAGGTATTGGGGACTTGTCCAGAGTCAACAGTTGATTGGAAAATGTCATGTATTACTGGTGCTAGATGAGAGGCATATCTGTTTAAGAACCATGGTGGAATGCCATCTGGTCCTTGCGATTTAGAAATGTTAATTTTGGAAAGTTGATCAAGTACTCCTTTATGTGAAATTGTTAGTTTGGGGATTTCTCCATGTGGACTTCTGGCCATATCTGGTAGGGTGGAATTTCCTTCGTGTATAAAGACACTTTGGAACTGATTGTTTAAGGCTTCTGCTTTATGTTTGTCATCGCTAATGATGTTACCCGCAATGTTAACATCCCCAATGCCCTGGTTATCCTGTCTAAGTTTAGAAATGAAGCTCCAAAATGATTTAGGTTTCTCTGTTATTGTTGTTGTCAGGAATTGACTTATGTAGGATAGTCTAGCAGAACGAAGGTGTTTATGCATGTTTCTCCTGATGTCACAGAATTCTTTCCAGTCTTCTGGATTTCTAGTTCTTTTTGCTTTGTTATGTAGCTGTTTCTTTCTTTTGCACATTTACTTTAAATCTTTATTGAACCAGGGAAGATTGTGTCTTGAAGTAGTAAGACGGTGCGGTACATATTGGTTCATAATGTTGATGATTTTCGTGGAAACAAGATTCCACTTGTCATCCACCTGTCATGTTTTGGTTTTGAGAGAAGCATTCATGTGTAAAGTTTTCAAGAGATTTCTGGTTGTTAATGTTGTCGGCTTTATTTCTAATGAAGACTTTACGTTTTGGACGATGTGTGCGTTTGAGCGAGATGTTTACATCAATGATGACTGTGCTATGGTCTGCTATTCCGTCTACTACATTTATCTTCTTTATTAACCCAGGTCTATTGGCGAAGACAAGATCTAAAATATTGTTGGCATTTCCCTGTCTGTGTGTGGGTTCTTTGACATGTTGGATCAGTCCATGTTCCTCTGTAAGAGAGAGTAATTTATTGGCAGCAGTTGTACTGTATCCATTGTTAGATGTGACTTGGTGAATTTCCCAATTGATGTTAGGGAGGTTGAAATCGCCAGTAATTATGACATTATGTGTGTTGATCTTGCTACCTAATTTAGAAAGGGCTAGGTCTAGTTCTTCGATTTGAGTTCCATGAGAGTCATTTGGGGCACGATAGAGGGTACACATGATTATTGGTTTCATTCCTGTTACAATGTATCTGGGTTTCAGTCCAAATGCTCTCACTGTTAGTGTTTAGGTCTGGTAGGTGGCTTGTGATGAGGTCGTCTTTTGATATTTGAAATACCCCCCTCCAGTAGTGTCTGTTTCTCTGTCCTTTCTAAAGACGTTAAAGTTGCTTGGGAATATTTTTCCATTTTTTATTGAGGGATCTAACCATGATTCAGTGCCACAGATGATGTCTGGGTTGTGTAGATTGTTTAGTGCTTCGATGTCTGAGGCTTTCGTTTTAACGCTTTGGCAGTTTATGAGGATGCATCTGAAGTTTGGTCTCTTTATCGGTCTATATGCTTTCTTGCTATTAGTTGTATTGTTGTTGGTGGTTTCGTTTAGGTTATGACTGTTACTGTCCAGAGAATAAAAGGGATTTGCCGTTGGGATTTCTGTATATCTGAAGAAAGAATTTGTGAAGTTTAAGTTGTTGCATTCGGGGCAGGCTCACGAACATGTGGAATTTATTAATCGTTTGTATTCATTGTCATCTATTGCACAGCATTGTGAGTGGATCCAGTTTAGGCAGTGTTCGTACTGAATTGCTTTATGGTCATTTAGGACATCCCCATGGCAAATGCCACAGAGTGCTGAGCAATTTGAACAGTGCCATGGTACATTTAGGTTTCTGTAAGTGTTGTTAAATTCTTGTCTGGATATCCTGGCGCATTTGATGTGTGTTGATTTATTACAATCATTACAAGTTAAGATGAGTGCATTAGACTTTAGTGATTTCTTACATGAGTGACATTTACAGGGGCCTGGATTTAGTTAAACATCTCCTGATAGCATGATGCATAAAAGTATGGAGAATTTTTTTTTTGTCCTGGGTTTGTATGGTAGAAGAGTGATCAGTAATCCAGTGGAGGTGCTGGATTTGAGACATTTCAGTTGGGCTATGGTTTTCCATATGGGACTATAAATGTAGTAGGACGTGACAGAATGGATGTCTTGTCTAGCTTTGGCGTTGACATAGGTCTCATTTGTGTTGCTCTGGAAACTCTAAAACTTTTTGAAATTGGGATCATTTAAAAACCTAAAAGTGATCTGCAGACATAAAATCATGAACAGGGTACATCTAAAAGTGCATCTTGTAGGGGTATGTCGTACGGAGCCTGCCATGTCACCAACTCGAATGGTAGTGGTTAGGAATTGATAAAATGGTCAAGTAGTTATTAAGAAACACACCCACACTAAAATACACCCACACTTAAAACGTGTACTGAGATAATATTTAAAAAATAAAAGATAACTAATTATAAAATATCTGTCCGTGTAAAAGGTTTAGTGACTAGTTGTTGTTGTTGCTGTTTTTCGACAGGCTACAATCCGGATTTGTAATAGTATGATACGCAAGCTTTATGTGAAAGTATATATTTACATGTGTGTATGTTGAACCAGCTCACACTGGTTCATGAGTCAAACCGAAAACCCAACCAACACGACACTTCCCTGTGTGCAGTCTGACTATGGACTGGTCTATGCACTCACTTATTGGTATACAGTTTATTGTGTTTACTGTTTATTTCAGCTTGGTTTCTGATAGTATATAAACAGAACTAGTAATGATAATAACATAGGTTTTACTTTGTCACTGGGAGAATGCACCGATTTATGAGTTGATTTGGGTTTCGCGTGCTTTATACCCGTTGTTTACTAGTTCACCATCTTGTTTTGTAGGTTTTAGACTGGTTGTTAAGGAAGCTAATTTGTCAAAAATTTGGTTTAGGTATGTCAGATTGCCACTACAACCGTGGGATTGTATTACGATGTAGTTATATGAGTGGATTGTATTGCGATGTAGTTATACGAGTGGATTGTATTGCGATGTAGTTATACGAGTGCCTCATTCATTCATGAACGAAAGAAACGTTTGGAAATCGTAAATAATATTGGTAAATATCGGAGCGATAAAACGGATTCGACTACACCTGACGCATGCGCAAGATCGTTAATACTGGGGACTCGATCACTGCACTGAAATGCAGCTAAAACCTTATAACATTATAACTTGTCAAAATATATTTCTAAAAATATTTCTCCCCCAAATTTACCTCAATATGGTGTGACTTAAGATGAGTATGACCTTGAGATGACATTTGATTTCCGATATTTCCTAGATTTGGTCTATTTACAGGATTATTTGTCCAAATTTAAGTATTTTTTTCTATTCAACTGTTTTCGAGGGCCCAATAAATATTTGTCTGCACCCACGAGGTACCCTTTGCATTTACCATTTTCATGTGAAACCTTTCAGTGACCTGATTATTTGACTAT
Source organism: Escarpia spicata (assembly GCA_963995525.1). Lineage (NCBI taxonomy): Eukaryota > Metazoa > Annelida > Polychaeta > Sabellida > Siboglinidae > Escarpia > Escarpia spicata. Next base: position 6,025,518 of record OZ023210.1, read on the forward strand.
ATTTACTGGTTGGTTTTATAACTTTTTTTCTCATTTTATAGTATTGTTTATTATATACATATGTCATAACACTAGCAGGAATTGGAAATACATTCTGAACCAATGCAAGTTTAAAATAACAAATATTAATTTTCATAGAGAAAAAAACAGCAAATTACCATGCATATACTTTTTTCATATCATTACAAAAATTTAAAGGTATGTTAAATAATTACTGATCATCATTGTTATATATACTATAAATATTGATACTAATTAAATGGAATAAAAACATCTACGGCTTGAATTCATGTTATAGTACATCCTGCTATCTATTTCCATGTCCACCAAGCCAAAAACAATCAAAAAAATCAATGAATTAGAAATTCCACATTTAATGCTGTGCATCCAGAAATTTTCGAATATGCATATTTTTGGCGCGCTTTTCGGGATGCCGAGATGTGACGTCACTTATGACTCAAACTCACATCAGGCCTACCTTTTCCATGCATTCAGAGCATTTTTACAAGTATAGCTTTTAGGTCGAAACGAGCGTCAGAATGAGTTATTGTGCAATATTCCGATGAAATACAAACACTAGTCATCATAGAGGAACAAGCAGTTATCTTACAGTTCCACATGAATTCAATTTTATTCAAAACAATGAATGCGAATGGGCCTCCAAGTCGACTAGGTATCGCCGAGCTTGGGCTCGTTTTCAGAATAATTATATCGAATGCAACCAACGGGAGATAATGTAAACCAATATACATACATAGCAAACATATACCATATCCAGCTACAGAAAGTAATGTGTATAATCTCATAATATCACTAGAATATCGATGTATGAAGGAGGAGAACAATTTATCATAACAACTTAAATCAGTCGGTGAATTTCTGTCGGTCCTGCTAGCTCAGTTAGTAAAGGCATTGGTTTTTTGGAATATATTTTGCAATCTGGTGACGCCGGTTCAATCCCCACACCAAACCCTTGATTTTTTTACACTTTTTTTGGTTTATGTTTTCACGAAGTGATATAAACCAAATCATTTTTATACTATGATGCACTGTTTGTAAATCTCCAGCTATGCTTGTTTTAAGCAAGTAAATATTTACATTCTATCATTAGGTAAAATTAGTATAATAGCTAAATATAAGCTAGGAGAAGTTTGGTGTATGTTGGGTTAGTGTTAGGATTTTTAATAGGTTTTGGCCGGTTTTGACTGGGTTTTAACCGGTTTTGACTGGTTTTAACCATGTTTTAACCGTTAAGCTAAACTGCAACCCTGGTCTGCTGACGAAATCTGTTATTGAGTAAATGGGAAATCTGTTATTGAGTAAAATTGTGCATGGAGGCTCCCAAAGTTCCAATACTTATTGATAAGATGCTCAATTTAACTTTAAATAAACATACAAATTCAAAATATTAACCTCATTAGAAAGATTATATGTTTAGATAACTGTTCACACAAAAATAATGTCTTTAAATATTATCGTGTTCAAAGATGCAGTTAGATTTTATTTTAGATTACTACAAGATGGCCACCATTGTGTCGGCACAATCCTGAAGAAATGGGTGGAAATTTCAAAGCAACTTTGGTGCAAAGTGAGCCATCCAATTTGTATGACACTTTCAGGGTATTTTTTATTAAATACACATCTAATTACTACCCAATTTCAGAAAACTTCATTAAACTACAATAAAGATATAATTATCCGAACATATGGAATATTCACTCGTCATAAACAAAAATAAATAACTCGCCTAAAATGTTGAAATTTCTACAGTGGCATTCTCCATCATCTTGGCTCTGGGAAAAATGTGGCATCCCCATAACATGATGAACACCAAGCTCATAAAAGGAGATTCCCTGGGCCTCCCTCAGGAGCAGAAAATCCCTAGTGTGTACAAACAGCAACCGACCTACCGTCGCGCCCCTTGCGGATTCGCAGGTCCCTACCATGGCTACCAATACATTACTGTTATGTAATACTAAGTAATTGTATTCATGATAAGCAGGATTCGAGTGCATACATGTGAGTGATAGATCTACTGTTCTATTATCTTTGTCGACACCATGACTGTGTCTATGATATAACTAAATTTTTGCAGTAAATCTTTGAACCAGGTTTTTTGATGGTTCTAAATGAGGGAAAAATGGCTTTTACCTGCACTGACACACCTACCTTTAGTTTAATTATCTCCACTCAGTGAAAACAATTAATTCAATATAAACTGAAGTGATAACCAAATCCTTGAGGCTTGAGATGTTTACATTATTCAGTATTTGAACTATTTAGTAAATATTGACCATATACATGCTTATACTTATAAAGGTGTCTCACCTTTCCATGCCTTCACAGCTTAAAAAGGTGTGTATATATAATATTTCTGATTTAACATGTTGGACCAAAGTATAGATGATGCTGATATTAAAAGCCATTGCTGGATAATTTTATTATATGTGTTTACATACAATATTGTATTTGTAAGCAAAGATTGCAAATGAACAGAATACATAACATGTATATGCACAAATTATACATGCAAAAATATGTAATACAACACAACTATTTGTTTATTTAGGAACGTACGTATTTAAAATTATGAATATATGGAATCATAAATTGTTTATCTTGTAAGCCTATTAAATATTTCACAGAAAAAATATTTTGATATTCAAAAATTATTATTCAATCAGCAAAAAATATACATTAGTTATCAACACTACACTAATTGTTGTTAGTACAATAGCATGTAATACTCTGTTTGTTTATTCTCATTGTACTCAACATATTGTAACAAAAGTGGACCTACACTAATTGTTGTTAGGACAATAGCATGTAATACTCTGTTTGTTTATTCTCATTGTACTCAACATATTGTAACAAAAGTGGACCTACACTAATTGTTGTTAGTACAATAGTAGGTATTTTTTTAAAGTAGGTACATGCTCGTCAAAAATAGAAATAATTGGTGTCCCAATATATAGGGACACAAAATAATTCCATTTACAAAGGTGTCCAAAAACATATGGTACAGAAAAATAATTTCTTTTCCTAGATTTTTAGCGTGTCCTAAAACATACAGTGTCCCAAGACATATGCTGGGGTCAATTCCTTTCAATTAATTCCAATTCCCACTCCAATTCCTTGCAATTCCTTTTTATTCAATTCCAATTCCTTTTTTCAATTCCTTTTATTGTTGAATTCCACATAACAACAAAAGTCAACCATGTACAATTAATGTGCATATAACGTGTCATATTTGTATAATTATTATGTAATATACACACACATGTTAATAAGTTACATAGAAATGAGTAAACCATACAAATTCATTTGATGACATTTTATTGCAGGAAAACACTGACAGATAGATGATACTCTATGAGTGTTATACACTGTTATGATGATGCACTTTAGGCAGCATATATTCATACTGGCCAGCCATTCTGACACCTTTGGCTAAAGCTAGCCTGCCTTCTTTGTTCCCGTAACACCTGTTACCCTAGGTCAAAAAGTCTTTTACAGCATTGTGGGGATTAGTGCCATTGATCTCTGATTGAGTGATTGATCAACCATGTGACTGGCCTAAGTCTACATGGCTTATTATGGGTGCGAATTGACTATAACTTCCCAGTTCTGCAAACAATTCAAACTACCTTTGACTTAATTATTAATTAAAGCCAGTCTTGATCAGTTGGTCAACCCAAAGAAACCACAAGGCACAGGCAGGAATAAGTTGGTTGAGGTTCACATGACAGGCTCTTTGAAGTCACTTAAGGAGATTGTGTTTCCAGATGCTCAATTTCTTTTCATTCAAATGCTTGAGTTGATAGCAATGCAGGCTAATAAATATTGGCATCACCAAAAAATCAGATGCTCAATTTCATCCAATTCCCACTCTAATTTCTTTCGTTCAAAATCTTTCAATTCCAATTCCGGAATTGAATTGCTCAATTCCTTTTGGAATTGACTCCGTTTAAGTTTGCATAACTATACATCTACTAGGCCACTAATCCAGAAAATCTTAATTGAAACCAGTATTTGTTGTATTGCTTTCATAGACTTTGGCCAATCAAGCCCGGCAAGTGTTGCTAAATTATGTATATATATAGAAACTCAGCGGTTAATACCGTGTAAACATGACAGTCTCAACAATGGAGACTGTAGTAAAAAAAAGTGTTGCGAAATCATAAAAGATCAGTTTTTAATACTGTGACCTTCTAACTATCAATATCGTATCTTTATGTTGTGTGAACATTGATCGTACATTTGTGAATAAAAAATACAGCCCAAAATTGTTGGTTTGTTCATAATAATTTTCTTATGTTTCAAACCAACATACAGCGATGATGCAGAAAGAGAAAGAGCGTCACCAGCTGACAAACAGACTGCTGGATTCTGTGAAGCAGGTGAGTTTATTGTTGCCGCAACAAGTTCTCGTGGTCAGGTTAACTTTCTGGACAGCCAGAACCTTTCCGTCTTAATTGGTCCATTTGTTTGTGTATCTGTGAGTTAAACATTATTTAAAAGAAACTACTTGTAAACACATGTGAAGCAAGTTCCAGCAGTGTAACCCAAACTATTTCATACATGATTCCTGTAATAACATAGAGCAATATTTTGCATCAGTTTTACATTCTGTCTTGAACATTGTGTTTCAGTGCCAGATTCAGTTTGGTGGGAAGACGGAGCTGGCTGCTGAAGCAGACAGCAGGTGACACTCTGTTTATTTCTGGAAGGATAATTAAGAATAAATGCAAGGTATTATGTACAAATTGTATACAAACATGTAAATAGTAAACATCAGATGGTGGAGCCAGGCAGGGCTGACCGCAAGTTCCTGGAATTGCTCTTGGATGTGAGGTTCCTGCAATCAAGACTGGCAAACACAGCAAGTGGGGTGAAGTACTGATGATTTAGCGAACTTCCATACATCTGTGTCTGCAATATATTCTATTATCACCCATAGCTAGAGAGAATGGTTCTCAGTAATGGAACATGAATAGCTGGCATTAATATCTCAAAATGTGATGAAACTTGAACAAATATACCTGCTAAAGAAACTAAGACAGAGGCATCGTTGTTTCACAGGGTGTGTTGCTTGTGTTCGGCTTGGGAAGTCATCCTGCAGCATGGGTTGAAGCATAACAGCAAGGCATTATCAACATTAAAGTAAGTTCATCCTTCTTAGCAAGATCTACGGCAGCCAAAGACCTCGCATTTGGCACACTTGACGGCAAGGCCAGGTAGCTATGAGTTGTTTTATAAAGCATGGTCAATTTGGCTGCCAAATTCGAAGGCCTGCAGTCCCATTGTAATTTGTTCTCTGGCTTATTTGTTATTAGGTTTTCTTTACAAGAAGCATTCCCATAAAAAACTTGTAATGTCAAATTACTGTCCACACCTGTCATAACAAATATTTATATAAATATTTGTCAGTGTAATAATTGCAGGTAATGAAACTGCTGTTGTATATTGGTAAGACATCAAAGGACAATTTTATGAGCATACAAAGAAAGCCGATTGTAAAAATGCTAAATATGTCCTGTCTGGAATTGAATGTAATTATTTATTATCATAATACTTAATTTTTATTTGTGTAACAGTCTTTCACAAAGTGATTGTGATCGATACTGCATATATTGGCTAGCCTGCCAAATGAAAGATCAGAACCAAAACTAAAATAGCCTCTTCTTGTACACATTTCATAATATATTCTTGGTTGTAGTTGATCTTACAAAAGGTTATTGTGCGTTACTGTTCTAACATGTCCTTGTTTGATTTCAAGATGTCGTATAATTTATTTTATGTGTTACATAACCAGCCTACCTACAACTACAAGCAATGCAGTGACCTGCATGACATTAATGAAACCAATCTTATAACAAGTGCATGTTTAATTACGCTTAATGATTTGACATCAATTTAACGTTTTATTTTATGTAATTTATTTAGTTAACACCATAATTTAGATTTGACAAATAATAAGCTTTTTATTGATATAAATCAAAAGTAATTATTACATTTATTGTTCATTTTGAGTGCAGATTCTTTTGAAAGAGATTGTCTGGATACTTAATGTTCAGTAGATGCTTGTTGATTATGATTGCTACTGATTGAGTATGATTGATCATGGTTGGTTGTATTGCAGACACATGACAGAGTTGACGGGTCTGAGTAAGATTGGGGTTGGCATTCCTCTTCTAAATGACATCAAGCATATGGAGACTGAACCGTGTAAGTTGCACTGTTTTTTTGCTAAATGTTAGCCATTTTCATTCATTAACAATCTCAAAGTCTCAGGGGCCATTTCACCAAGACAACAGGTTCAAGGGGAAATATATCTTTAAATAGAATCCATTGTTAAATTAAAAACGCTTTTTTTTAAATGAAAAAAGCTGCCACCATATAATTGAGGACACTATCATTGAGGACATTATATCATTGAGGACACTACATCATTGAGGACACTATATCATCGAGGACACTATATCATCGAGGACACTATATCATCGAGGACACTATCTCCACGATGCAAAAGTGTCCCGGTGGTGTGTCTTGATGTTGACAGTTTTCAGTATACAAGGTTACTGTTAAGGAGTGAAATCAATTGTAAAGTGCAAAATTGGGCTGATGAGCTCATGAGAATGTTAATGAAGTGGTCCGGACCAGTGAATGTATGTCACATGTGACGTTTGTCAACTACTTGTATGTTACGTGTGATGTTAGTCAACTATTTGTATGTCACATGTGATGTTTGTCAACTACTTGTATGTCACACAAGACGTTTATCAACTACTTGTATGTCACATGTAACATTTATCAACTACTTGTATGTCACATGTGACATTTGTCAACTACTTGTATGTCACATGTGACGTTTGTCAACTACTTGTATGTCACATGTGACGTTTGTCAACTACTTGTATGTCACATGTGACATTTGTCAACTACTTGTATGTCACATGTGACATTTATCAACTACTTGTATGTCACATGTGACGTTTGTCAACTCCTTGCTCATATTATGTAACATTAACGTGAACAAGTACCGCGCTCAGTCTGGTGTGTGAAGTTTGTTTGATTAGGATGACATTTATATAACATAAATTTCCCCTGTTAGGCATGGTCATATCAGTTAAAAGTTGTTCTGTTCTTATATTCTGTGGCCATTTCAACAAAACTTGCAACACACCATATGCCACATCTGGTTATTGTCCTGTTATAATGTAACATGTCTTTAGAACAACTAATAACAACACACATTGCCAGCTGCATATATATATATATATATATATATATATATATATATATATATATATATATATATATATTCTTACATAAATATATATATATATATATACAATGATACATACAAACACAAGTATGACACATTTCTAAAGTATAATGGATGTGTAAATAACAGTGAGAGTTGATATTATTTATTTTAACAAACACTAGGTCACCCCATCTGACAGTCCGTCAGCTCAAATTTCTCCCCATCCAAAACGAACTCAGCCCGTCCAAAATAAGTGTGGATGAGTCTCTAGATAAAGCTATGGGTGGAACATTTATACGTAGCATAAACTGAAGAGATTTGTATTAAAGAGTATGTCTTGTGACAGGTTTCTGGAGTGTCATCGTGAGGCACCTGAGCAAACATGAGCTTCACCGCTACATGCTCCTGAAACATGTTCACACAGACTCTGGGCGTGGCCGGGCGTGGCTGCGGTCTACATTCAATGAACATTCCCTCGAGAAGTACATGCTCATGATTGTAGGCAATGAGGCTTCGTTGAGGTAAGGACGACTAACACTAAATGCCACCATGCAATTGCTGTAAGTCGTCTCTCTGTGTGAATAACCAGCTTTTGTTAACGGCATATTATAGTGTGGCTGAATTATTCTGGGATAAACTGAATTTGTGTTGCAGTGAATATGTGTGCCAGGACGTGTTATGTGCTTAGATGTTTCTTAAAGGACAGATGAGTGCTTATGGAAACTTTCCCTTTGATTCTAAATAATGTTCAATCATAAGGATGTACAATACCTTTTTAGTTACATATTTCAGCTTAATACATTTCGGTAGTAACTGCAATCAGTGATACCACATCCGGTCCCAATCTTTTTGTACACATGTTTCTGTGCTTTAGTTGTGTGTGTGGGTTTTCCTTTGATGCAGTGAGTACTATGAAGACTGGGCGTTCATACGAGACCAGGAGTGTGGTAATGTCCTCCCGGCTACAGCTGCAGGTAAGTGAAATAGTGGTTTCATTTCAGAGTTGGTAGTCATGTTGTTTTGTGTTATATTAGTTTCAGTTACACATCAATTATGTCTTGACAGTATCCAGATCAGTTAAAAATTCCAGTTGTCAGTTTCATATCAACATAAAAGCATGTAAACAAAGCAACCATAAATGTAGGTTTTGCCCAAAATATCATATTTTTATGAAAGCTTTATTTAATATATGTAATTTCAAACAGAATCTCCCATTGAAAACTTTAGTACATGTTAAAGAAATAATTTAAAGTTTTTATATGCAAAACAGTTACATGGTGTAAATAAATAAGTAACTGTGATTTACCTGAGTAGATCCAAATTTATGATTATTTTACATTAATGTTAACAACGAGCTCACATTGACACTGGAGCAACAAACAAGGGGCAGCATTTACAGTATTTTGACCTTGCAAAAAATTTTCACACTGCTGCCCTCTGGATGAGAGTGGGTTTCCATAGCATATCAAAAACACATAAATAAATAATTCTAAATAACTGTTGTTGTGTTTTGTAAAATGCATCTCCAGTTAGTAGACGAGAGGTCACGGAAGCAAGTGGACAGAGAAAGAGGTGAGTGGACATCAGTGCCTGGGAGGGGATTCTGTTACAGTGTCCTAAAGTTAGCGTGTAAATAAATAGATAACCAGTAGTCATTTATCAGTTTTGACTACTCTTATGAGAAAACTTCATATCAATGTCAAATGAAACTTTGAACGTGTATGAATGATACCATGTTTCACCTGTTTTGGCCAGGTTTGGGGAGCATCCTTTTTGCAATCAGCATCGACAATGAAGGCTTGAACAAAATTCTGCCAGCCACGGGATTCGACAACATCATTAGTAGCACTAACCTGCCACTAGGTAGCGCCTTCGTGCCTCGGGAAGAAGAAGACCAGATGCCGGTGATCGCAAGCGAGAGTGTCTCGCCACAAGGTACAGTTATGTGCTGTTGAGTAACAATAATGAAATACAAATTATTTACTTTGTTGTTCTCATTCGATACGGGTCAAAAAAAATTATTTTTGTGTCGTGTCAAAGTCTCCTAAAAATACAACTTTATAACTAAACGTAACAAAATTGCTTGAAAAATGTGACCTTTGAATGTCATTAAATTGTAGTCTAGTTTGTTCATGGAAAGCACGCCTGGAATTGTAGACAGATATAATATTGAGACAGTAAATGGTGTGTAAAAGCAGAAATGGCATTTACTGTGACTCCTTCGACTCATATGTCACCTGTCATTCTGTGGGTTCTCTGCACACAATTATAATCTATAGATATTGTGCTCATGTACTTATGCCTATACACACACTCACGCACGCACGTGCGCACGCATGCACACACACACTTGCACACACACATGCACACACACACACGCACACACAGTGTCAAACACACACACACACACACACACACACACACACACACACACACACACACACACACACACACACACACACACACACACACACACACACACACACACACACACAGTGTCTCACACACACACACACACACACACACACACACACACACACACACACACACACACACACACACACACACACACGTTTGCATACATGCACACACATGCATGCACACACACGTTTGCATACATGCACACACATGCATGCACACACACACTTGCGTACGTACACATGCATGTCTACTTAAAACTATGTATCAGTTATGTTCACATAGATATCACCATGAGGATGTATGTTATTTTGAGGATGATTTTTTTGTTTTTGGACTTTCTTTTTCTTATTTTCGTTCTTTCTGAAATTATATAGTATAACTAACCTACAGAGGCTCCTATGATAATAACAGGAGTCTCGTAGAAATAAACTATTTCTGATTTCTGTTTGAAGTGACGCGGAAGAAAGAGAAGAAGAAGAAGAGGAAGAAGGCGGCAAACATTGTGTGTTTTGACGACGATGACAACATTGGTTCCTACAACACATCCCCTGCTTCCTCTGTCTCCAGTCCCTGGGCCAAGACAATCAACAGCAAACTGAATGCCTCCAAGGTAGTCACTGCCAGCACAACTACTCTGAAGACAACTTCCGGATTCATATTGCCATCAGAAAGTGTTCCAGTGGCATCCATTGATAAAAGTTTGAACTGTAGCGAGATTAAATCAGATGTCACATGTTTGGACAGAGAAACTGCTGCTGATTTGTTTGAAAATACAAAGACTTTGTGCAGTTTCACCGAAGACAGTCTTGAAATTGTGAAATCTAATGATCAGTTTGATGAACCAGTTGAAACAACCCCTGAAAGTAGCATTGGGCCAAATGAACAGTTGGATGAAGTCATGAAGAGTTTCTCCAGTATTTTAGACACTTATCCCCTTCACAGCCCGACTGTTAGCCCCGATGTTTCCAATGAAGCCTCACCTGGTGAGCAAGACAGAGATATAGTGCTACCACCTGTTGAACAAACTGTGTTGGCACCTTGTGGGAATGATTGCGATGCTGACAATAAGCGAACGACAGATGGTAGTAGCAGTGAGCGGAGGAAATCAGACAGTATGAAGATTATGCAGAGTGAAAGTGCTACAAGTCTGCCATCTGTTGGGACCAGTGTCACATCCACGGCGTCCGAATCTAGGTAACATTGGTTACCACTAGCCAGTAATAACAGAACAATTGACCTATCCAGAATCTGGCATCATAATTATAATTATGCGTATGACCTCCATCAAGCCGTACAAAATGTTTACAAATGTTAATTACATTACTACATTACGTGTCAGCCAGATCACAAATGTTAATTACATTACTACATTACATGTCGGCCAGATCACAAATGTTAATTACATTAGTACATTACGTGTCAGCCAGATCACAAATGTTAATTACATTACTACATTACATGTCAGCCAGATCACAAATGTCAATTACAGTAGTACATTACATGTCAGCCAGATCACAAATGTTAATTACACTACTAAATTACGTGTCGGTCAGATCACAAATGTTAATTACATTACTACATCACGTGTCAGCCAGATCAACCCTACGTAATACTGTTGTCACATTAACAACTTTTTTTTTTAAATGCCAGATTGTTGAACAGCTTCACATTTTGTGGCATCCATTTTAGTTAGCTTTTTGGACTCGATCTTTATCACTTAATCGATCCATTGCTCGCACTAAACTTTTAAAGTTTAATATGCACAGTTGATCTTTGTTTATTGATGGGTAAAAATTGTATGTTTTATATTGTACACATTTTACTCTGTGGTTCATTCCCACACCAACCCGACTGATTTAGGAAGCAATCAGCCATGCTGTTCTTAATACACAAAACATTCACTCTAGAGTTTTATAGTATGTATGTTGACACTTTCACAGCCAGACAATAGACATGTTTTTTGTGGAAAAAACACCATTTTAGCAGTTGATGACTTAACCGTTCAGATATTGTTCCACATCAATCACTTGCACGTTCTGTTAATTGGTCTTGTGTTTATTTTTGCAAACAGCAGCAGCTACCATATTGGTAGCGGTAGTGAATCTCTCGATGTGACGATGACGCCGTTGAATCGCGGGAAGGCCAGTGACGGAGATATGGTGTGCACATGCAGCATCGGTGAAGACGATGCTTCATGTGAGTCGTGGTAACACTACACTTATTCTGCAGCATTTTCTTATTGAAATTAACAGCATTTTAATTAGCGCGTATTTTGAGGAAATTCAGTATTACATACATGATCATATTTATAACCCTCCTGACAAAGACAGAATCAGACTTCATTGTTTTGATAGACAATAACTAGAAATTTAATAAACATTGTTCGTTAAGTGAATGTTTAACGAGCAAAAACTAAACTTTCAGATTATACACAACACTGTTGGCGATGTAACAGACGGAGCCTCATTTTACTGCACAACTCTTTGATGGTCAGCACGGACACATGTTCCATGCTCAAGAAAAACAATTCAGTGAACTGTCAGTTAAAAGGAGGCAGTCTTTTCTTTGTGTTTTATTAATTAATTAATATAATGTTCTTCAGACTATAATAACTACGTTGAAGGTATTCTGCCCACCAAATTGTGTTTATTATGCCCATAACAATGTTCATGTCCAGTTTCAAAACAAGCTTTATAATATAGGTAATATTGCCAAAGTGGGCTGAGTTAACCACGATACCCTTTGATGTTCAACGATTCCCATTTACCACATTCAACACAGCAGACTCCCTGTTACAAATAACTACGCTGGCTAATTCCGGGTAGAGGAACAGACTGTCTCACTTTAATATTTACCACTCGGGCTGATTCTGAACCACAGAACAGCCAACCTGTCAGAACTTTATAATATAATTGGGGAACAGATATGGTCTTAAGGCTTAAAGACGTAGTACCAGGTAGTAGCAGTAACAGTACAGGACTGATGATTAACTGTGTACAGGTGACTCAAGCGAAGTTCCAAGCTGTAGCGAAGAGACGGACACCAACGGTTTCGCTGTCTCGCTCACTCAGAAAGGTTTTGTTGACAGGTATGAATTAACCAAGTAAGGGCAGTCCACTCCCATTGCAAACCATATCACTAATCTGTGTGCGCCTGCATGTGAGTGCGTGATCATTATTTAAATAATTTGTTATGTAAGCCTGTAAATATTTGATCTGGACCTTGGGGTGAGAACTTTCCTCGTTGGTGTGATGTCAGTAAACGGCTGGCTTACTCCTCTAGTTACAAGTGCTAACTAAATACACATTTAAACAGTTGAACTGCCGATTGCTGTACAAGGTGAATGAATCATTTAAGCTCATCTCTGTTGTGAGACTGATACTGGGGTCCTTCATAATTTCTGACATTTAACTTTTCATAGAAATAAAATGTTGGGCAACTCAAGACCTGCGTACTAATGATAAAATACTAGTGAATAACCATGGTGTTTGTAAATAAATGAAGGTAAACATTACTGTAATGGTTGTTTAATAATATTTGTTATGTCCTTTGTATGTGCTGTGTCATAATACTGTTACATAATCTGGAAAATATCAACACTTTAAAGTATTAATTCATTGGGCAGGATGGAGGTAAGAGAATTAGTACACTCATCAGTAAATGTTGACAATTATGAATGACCCCTAGCCGTCTAACCAATGTGTTGACAATTATGAATGACCCCTAGCCATCTAACCAATGTGTTGACAATTATGAATGACCCCTAGCCGTCTAACCAATGTGTTGACAATTATGAATGACCCCTAGCCGTCTAACCAATGTGTTGACAATTATGAATGAACCCTAGCCGTCTAACCAATGTGTTGACAATTATGAATGACCCCTAGCCGTCTAACCAATGTGTTGACAATTATGAATGACCCCTAGCCGTCTAACCAATGTGTTGACAATTATGAATGACCCCTAGCCGTCTAACCAATGTGTTGACAATTATGAATGACCCCTAGCCGTCTAACCAATGTGTTGACAATTATGAATGAACCCTAGCCGTCTAACCAATGTGTTGACAATTATGAATGACCCCTAGCCGTCTAACCAATGTGTTGACAATTATGAATGACCCCTAGCCGTCTAACCAATGTGTTGACAATTATGAATGACCCCTAGCCGTCTAACCAATGTGTTGACAATTATGAATGACCCCTAGCCGTCTAACCAATGTGTTGACAATTATGAATGACCCCTAGCCGTCTAACCAATGTGTTGACAATTATGAATGACCCCTAGCCGTCTAACCAATGTGTTGACAATTATGAATGACCCCTAGCCGTCTAACCAATGTGTTGACAATTATGAATGACCCCTAGCCGTCTAACCAATGTGTTGACAATTATGAATGACCCCTAGCCGTCTAACCAATGTGTTGACAATTATGAATGAACCCTAGCCGTCTAACCAATGTGTTGACAATTATGAATGACCCCTAGCCGTCTAACCAATGTGTTGACAATTATGAATGACCCCTAGCCGTCTAACCAATGTGTTGACAATTATGAATGACCCCTAGCCGTCTAACCAATGTGTTGACAATTATGAATGACCCCTAGCCGTCTAACCAATGTGTTGACAATTATGAATGACCCCTAGCCGTCTAACCAATGTGTTGACAATTATGAATGACCCCTAGCCGTCTAACCAATGTGTTGACAATTATGAATGACCCCTAGCCGTCTAACCAATGTGTTGACAATTATGAATGACCCCTAGCCGTCTAACCAATGTGTTGACAATTATGAATGACCCCTAGCCGTCTAACCAATGTGTTGACAATTATGAATGACCCCTAGCCGTCTAACCAATGTGTTGACAATTATGAATGACCCCTAGCCGTCTAACCAATGTGTTGACAATTATGAATGACCCCTAGCCGTCTAACCAATGTGTTACACTTTATTTCCATGTGTGTTGTCATGATTAACATGTTTTTTTTAGATAAATGAATCATGTATATAATGGGATATATTAGCTTAGCTTGCCTGAAATAGTGTCTGGATACTGAAGTTCCCAGATTTTTGGGGTCTGGATTAATAAAGTTTAACATTATATATCTTAACATACAGTGGAAGCTTGCTTTACTGTCACCTCAGTAATGCAGCCACCTCACAATTAAGATCACCCTGTTATAGTCCCAAATTATTTCTGTAACAATAAACGATAGAAAAAAATAGTCACCTCGCTATTCAGGTCACTTTTTCCAAGTGCCAAGGGTGACGTTAATAATGAAGTCCAACTGTAGTTCGGTGACAGGGGCTGATTACATGAAAATATTTGTTTGTATGATTTTGATTAATTTTGTATCGTGTTTTTGTTGTACAGTTTGCGTACTCAGGGTGATGGAAGCCACGCCCCTGAACCTGTCTTCCTGTCACACAATTCAATGACAACGAGTGAGTTACAAAACCTAGACAAGCTTTTTTGAAATAGGTTTTTTATTTACTTATTGAATTATATTATTATGAGGTTCTGCAAAGCAAAATTTCACACCTATCTGTGGGCTTGCTTACTATGTGTTTTATGTATCACTTTTATGTAGTGTAATAAAGAGGAGAAATTATACTGTTTATAAAAAATAACAAAATATATGATTTTTCACCAACAGTTATAATATTGAATGTAAAGATAAAAATACTGTGATTATTACTATATTGGTATGACAGCTAACCTGCTAGAATTGTAATACTGTTAGTGGTGTACAAATTATTAAACATAAGACATACACAAGTAATTTGTGTTAACATTTTGAAGACTAAAACACAAGTATCATTGGCGCACAATTGAGATGGATATAAATATGGCCGACTGTTTGCATTATCTGTATATTTACTATGGGGTGGTCTTTTTATATAAAGTCTAACAAACGTAGTATTTCACATCGGTTCAGTTACTTCAAACTACTCCCTACACCCATCAATACGTAATGGTTTTGAGCAATCCGAAAATGGTATCAAAACCATAGCCAATAGCTGCTGGATTAAACTGACCTGACATACTAGCCTGTATGTTCTGATGTGACATACTAGCCTGTATGTTCTGACGTGACATACTAGCCTGTATGTTCTGACGTGACATACTAGCCTGTATGTTCTGATGTGACATGCTAGCCTGTATGTTCTGATGTGACATACTAGCCTGTATGTTCTGATGTGACATACTAGCCTGTATGTTCTGATGTGACATACTAGCCTGTATGTCCTGGCGTGACATACTAGCCTGTATGTTCTGGCGTGACATACTAGCCTGTATGTTCTGGCGTGACATACTAGCCTGTATGTTCTGGCGTGACATACTAGCCTGTATGTTCTGACGTGACATACTAGCCTGTATGTTCTGACGTGACATACTAGCCTGTATGTTCTGGCGTGACATACTAGCCTGTATGTTCTGGCGTGACATACTAGCCTGTATGTTCTGGCGTGACATACTAGCCTGTATGTTCTGATGTGACATGCTAGCCTGTATGTTCTGACGTGACATACTAGCCTGTATGTTCTGGCGTGACATACTAGCCTGTATGTTCTGGCGTGACATACTAGCCTGTATGTTCTGACGTGACATACTAGCCTGTATGTTCTGACGTGACATACTAGCCTGTATGTTCTGGCGTGACATACTAGCCTGTATGTTCTGGCTTGACATACTAGCCGGTATGTTCTGGCGTGACATACTAGCCTGTATGTTCTGATGTGACATACTAGCTTGTATGTTCTGATGTGACATACTAGCCTGTATGTTCTGATGTGACATACTAGCTTGTATGTTCTGGCGTGACATACTAGCATGTATGTTCTGATGTGACATACTAGCCTGTATGTTCTGATGTGACATACTAGCCTGTATGTTCTGATGTGACATACTAGCTTGTATGTTCTGATGTGACATACTAGCCTGTATGTTCTGATGTGACATACTAGCCTGTATGTTCTGACGTGACATACTAGCCTGTATGTTCTGACGTGACATACTAGCCTGTATGTTCTGATGTGACATACTAGCCTGTATGTTCCTTATCATGCTGCCCAATTCTGAAATCCACAATAACATTAATATGCATTAATATATATTCCACTCACTGGATGGCGCCACTGTAGTAATACGTACCACCACCTGCCCATGCATAACGCTCTACGTAATTGTTAGACTTTGTGAACTAGTGTGTCCATTCCTGTTGTATCTACGAGATATGGAGGACAGTAGGTGGGATTCTTAAATGCATTTGTTTGTTGCAGCGGAACTGAAGGAGGCCATGATAGCTATGATGACAAGGAAAGATGAGGTGGAAGAACAGAACAGGTGATTGTACTATGTTTCTCACTAATTTATCATTTAGAGGACAAGAAAGGAGTGTACCCAACCTTAGGGCAATTTCATTCTAATTGGAATTGAAACAACAATTCCAGTTCCAGAATTATAATTTAAATTTATGATTTTTTTATTTTATTTAAAGGGGCACTATATAGATTGCACTATTCCATGGCAGAAGTATTTTGTCGGCCGACGCTTGGCGTCTGCGGCTATTTATAGAACAGTCTGGTGCAGGTGATATGTTTGCCGTCGTTAGTTCTCGGGAACACAAGACAAGCGTGCGCTGCATCTAGTGATTGTGTTGTTGATAAGGATTTATTTATTTATTTAATGTTGTTAGTTTGCAACATTATATGTATAGACGTAACTTAGGGTACTAGCACTATGCACGAGAAATCTGTATTTGATGGAATCATTCTAAGGGCCCCATAGGACCCCACAGAGCCCCGGAAACTGGTAAATTTTCACATTTTGCCTATTTTGTCAAAAACTCTTCAGTAACCTTTTCTCTGATTTTGTATACACATTTCGTGTGGTAGTGTCACTATACACGAGAAATCTGTATTTGATTGATTCATTCTAAGGGCACCTCAGGGCCCCCTCAAAATGCAAAATGTTCCTGCTATTTCCCTACTGCTGTAAGCTTCCTGTAGCCAATGATCTCTATTTATCACTGGATAGTGGACTTTGCCATGATCACTGGGGTGGCTGAGTGGAGGGCCAGCTGTAAACCTATGTATTGGACTAGCCTTGGCTCACTGCCTGCCATTGTCCCAGTGTCACACAGAATGCCTCCATGTGGGCTGTAACTATAATGTTTAACGGGAATCCCTACTACACTGGCAGAACCTGAGAAACTTTAAACAGCAATAGACATAATTATCAATGCAATATAACGATTATAATCTAGGGTAAAAATAAAATAACTTAGGTATAAAATAATATATAAAATAAAATAACTTAGGTATATTCGAAAAGGTTAAAGCATATTTAGCCAAAATTATAAGGAATATTATTCAGATGTTTTACTATACATGTTGCAGCTATTACTTCACTCCAATTTAATCAGTATTATTTTAAAGTCAAAATGCATGCTATGTATATGTACCTTGTGAACAAATAAAGTTTTATCATAGTTCATCTCTTTCGTCTTTCCATTCTGGGGGAGGGTGGTAGAGGCAAAATGAGAACAGAAAATGTGTGCACATTTTCTTAAACAACCATTAACTGTGCTACATACGAGATTGCAGCTCACCAACTCTCCTGCAATGTTTCTACAACTACTGGAAATCGGGATAAAATTCTACAGTATTTTTAATAACACATTAACTAATATATATAATCTTCACGAAATGGTCTACTCGAATCATTTATTTCCGGGTGTATCTTCACTGGCATGCATATAGTTTCCACTAAACATGTCAAAATTTTATTTCCATCATAACCTAATCTGTAACTATGATTCACCAGAAAACATTTCAGTAATAGTTACAAACTCACAATACAGTCCAAAAGACTTCAGGGCTTCTTGGCTCATTTTTTGGATATCTTTGACTCGCCAATGTGTTTACGTAAGTAAATTATGTGTATTACATTACTAGTATGACGTGACATTTGCTAAGTCAATTTTAATAGTATGGCATGACGTTTGCAAAGTCAGCCTCCCACATACAGTACTTGCTCGAGAAACTATATTGTTGTCATAAAGAAAAATGTTTGCAGCCAGAATTTCAACAAAATGTACGTAACAATATCTGAACGCTTCATATGTTTAACCTACTGATTTTGATGGGTTAGCAGACCTGGTTGCTAGGCAACAAGTTGTAATAAATAGGTCAATTCTCTTAAACTAAGTGTGGTGATGTGTTTGTGTAGTTCTCTGCGAGCGTTACTTGATGGTGAGACTCAGACATCAGCGGCGTTGAGACTGGAGATAGAGGAACTGAAGAAATTTAGTGAATCGAGACGGGACCGAGACGCACAGAACATCAAGACAATCAGCAGGTGAAGACATGAACACACCCGGTGTATCTCGTAAGACAGCTCATGTTGAGGGTCACATCTAAGACTCACTCAGTTGTTAGTTTCAGTTTTAAAAAGAGAACATTTATTTCCATTTTGATGTACCGGTACCTCAATTTGTAATATCCGAAATGCTATGCATCACATTGACGGACATCAATTGCTGAGTTCCTATTGATGCTGTTTTGCTTATTATGAGGATATTATTATAATGTTGATTTTTAATATGATGTTGATTAATATTCTCTGGAAACCCCATAGGGCTTACTACAAGAGCCACTTAATACTTAAATGAAGAATACACAATTTCATATATAATTCCACTTACTTTTCGTATATATAATTCCTCTTACAACTTTATGGGTAGTTGTCACGTTAGTGATCAATAATTTGTTTTAGTGCGAGTCCTGGACAGACGTGTACTTATATTATTAACATGCTATACAAAACAATAGTTAGGCCTCATTCAGAATATTGTACACAAACGTGGAGGCCATATCGCAAGAAAGACATAGATATGCTAGAAAGAGTACAAAGGAGAGTGACTAAAATAATACCAAAACTGAAGGATGTTAGTTACGAAGTACGCCTAAAAGAATGTGGTTTAACATCACTAGTGATCAGGAGATTGAGAGGAGATCAGATAGAAGTGTTTAATATTTAATGGTTATGAAAATATTGATAGAAATATTTTTCTCAGTTAAGAAAGATAGAAGGACCAGAGGACATGAAGTTACATTAATAAAGGAGCAGTGTAGATTAGATATAAGAAAGTTCTCATGTTCACAAAGGACTTTAAATGAATGGAACAGATTATCTGCTGATTGTGTGGGTGCTAGTAATGTGAATATGTTTAAAAATAAAATCGACACAGGGTTGGACTCTTAATAAGTCAAAAGGCTTCCTTGATCACCTGCCATCTAGAGTTAATTCTCTGGGTGGCAATCTTGCTAAATCTTGTTAAACATTATTCTTTAATAAAATAATTTTAGAAAAGTTATACATTCACAGTAAATTTTATGTAGTGTGTCAAATAAACCATTCCGTTCCTGTCAGATCCATAAGCAGAGATTTACAAGTATCATTTCATGCTAGTCTTTTATATTGTGATGATCTGACTTTTGTAACCCTGCCTTTAACACTTTTTGTTTTGAAGTGCATTTTGGCTGGCTTGAGGAATCTTGGACTTGCAATGGACAGTGCTTCTTTTTCAGAGAAAACGAGTTATTGAAACATCAGCTGAAGAAATATGTGAATGCGGTGCAGATGTTGCGTCGACAGGGGGCTAATGATGAAGGTGTGTGCAAGCTCTGTCGTCATATTACAGCTGTAGTTATTTTCTCTGCAATGGCAACTCTAATTTAAATGTCATAAAAATGGTATGGTCCTGCAATGAATGTTTACAGTAATAAAATCGATCTCCTACCAGCAACTTATTTGGCATTGTGCAACATAAGAAATAATACATATTTTAATATTTCCTTGGGTTTCATTTGAGTTTCAAATTTATGTTTTCCACCATGGAAATATGAATGTGTCGTGACATCTTGAAATCATGATATTTATTTTATTCTTGGATCTTGTGCTGCCTGCCATATTGTGAATATTGCAGATTTATGGGTTACTCCAATGTACATTTTTGTTCACAGTGAGGTATAATTATAACATTTGATGTGCTCTTCATATTGGGGAAAGGGAGGTCTTGGTTGCTATAGTCTGCTGGTGGACTGTTTGATGATGCATTCATATTGGGGAAAGGGAGGTCATGGTTGCTATAGTCTGCTGGTGGACTGTTTTATGATGCATTCATATTGGGGAAGGGGAGGTCGTGGTTGCTATTGTCTGCTGGTGGACTGTTTGATGATGCATTCATATTGGGGAAAGGGAGGTCATGGTTGCTATAGTCTGCTGGTGGACTGTTTTATGATGCATTCATATTGGGGAAGGGGAGGTCGTGATTGCTATAGTCTGCTGGTGGACCGTTTGATGATGCGTTCATATTGGGGAAGGGGAGGTCGTGGTTGCTATAGTCTGCTGGTGGACTGTTTTATGATGCATTCATATTGGGGAAGGGGAGGTCGTGGTTGCTATAGTCTGCTGGTGGACTGTTTGATGATGCGTTCATATTGGGGAAGGGGAGGTCATGATTGCTATAGTCTGCTGGTGGACTGTTTGATGATGCGTTCATATTGGGGAAGGGGAGGTCGTGGTTGCTATAGTCTGCTGGTGGACTGTTTGATGATGCATTCATATTGGGGAATGGGAGGTCGTGATTGCTATAGTCTGCTGGTGGACCGTTTGATGATGCGTTCATATTGGGGAAGGGGAGGTCGTGGTTGCTATAGTCTGCTGGTGGACTGTTTTATGATGCATTCATATTGGGGAAGGGGAGGTCGTGGTTGCTATAGTCTGCTGGTGGACTGTTTGATGATGCGTTCATATTGGGGAAGGGGAGGTCGTGGTTGCTATAGTCTGCTGGTGGACTGTTTGATGATGCGTTCATATTGGGGAAGGGGAGGTCATGATTGCTATAGTCTGCTGGTGGACTGTTTGATGATGCGTTCATATTGGGGAAGGGGAGGTCGTGGTTGCTATAGTCTGCTGGTGGACTGTTTGATGATGCATTCATATTGGGGAATGGGAGGTCGTGATTGCTATAGTCTGCTGGTGGACCGTTTGATGATGCGTTCATATTGGGGAAGGGGAGGTCGTGGTTGCTATAGTCTGCTGGTGGACTGTTTGATGATGCATTCATTTTGGGGAAAGGGAGGTCATGGTTGCTATAGTCTGCTGGTGGACTGTTTGATGATGCATTCATACTGGGGAAAGGGAGGTCGTGATTGCTATAGTCTGCTGGTGGACTGTTTGATGATGCGTTCATACTGGGGAAGGGGAGGTCATGGTTGCTATAGTCTGCTGGTGGACTGTTTGATGATGCATTCATATTGGGGAAAGGGAGGTCATGGTTGCTATAGTCTGCTGGTGGACCGTTTGATGATGCATTCATATTGGGGAAAGGGAGGTCATGGTTGCTATAGTCTGCTGGTGGACTGTTTGATGATGCATTCATATTGGGGAAGGGGAGGTCGTGGTTGCTATAGTCTGCTGGTGGACTGTTTGATGATGCATTCATATTGGGGAAGGGGAGGTCGTGGTTGCTATAGTCTGCTGGTGGACTGTTTGATGATGCGTTCATATTGGGGAAGGGGAGGTCGTGGTTGCTATAGTCTGCTGGTGGACTGTTTGATGATGCGTTCATATTGGGGAAGGGGAGGTCGTGATTGCTATAGTCTGCTGGTGGACTGTTTGATGATGCGTTCATATTGGGGAAGGGGAGGTCGTGGTTGCTATAGTCTGCTGGTGGACTGTTTGATGATGCATTCATATTGGGGAAAGGGAGGTCGTGGTTGCTATAGTCTGCTGGTGGACTGTTTGATGATGCGTTCATATTGGGGAAGGGGAGGTCGTGGTTGCTATAGTCTGCTGGTGGACTGTTTGATGATGCGTTCATATTGGGGAAGGGGAGGTCGTGATTGCTATAGTCTGCTGGTGGACTGTTTGATGATGCATTCATATTGGGGAAGGCAGCGTTCGAAATATCACTTGTCCGTTTGTCCGGGACAAGTGATTTTTGGCCCGGACAAGTAAAATGACTCTACATGGTTATCCGGTGAACAAGTGAAAATTTAGAGTAAATAGTGACGCGTGCAACATTTTCATTTGAGGAAATTCAAACGTAAATGAAATTCGCTAGCAATCGCGCACGTTGCAATTTTGTTGGTGTGTCGGCGTCTTGTCGTTCGGCCGCCAGTGTGTTGTACATAGGTGTTCGACCAAGTTTAGTGCCTGCGTTAAGAGGGTCATGCGCTCAGCGCACCGACCTAGCTCTGTCATACGCGTAGGACAGACTCCGCATCAGCCATCGTTGATCGAGGCTGTATTTCACACAATCGTAAATTGTTCAGTTTGACCGCGCACGGATCATATTTGATGAACTTTGGAAATAGTAGACTTTGTATTGCTACCTGTTATTTGAATAATTATATACAAAGTATTACCAATTATTACGCCTTACCCGCACGGACTCGGCAGTCTTCCAAGACCAAGTAAGTCATCGAACTGTCGTTAGCCGATCCAGTCCCCAGTCAGATCGGTGACAATTTTCAAAACTTGTAACTGGCTCTCCGGTAAATCTATAGTGCTGGTTGATCAACGGAATATTAATGACATATCATAAATATTGTTGTATCTATGTTACGTAACATTTATATTAACCATAAATTGCGAGTTTTTAAAACCGAATTATGCAAGATGCGCGGCCGGGGACGGTGCGCCAACCGCCGTTGACATGTCGGCTTCCGCCAACTACGGCGGCCTGCGCGCGGCAGCAATGTTATGACGTAACTAAATCTATAAATTATATTCCGCCTGGTAAATGTAATTCGGGGACCGTTAAAACTGTTTTATCATCATTGAAATGGTAATATAACATTTAGGAAAATTATGCATTTGTTTGCTGATGATCAATTGAATATTATCTTCGTTTGTAAAAAACAGAACTGTTAATATTGAAATTCATAGAGGTTGAAAACAATATTCTCATATTAGGTCTATAATAGTTTATTTTGATTTTTTTACAACATCTCCTGGCTTTGCATTGGTCATGTTCCTGGTTGAGTGGCGTCTTCAATGACAAACTGATGCAACAATTTTACAGCAGTGTTATATATATATATACCATATTAAACGTAAACAGTTTTTGCAACATTATAAAACAAAAATAGCAAGGAAAACAATTGTCTAATTCCTATTATCGTAATAATTATTTGTTATTAATAAAAGCGTTCATATCAGCATCACTAAAATATTGGTATACATCATGTAACGTGTCTACTTTAAATATTCGTGATGAACAATAATGGACCGGAAAATAGTTGCAAATATAATTTTGCAATTTCAAAATTTGCAGATTAAATCAAATTGTGTCGTTAATCACAAGTCACTCAGACGTACATGCAACGAAACAGCAGGAACATTGTGTCGTTGTCATAAAAATAAGACAGACTTTTTACGTTTTTTCCGAAGCTTCAATTCCCCTTGACAACCACTCGGACAAGTTAAAAGTTTGGCGGACAAGTAGATTTCAAAACTTACTTGTCCGGCAGACAAGTAAATATTCTGGCTTATTTCTATCGCTGGGAAGGGGAGGTCGTGGTTGCTACAGTCTGCTGGTGGACTGTTTGACGATGCATTCATATTGGGGAAGGGGAGGTCGTGGTTGTTATAGTCTGCTGATGGACTGTTTGATGATGCGTTCATATTGGGGAAGGGGAGGTCGTGGTTGCTATAGTCTGCTGGTGGACTGTTTGATGATGTGTTCATATTGGGGAAGGGGAGGTCATGGTTGCTATAGTCTGCTGGTGGACTGTTTGATGATGTGTTCATATTGGGGAAGGGGAGGTCATGGTTGCTATAGTCTGCTGGTGGACTGTTTGATGATGTGTTCATATTGGGGAAGGGGAGGTCATGGTTGCTATAGTCTGCTGGTGGACTGTTTGATGATGCATTCATATTGGGGAAGGGGAGGTCGTGGTTGCTACAGTCTGCTGGTGGACTGTTTGATGATGTGTTTATATTGGGGAAGGGGAGGTCATGGTTGCTATAGTCTGCTGGTGGACTGTTTGATGATGCGTTCATATTGGGGAAGGGGAGGTCGTGGTTGCTATAGTCTGCTGGTGGACTGTTTGATGATGCGTTCATATTGGGGAAGGGGAGGTCATGGTTGCTATAGTCTGCTGGTGGACTGTTTGATGATGCGTTCATATTGGGGAAGGGGAGGTCATGGTTGCTATAGTCTGCTGGTGGACTGTTTGATGATGCGTTCATATTGGGGAAGGGGAGGTCATGGTTGCTATAGTCTGCTGGTGGACTGTTTGATGATGTGTTTATATTGGGGAAAGGGAGGTCATGGTTGCTATAGTCTGCTGGTGGACTGTTTGATGATGTGTTCATATTGGGGAAAGGGAGGTCATGGTTGCTATAGTCTGCTGGTGGACTGTTTGATGATGTGTTTATATTGGGGAAGGGGAGGTCATGGTTGCTATAGTCTGCTGGTTGACTGTTTGATGATGCGTTTATATTGGGGAAAGGGAGGTCATGGTTGCTATAGTCTGCTGGTGGACTGTTTGATGATGCGTTTATATTGGGGAAAGGGAGGTCATGGTTGCTATAGTCTGCTGGTGGACTGTTTGATGATGCGTTCATATTGGGGAAGGGGAGGTCGTGGTTGCTATAGTCTGCTGGTGGACTGTTTGATGATGTGTTCATATTGGGGAAGGGGAGGTCATGGTTGCTATTGTCTGCTGGTGGACTGTTTGATGATGCGTTCATATTGGGGAAGGGGAGGTCGTGGTTGCTATAGTCTGCTGGTGGACTGTTTGATGATGCGTTCATATTGGGGAAAGGGAGTTCATGGTTGCTATAGTCTGCTGGTGGACTGTTTGATGATGTGTTTATATTGGGGAAAGGGAGGTCATGGTTGCTATAGTCTGCTGGTGGACTGTTTGATGATGCGTTCATATTGGGGAAGGGGAGGTCGTGGTTGCTATAGTCTGCTGGTGGACTGTTTGATGATGTGTTTATATTGGGGAAAGGGAGGTCATGGTTGCTATAGTCTGCTGGTGGACTGTTTGATGATGCGTTCATATTGGGGAAGGGGAGGTCGTGGTTGCTATAGTCTGCTGGTGGACTGTTTGATGATGCGTTTTTCCATTTTAACACCAAGGAATAACGATTAATAAGTATTATATATGGTATTTTATAAGTATCATGATAGTAGTGGTGCAGTGATGATCAATCCACATTCATCTGTTGCTGTGTTTCTGCAGTATGCTGTAGTATACAATAGAAATATTACATTTGGTTTTGTTTCACTACTATTTAATTCATGACACCTTTATAATTATTAGCAGTAGCCACTACTGGCCACTCACAATTAATGAATCTCGATGTCACGCAGTGTGCTGTTTAAAATGAAATGACTAAGTTTCCATGTATGTGAAAGCTAAATCGAAGATCAACATTGATTTTTATTTGTTTCTTGTTTTAGAATTGAATGGCATTCACCTGGATGACGTCCAGCCGGCCGTGCCACCGGCCCCTTCTGTCATTGACTACCCACACGAGGCCAGTGAATATGAGAAGAAACTTATTCAGGTCAGATATCAAACTAGCGAGATTCAACCGGCTTGCATTTGTCATGAAACATGGCCACTTTGAGAAGACACAGTTAGTGAGAGAGAATATAAAAAGACACGCATACACTTAATTTTGTGCAGAAAAAATCAGTATCTGATATAAGTGTAGCAAACACATGTAAATATTTTATTTAAATATGCTTAAAGCTTAATGAATGTTTTATGAGGTAAAGTTGTGCTGCATATTTATTTGTCTATAAATCATAATTGCACTGTATATTCCTTTGTATGTGTCAGATATAATTTTTCATTCTTTTCTATGTCTATGAACAGTATATATTATATTTGTTTCTATAATATATGTTCAATATAACATTTTAATGTATGTGTCTGTGTATGAGAGACGTTGTGCACTGTATGTTTGTTTCTGTGTGCCTAGGTGGCTGAGATGCATGGAGAACTGATGGAGTTCAATGAGACTCTGCAGAAACAACTGATGTCACGGGAGTTGCACCTCAAGCGCCTCACAGAGGAACTCATCAGTCTCCGTGGGCCGGTCTCTGCCTTATTTCAGTGCACACTGTAGTTCCTTAAAATCCAGTTATATAGGTAGATCCGGGGGGCCTGGGTGACCTTTTTGAATGGGCCCACATGACCTTTTCCCCCTAGATCCTTTGAAATATGTGCACCCATTCAGGTTACAATAAGTTGAAGTTATGCCGGCGTGGCGGTAAACATTTTTTAACAGCACGCCCCACACCCGTCTTCTGATGTCACAGTTTAGGCAGGTAAGCCAAATTTTCTACATCAAGGCAGGTGAGCCAAATTTTCTACATCATTTGGTTTGGCCGCCAGTGGAGATTTAGCCCCCTGAGTTATAGTCCCTCAAATTTACTTTATATTTTGTTGCAGTATCATAGGTATTGACAGTGGCAGGAGGAAATATTGTGATAATTAACAACATGACTAGTTTCATGAAATAAGCAAGGATTTTCAAAACACCAGTCTAAATCTGGGAGTTAGGCACACGGTATGTTCAATTACTTTCCCACTACAAATCTATTTCCAGATTTTAAATGTCAATATCTGTATGTGTCCAATATTTTAGCATTTATTAAGTGTGGACAAATGTTGAAGATAAAGAGAATGATTTGTTTTGAATAAGTACAAATTCAGTACCTCAGACTTAATTACTGTTTCAGTGTATTTGCTGTCACCCCTCTACCTGTGTATACTGTGATATTCCTAGTTTTGCTGCTGTCCTTAATTAGATGTAATTGTTCTTGTAGCTTCCCGGTGATTATCATTCTTCCGAGGACAGCATAAGTTTGTCTTCAGAAACGTACGTAACTTTTTGTGTATTTTGTAGTGATCAGTTTCCAACAACTTTTGTTTACCAAATAATGTAACCTAAGTTCCCACAATGCAATGTTATTTACACTTCCCCCTCAATGAAGTATGAACCTATCTAGTAACCAGTGTCCACCATGACATCATTTCTACAAATTTGTGATATACTTTTGGTGAAATCATAGAAGCTAGGACATTATATTTGACTGGTTGATTTGCAAAAAGGCAGAGTGCTTTATACATTGTTGTAGTATAGCATAATTAACTTACCTAATAAGAACAAAGTACACTTTTTATGATTTTATAAAGCAATCCAATCTGACTGCACATTTCACATCAACTGTTTACACACCACAAGTATTAACATCGATGAACCAGATTCAATGTCACCTCTGTAACAGACAAATGGCTAAAGCTAAATCAGATTATTTTACAGATATGGTCATAAATAAGTCTGATAATCCACGTCAGTTATGGAACTGCATCAATAACATTCTACACAGACGGCCTACTCCATCGCTACCTGATCATGTGTCATTTAAGTCTCTGTGATTCGTTCGCTAGTCATTTCAAGAATAAAATCAGTATTATTCGTTCTGCTTTCCCACGTCATAATATAAGTAATGTCAGTGTGGACTTTCCACAAGTAAATTCTCAACTTGTATCATTTGAATCTGCAACAGTTGATGAAGTTAGGAAAATAATTATGTCCTCCCCAAATAAATCTTGTGCACTTGATCCATTTCCAACAATACTGCTAAAAGCATGTCTCGATACACTAATTGGACCTATAACAAATATTATAAATGCATCACTTTGCTCTGGCTGTTTTCCTGATGATTTTAAATATGCCCATGTCACACCACTTCTTAAGAAGTCATCTCTGCCTAAGCAAGACCTAAACAGTTATAGACCTATTTTTAATCTCGGCTTCATTTCCAAAATACTAGAAATGAATGAATGAATGAATGAAATGAAATTTATTAGACCAATAATTACAAATACATATTATAATAGAGTATATACAATCAGTCAGGAGACTCCCGTTAAGGCATTTAAATGCCGCTGCCACGAGAGCCACCTTAAATAATAATTATAGTATAATAATTGTATGTTTAGTAAGTAGTTTAACTGGTAATACATGAACATGTCATCGAAAAAAAATATAATCAAAATACGTCCAGTAGCTGTCATATATATGTAGATATATATATATATATATATATATGTGTGTGTGTGTACATATACGCATATAATGAGACATTATACAAATCACAAAATGAATCAACAGACATTACAATAAATTTTAGTTAATTATCTTCCACACATATATAACAGTTAATAATAGTACAAACATTCGGATATCTTTCAATAATGTATCTTTTGATATAGGTGGAGAATCCATGGATACTGTGTGTGAATATTTTATTAACAATGATATCAGGAGAATTATTGAATAGCTTTGCTATGCTGAATCTGATGTTTCTTTTGGTGAAATCGTGATTTACTCTAGGGATAAAAACATTTGTGTATGCCCTAGTAGCATGCTGATGGCGCTGGGTATTGAATAAGAGTAGGTTTTGATTGAAATAATCAGGCAGCTGCTTGTTGATAAATTTGTAAGTAAATTTGAGTAGTTGAATTTTATATATGTCATCAAGCTTTAAGAGGTAAAGTCTCTTAAAAATTGGATCACTATGAGCCAGGTAATCACTAGCAGTTATAATTCTAACTGCTCTTTTCTGTAGTTTGATAATTTTATTATTTAGGTTACTCTGTGACCCCCATACCAACACTCCATAATTGAGGTGGCATACGATTAGGGAGTTATAGATTGTTCTCAGGATGTTGATTGATAGGATATGTTTGAGACTATTTAATACTCCAATTATTTTGGATATTTTTGAAGTCAGTGCATCAATATGGTTAGCCCAATTTAAGTGTTTGTTAATAGTGATACCGAGAAAATTAAAATTATCTACATATTCAATATTTGAGTCAGCTATTCGAAGGAGAGGAAGCTGAACCTATTTATGGCATATGAAATACCATGGCTTTTGTTTTCTTAACATTTAGTGAAAGTTTATTCACTTTGAGCCAAATACTTATTTTTTCTAATTCACCGTTTAGTCTTTCGTTGTAAATATCATGGTGTCCATTTGACTTTAGTGTAGTGAATAATGTGGTGTCATCTGCAAACATTATGAACTTAAATGAATTACTAGAGCGGATAATATCATTCATATATATTATGAACAATAAAGTACCCAATATTGAGCCTTGGGGTACACCCATTGTTATATCGGCTTCTGACGATCTAGCGTTATTAATCTGAACAAACTGTTTCCTGTTCGATAAGTAGCTTTTACAAAATTCTAACGCTGAATTTCTAAACCCATAAAATTGTAATTTAGATAACAAAATATGATGGTCAAGGGTATCAAACGCTTTTGACTAATCAAGGTACACATTGATTGGAGTCATACCTTGATCAAATTCCTGAGATATTCTGTCAATGAGTTCAAGTGCAGCTAATTGAGTGGAGTGTTTATCTCTAAAACCATATTGTCCATTGTAATATAAATTATGAGATGAGAAGTACGTGCTAATTTGATTGAACATTACTCTTTCAAAGATTTTGGAGATTGATGGTAATATGGAGATTGGATGATAGCTATCAAGTGATGTCCTGTCGCCTTTATTATAAAGTGGTATTACTTTTTTTTAGGGGGCCAGGAAAAATGCCAGTTGCTAGTGACTGATTAATTATGATGGTGAGGGGTTTGCAAATTTCTTGTTTTATTACTTTTAATAATTTAGTGGAAATGCCATCATTGCCACAACCAGGTTTAGGTTTTAAGCTATCTAATATGTTTGTGATGGTTTCATCAGAAATTGGTTTGAATGCGAAATTATGTAGTATCGGATTATGTAGGTAATCCATGAAAAGGTTGTAGCAAGTCGTCTAAGGTCTCACATTAGCACAAATGTCTTAACTAATGTGTCACAATCAGCATATAGGCAGTTTCATTCAACAGAGACTGCCCTCTTAAAGGTTCATAATGACATTAACTTGAACATTAATAATGGTAAAGTGACTGCACTTACCTTACTAGATCTCTGCCACGTTTGACACGATTGATCACAGCATTCTCATTGAACGCCTATTAAAGTGGTACGGCATATCTGGCACACCTCTAAGCTGGTTTTCTTCGTATCTAACTGATAGATACCAAACTATAAAGATTGGGAACTGCTTTTCAGCTGCACTGCCGGCTTTATTTGGTGTTCCCCAGGGTTCTGTTCTTGGGCCTTTGCTTTTTACTCTTTACACCACGCCACTAAGCTCTGTTATACAAAGACATAACTTAGACCATCATCTTTATGCTGATGATACTCAGATCTGCATTTCGTTGGCTACCCCGGATACAAATCGCTCCCTTAACCAACTTAGTGATTGCCTTCAAGATATCTTCCATTGGATGACTGACAGCAAGTTGAAATTAAATGCAAATAAAACTGAATTGATCATTATTGGTACTCCAATGCAGCATTGTAAACTGGATGGTTTTATCCCTACGCGTATTTTGAATCAGTATATCACGCCAGTAACCTCGGTGCGGAATCTAGGAGTGATCTTTGATAGTAACTTCAATTTCCGACAACATATATCTCAAACATGTTGCTGCTGTTTTTATAATATTTGTGATCTTCGCCGGTATATGTCATTTTCTGTTGCTAAGACTATTGCAACAGCGCTTGTTAGCACCAGACTTGACTATTGCAATTCCCTCCTTTATAATATCGCTAGCAAGGATATCACAAAACTTCAGCATGTCCAAAATTGTCTAGCAAGAGTAGTTACAAGATCTCGTTTTTCTCACTCTGTGCCACTTTTGAAGTCTGCATTGGCTTCCTGTACAATATCGTATAATATTTAAGATCTGTACCATTACATACCAGGCACTGTCCAATAAGCAACTATCTTATTTGCATTTATTGCTTACTCCTGTAAGAAAATCTATCCAGCTTCGATCATCTAGTTCTGACCTACTTTTTGTTCCTAGAGTCAACACTAACATTGGAACTAGGGCTTTTTCTGTTGCTGCACCAACTCTTTGGAATATGCTTCCTCTTAGTGTTAGATCAGTTGAAAATATTACAAAATTCCGTCGTCATTTAAAAACGTATCTTTACAACCTTGCTTATCCGCCGTAGCTCCCTAGCGCCTTGACCCATCTGTTGACAACTGGAAAACTACTTATGGATTTTGAGATTGACCAACCCTTTTGTTTTGATGCGCCTCTGAGCTTGGTTTCCAAGGATTTAGGCGCAATAGAAGTTATCTTATTATTATTACTATCAACTGATGACGTTTCAGTGACTTATAAATTTAAATGAGGTGCTATATGCGTCATTCACCAGTAATAGATCATTAATATGTAATTAAGTCTACAGTAAATGCATTATATTTTATTTATTATTTCTTCCACTAGGGGCGCCACTGCTGGACCTCTGATCAACATCTGGATTCCATCTGCATTCCAGCGAGGGACGTCTTCTGACATCTACCATGTTTACCAGGTAAACTATTACATGACACATCACATAGTTATCACGGATATTGACGGTTAAATAATAAGTTCAATTGATTCTTTTTAAAACCTATTATCTAGTAATTAGCATTATACTTTTAATTACACATATAACTGCCAATCTTTTCGTTAATTATGTTTTAATTAATGTCCGTATCCTGCATGTGCAATAAATGTACAAATGATGCATCATTGCATAAATTAGTATAGCTTCACTATTAAGGTCACCCTCGGGACTGGGTGACAGTGACCTTAATAACCAGGTGACCTTACTTGCGAGACTAATTTCCTATACTTGTTACTTTCCTATACCTGTTATGTAAATAATGTGGTACTCTCCCAGGATGACCTTAATTGCGAGGTGGCTGTATTATAGTAATATACTGAGGTGACCGTAAAGTGACTGTAGGATGCTACAAACTAACTGTTTGGCCTGCATATTTCTGAGTATGTGGCAATTCATCAGAGCGTATCTTGTGGGAACTATTTTGTTCCATTGTAGGTATACATTCGAATCAGAGATGAGGAGTGGAACGTCTATCGGCGGTACTCTGAGTTCCATAAACTGCACACACTCCTGAAGAAAAAATATCCCGTGACAGCCACGTTCAAGTTTCCATCTAAGAAGGCTGTCGGAAGTAAGGTAAAGACCATTAAAATTACCATGTTTTTAATTCACGCGTACATTTTTTCCATAGATATGTGTTTTATGTATCAAGCAAGCATCACTCAGCATTTGTTGAGATGATAGAATTACTTTAGAGCGTTGGACTCTCAAGCCTTTTGTCATTTTGAAGGGGAAGTTCATTCACTCCACATTGCTCCAGTTCACTCGGCTGTATGAATGAGTTCCTGGCTATAAACAGTGGTGGATAAACATGTACAAATAGTCTTTGTGCAGTAATTGCAGTGTGGCTGAATGCTTCCAAGAGAAGGTGAAATGGTGTTCGATTGAACAGGTTTGCTATGGTGTGAAGTTTAAAGTGCTTTGGCCAATCCTAGGGACTGAATATTGTGCTATATAAGGGCATACCTTTTTACCTTTAGTCTGGTTTGTCCTCTTGCTAAATTGAGTTGCATCTCACTGTTGAAGTTATAACAGATAAAATGGACTGGCAGTATCTTCACTCTTAAGCAGGTTTACGCAATTAACAATTCAGATTGTATATTCGTGTCACAATTATACTTTCACTTAAAATATCCATGTCAATAACCATTTGATATTTTGACAGCTTCAAGATAACAATGCTAGACCTGTCTGGTGACTATCAACCGATTTTATCCATTTTAAATAAATAACACGCAAAAATCACGTATGTTAGATTTCATGACAAGGCTTGCAAATAGTTAAATTGTTTGGTATATCTCTGCTTCAAATTTTTTGCAGCAACTGAAGTGTGTGGAATCACGACGGGCGAAGTTACAGATGTATCTACGTCTCGCCCTGAACGCAGTCCAAGCAGCGGACACTGAACTTGGCAGTCACAGATCCAGACAGAGACTGGTGGAGCTGCTGCCATTTTTCGGGTAAATAAAACATAAGTGAAAAACAGTCTCTTGAAGTTTTTGAGATGCGTTGCCGGTGGGCTATCAGAGGTGTTATTAGGGCAGACAGACTACAAAATAGTCAGATCGGAGAGGAGACATTCACCCCTGAATCCATCGAAGATGTCATAAAACATAGAAGACTCCAGTGGTTTGGACATGTTTGCTGTATGCCAAACGAAAACCTCAAAAAAATAGCTGTCAAGGAAGAGGTTGAGTTGAGTTAGACAGGACACTGAACTCCGTCTTTTAACAGCAGAGCGGTGTGCTCTAGACAGAACAAAATGGAGGGTGTGACATCCAGGAGGATAGCGAAGGGTCAAATTGGCCTAGGCATTTAAGTGAAGTTTAAGTAAGTCTCGAAAAGCACACGGAAGTAGATAAACTATTTGAGATTTGTTATGGTCACACGTTGCATTGCAACATTTATGTGTTTGTAAACGTTGTTCTTTCTATTGTAGAGATGCTCCACTCTCTGAAGCCAAGTCAAAAACAAGCAAGTCAAAGGTTCCTAGAAACACAAATGGCTCTCATAATGGGCCAGAAACACAAGAAAACCACCAGTACATGGGACTATGATGTGCCCGGTTCTGACAGAGACACAACTTCTAGGTATCAGTTCTAGATAGACACGTTGAGGGAGTCCCACAGAATGTTGGTGAAGAGTCGAACAGAAATTAGATTTTTCCAGAAATAGTCTCCAACTGGTTGAAAATAGCAGTTTTATTCGGCAATTCTTGGTCGCCTACCTGCAAAACTGCCCGAAATGGGTGTCAATGGTTTTGCTAATGACAATTTTCAGACCATTAAATTTGTTAATATCTCTAACTTTATGTGGGCAGTTTTAAACTGCAGACACAACAGAAATCCAGGATATGATCTTCAGCAGATTTTTAATGTTGGAATATTATTTGAGCGTATTAACTCTTTAAAGGTGCTTTTTCTCTGCAGTGTGATTTTTCTGTCTCATTTGAGACACGTTTCATGAAATAACCTTAGTATTGGCTGCAACATGCCAGTATATTTGTTCACTAAAATTCTGCAGAAATACACAATAGCACGTATTTTGGTGATGTCATCAAGGCTACTCAATTTCACAAGTTACCTGATCAAATGATCAGAGTAACTTATTTTAATGATATTAACAAAAGAACCATTTTTAAATAGGTTCACTGCTACTATTAACATCAGACACTATAACAGTTTGAATTTTTCTGATATAACTATTTAGTCCAAATAAGTGCATTATTTGAAAGTACATATTTCTTGCATTGCATCATGGTTGTTTTTCTTGAAGCTTTGGAAGAGAGACATTTGGTGATATTTTATTTTCTCCAATGGTTTGAAAGTTCAGATCATCTTGGACAAACATCACTGCAAAACATCCATGGTTGTTGATTTTATGTTACAGATGTGTAATGGTGGTCGTAATTGTCGACTCTGAATACCAGGTAAATGCACTGTAATTCGGGTTGGAAAACATTCAATGGCGTGCCATTGTATAACAACATTTCTCAAGTCTAATGGCGAATATTCTGCAGCGGGAAACATATGAAGAATGGATATCATGCTGTGAGTTGCTTGGTGTTTGATGCTGTACATTTAAAATTGTTTGCAATACTTATAAATGTACAATTACTTGTGAATTAAAACGTACAATTAAAGAATGTTGAATAGTTGATGTTCTGGTCTGTTGGACTGTGACATTAACAGTTTTATGTTGTAAAGAAATCCAGACAGAGAACAATGTTTCTTGAGAGGAACAACATTGTTAAAATTGTAATTATAGATATTTACCTACGCATTGTTCGCAAGATATCGTGTCTTATTATGTATAACAAAATCTGTTAAATATGCTTCATGTATTTTGCCAAGTTATATTTATTCATATCACTGGTTGCTAAACAATGTGTTTGTATTTGTGTCAGTCAATAATAATGATTTTGGGAAGACAGTTTGAGAAATTATTTCATAGATCTTTTAAATTTCAGATGCAAACTTTTAGAGATCTTGGCGTGTCAAGTTAAGAATACATTATATGTAATGTAGACATGTAAATCGTGAATTTGAGGTTTTCACTGAATTCTGTGTCTGTTCCATTTAATTATTTTTGCTTGCAATTTTGTGACATTTTTTTAAAATATGCACCTTTGTACATTGTTGAATTTTATTAAATCTTTTATTACTTAAATTACTTCCTGCACCAAAATGTATTCATGTCATCCCAAAGTAAAAGAATGACGTGCATAGAGTAAGTTTGTTGCAGTAGTTTAATTTTGCATTAAATATCTGCATGTTGTTATCTGTTATGCTATCAAATGAAATTGTAAATCGGTGCATTTTGCAACTTTTATAATTGTGCATGATTACAAATACAATATTAAACTCTTACTTGTTTATGATGCTCTGTGGCAGTGCAATGTTGATTTCTTGAGATAATACTTGGAAATTTGTTCACAAAAAACAAAGCATTATGTGTTGATGGTTGGTTTGGTCTACAGCGTCATGAGTAATGTCTTGGCAAAGATGTCACATCAGTTGAATCCAGTGGCTGTTGTTTTGGGAGCCATTTTGAATTTCGAAGTGAAAAATCCCATGCCAAGTATTTGTTAGGTTGGGTGATGGTTTTAACCAATATGAAACACTATGTTTTTCTGGACTTTTGCAAACTTATGCCATACATATGGAGATTCAAAGCAAGATTAAAACAAGAAACATTTATAAAACGACTAACTTCAGTTGCTTTACATTGTAACACTGGTTTAATTGTTGACCTTGAGCTCCTGAGATTATCAACATCCACTAAATCAGCATTGGTAGAAAAAGCATAATATTTAGTTACAGACTGTTGCACCATGGCACCATTTATGCGACAATGTAAAAATGCCTGTAACAGTATTGTAGCAAAACAGTTGTCCCAGAAATTATAAATCAATTTCACAACATGAAATAAAATCTTGGCAAAAACCAACATGTTACATGGTAAGAGTAACAAACAAATTAGGTGTTGCAAACTGACTTGTTCTCTCTCTATATATATATATATATATACCATATCTGTTCTATTAAGTACGCTTAGTAAATATTTGAGACATGGAAATATGTCAAATTTTTTGTTCCAATAAGTGTACAGGGGTGTGCACCCATTTTCTTTGGTTCCTATGGTTCCTGAATACAGCCATCTCAGCAGATGTAACTGGCAAGCGATTTATGCGTCTCACATATGAGCAACAGGATACTAGAAGACTGTAAAAATCTGATAATTTAGGTGGACTTTTTGATGTTGTTTAGAAATTAAAGCACAATGATGGATTTAACAGTCAAGGTTGGCACTGAGATCACTGTCACGGCATTGGATGCTGCTAAAAAGGGGGGTGTATGCTAATTAGGGCATGTACGCTTAATAGAACGAATACAGTATATCTGGGATACCCAGTACAGTATACACACAGTACATGCATAAGCATGCCTGCTTGCTGCACACACAAAACGATAGGTCTTTCCAAACTTGATTGATAGATTATAATAAACACACCATGCAGCATCCTGTCAGATTGTTCAGGACTGTGCTGACATTCAATCAGGACACTACCCTATAGTCTCTTGAAAATAAATGATACCTTTAAGCATCTTTTGTGGTTCAGTGACGACAACACCAACATTAAAAATGGCCATTCATTCTGTTACACAACACCATTATCAAGACGACTACTTTTACTGTACAGTATTCGTCGAGCCACTAATATCTGTCTGCTCTGTGCATTCTTGTGTGACAATGTTATCCTGATACCACACGCCTGATTCTGATGTCTCTGATGACACCACCAGTAACAGTTCCTTTTCTTTGCTCTCAATCTGTTCCTTCAAGAATGACAACACAATGTTGATTTTCTCAGGTGCATTCAGCTTCGAGTCAAGGTTATAGTAGGTGTCGTCTATTTTCCGTATGGTGATCCAGTGTTTGCGGTATACAGGCAGGTGTACGACTCCCCAGCTGAAGTCAGTCGGTACATTCAGGATGAAGCCCATGATGTTGTCCAATCGCAAACGGTCGATATATCTGGTAAAACAACACAAACATCGCAATTTGGATGTATGCAAATAGGCAGCAAGGCATGACATTTGGTATACTTACTTCGCTGTATAGTTTCTTTCCGCCAGATATATACATATCAAGGAAGCACTAAAATAAATTTTGAAAAGAGCAGACTAGACATAAGCCCAGGAGTGCAGTTTTTCAGTAAACAAACAAAACTAAAACAATGCTGGAAACATTTCATCCTGGGTCACTCCTGAATCCACACTGTCAGGATAGTGGAGTAAATGTGTGTGTGTCTGTTCATTAATTCACTTAATGCATTACTGAGTAATTAAATGCATATATGTATATATATATACAGTGTAGTGTTCTGCATCTAGGTCGAATTTGCAAGGCGTTATGCCCTGCCCCTTTTCAGTGATGCCCTGGTACCAAAAAAGGCAAAATGAATGCCCTGCCTTTTTTTACATGATGCCCTACTATATTTGCATTGTAACCCTATTCGTGGCTAGAAACAGGTACACCATTGTGAATATTGTCTGCAAGTGTCCTGATCTCGTCTCTGTATCCCGATCACGCGTTCAAATGCGTCTATCTCAACTGCCTATTGCGACTGCCATTAAATTCTAAATCATGTCTGCCAAAAATATTAAAATACATTTTGATTTGAGAAGGCAGTGAACTTTGAAAGCCAATAGATGAATGTACATAACAGAATATGTCTCATTGGTGCATTTAGAATAAACTCAATCCACTTACTTTCTCTTGTCAAACCAAATGATATCACAGTGTTTTGACTGTAGTGCTGCCATAATCACATTGACATCATAGTTTCCCAGTCCCAAAAGGCTGCGATGTGGGTTGATGTAAGCACCAGGAGAGAGCCTGCAATAAAATAATTAATGCGAGTTATGTGACACACTTAGCAATATCACGCCTTGCACTGAGAACAGTTGTGATTATGTATTGTAATAAAAAACTTCCAAGTCCGGTGTTTCCAATATGCAGCATATTCAGGCATACATCAAAGTGAAACTACCTACTACCACCATCCTCACATGTCAGTGGCTGTTGAATACATATGCACCTCTGGAATACCATGTGAAGGTAGTTGGATAAATGATCTTCCAAGTTACTAACCCACTTCAACATATTGTGGTTGGTATTTCAGGGTGTGTGCATTGGTGTAGGTAGATAAACAAGGGAAGACAGTTTGCAGCTGAATAGATGGGTTTGTGGGAGGTGCACATGAAATGGATAGGGGGTGGGGGAGAGGGGCAGTGCTGGCATGACGATGGCAGTTCGACTTGGGGTATCATGGATATTATTCTTTGATGCTGGGCATGTGTGCCTGCCACTGCCTGGTTCCCATGAATGACAAAGACAGCAAGTACCGGTACAACCGATTCAACAAACTTACACACATTCTGTAATCCAAACACTGCTTACACATCAGTTTTAAATTAATATTAAACACATAAATTTATATAATTTAATGACATACATACATGAGACAAATATCGTCGAGATCACGTTTTGTGAATGCGTGTCGGTCTTGAAATAAATTGTTCAGTGCATGCAGTGCACATAGTTCCCGTGACTGTTTTTCGTGATAAATCCCTCTCTCCTCTGTGTATACTTGGTTGTCTTTCTTCCTCATAGTCAGACACATAATACCAATGTTCAGTTTAAATCCAAGCTTTACACCAGCTACAACCAAGTCCAGGTCAGACAAGTCTAATCAGAACAGCGTAATGATAGTAATGTCAGTAGTAATGACTGATGAGTCATGACTCACGTCACGTCAAGTCATGACATGCTTAATTATAATCGGCTAAATCGAAAGTAGTCAATTGGTCGCCTTATTATATAACACTTTAAAAGTGGTACTCGTGTAATGCACTTTAATTATCATGCAATAAAGTATTCCATGCGAATGCATAACCCATAACACGGTCGACTTCTGCCAGCGCTAACTCTTACAGCCCCGCCCACTTCGCCGATTCATTCAATGAAAAAGAACGTAACCGGCAAGTTTAAGACGAATCGGTACTTGTTATTCGTTCAGTTTTTAACTGTCAATTCTCTAATCGCCGCATGGTAATGTGTTACACAAGTTTCTACTAATGGATGCATAATCTTGCACACACGAGATTGAACAATACGAATGTTAAAAAAATTATAACCTCTCTTTGCAAGGAACAGTGGTGGACTTGTGCACTACGTAATCATATTTTGTGTTTATGTATTTCACATATTCGTTAGGTGGCGCCCAAGTTGTGTTGACTAATGGCGCCGTCTAGCGAATTATTGCAAACAATATTATGATGTAAATACGTTTTAGAAAATGTTTTAACATTGACAGGTATAAAATCGAGATAAATATACGAGCGTTGCATAAACAGACACAGAAAAATAATCTGATATATTATGTACGATAAAAATAAAAATAAAGCGACTTCCGGTCCGGTACTTCCGGTCAACTTTCAAGCCAGCTGTTGCAATACGTTGAAATACGTCCTATTTTTTCTTGCAGTGTAAACTGGAGTTAATTTATTATTGCACTACACTGTAGTACATATGTCGATTTCTTGCGTCAATGATGCATCATCATCAGTGTCAGTAATGAGGTATATGGCAACATTTCGAGACGAAGAATCGACAACAACGCACGTAACCTCAGAGTCGGTATCGCCAGTGATGTTTTTTGCAAGCATAACAAAAGTTGGGACACCAGCTAGTGTATTTCGAACACTCTCATTCATATGTATATGAATTGTTATGCAATTGGCGTATTTCAAGTCTGAAGAAAGTTCTAAATCCGATGTGCTTCCAGTGACAGTGTTGTAATTGTTTAGCGTAGACGTAGTCTTCTAGTTCTACATTTGTAGACCAACCATATCAATAGTCTACAGACAGAGGAGATATTCGAAAACAAATTGAGTATTCACATAAGTTTCATAGAATCAGTAAAACGATGAACGGCGAAATACAGGAAGTGAAAGCTGAGGCAACATCAAAAGTGAATCCACTGCAGCGACAGTCGGACGAATGCAGCGAAGAAGACAACCTGTTTGCACCAGAAGATGATCTCGGAGAATTCGCTGAAGATGCCCTCATGGGTGTCATGTACCGTAAAGTATGTATATATCATTCACAGAACTCGGTTAAAAAAGTTTCATTATACAAGGTCATATACAAAATGTCTGAGGTCTATAAAGACCCAGAATTTGTCTTGTCTTGCCAACAAAATGACACACACTCATGTACGAACACACACACACACACACACACACACACACACACACACACACACACACACACACACACACACACACACACACACACACACACACACACACACACAGTGTCACACACATTATTATAAACAATGACAATATGTCACCAATTAATAATTTGTCAATAGTTTGTGTTCAATTGCATTACGCTCAAATGAGTAATATTTTAAATGAAGCAAATGTTAAGATAATTGGCCAGAATGGGAGACATTGCAGAAAGGTAAGATTTTGAAGATACTGAGTTATTATTATGCAACAGCGTAAATGTGACTGGTCATATCGGTTTTTTTAATTGTCAAATGTACAGTGTCTCTTGATTTAATATTGGAGTAGTGCTAATATTCCTTTTTTAACACAGGACATTTTGTTAAGCCTCCAAAAGGATCAAAGCAGGACATTTTAATATGAGATTGTTTTCCTAATATTTATGTTTTATATACATTATTTTACATACTGCAATAAAATAAACAGTTCAAGAACCATGTTGATTTTCAAATAGTGTAAGAAATTAGCTAAAAATGAACTGGCCCAGATTTTATTTAACTGGTACGTTTTAATTGGCCCCCACTATATATATATATAATATATATATATATATATACATATATATATAATATGTATATACTACAAACATAAATGGCATATTTGCATGAATTTGCCCTCACTGAGTACTAGTGTGTAGTCACTTTTTGTAACTGTCTCTGAGTTTAATTTTTAAACATAAGTAGACCGCTAGTCCACTACACATTAAACAAATATTGAAACAGTTCACCAGTTTTTCTGAAATACTGTCGGAGTCCTTACAAGTTACAGCAGACTCGTCCGCACCCAGTGTTTGGATGCTGTGTACATACTGCATTTAATGTAGCTCCTCAAAACCCAGCTGCAGTAAACATGTATGACAATGTGCATATTTTTCTTCAAGCATACGTTTTTTCTATAAAAAAAAAGATAATGATTCAATGTAATGCATGCATAAACATTGATTTATGTTACAAATTATTTATAAAAGGTATTAATTTTTGTAACCTGATCATCACAACATTTTGAGTGTCTGTTTGTTTCTTTTCCCAAAATATATAAACAATAACCTTTTTAATAGAAGTATGGTAAATTTATACAACTGGGCATTCTGTGTAACCTGTACCACCCAGATGCCAATTTATGACATTTTTTGTACTGGATAATTCTACACAACATTGTCATGGCCTGTTTTGATTAACCTACTCTTCTAAACAGTTGTACAAGATTGGAAAAATATATAGACAGAAACTCTTTAAAAAATTGCCTTCAGATTTTAATGTTGGTTGTTGTGTCCTAGATTCTGTGTTAAGTAATATTTTCTATGGGACTTAGCTGGCATTGATATTACCAGTAGTGCATGTACACAGTGAACAAGTGGTTTCATTCAGTTTCAATACAAAAGAAATGGTTCAGTAGGCAACACATTGACTGAAAGAAGCCATTGAAGAATAAACCTTTCAAGCCAAGGCATTATTAGTAAGTCTGGCAGTTTGATACCAGACTAAACAATACAAGTGACCTAATTGTAATATATCTCTTTACACATACTAATGTACAACAGTTCACATAGTACATAGTTTAATGAATGAAATGTTATGAGTATACACTGGTATAATGATTGACCTTAGTAATTGTGAACTGGACTACCTGCTGTTTTACTGCAATGTGTACCTACTAATGAATTCAAAGTAACTTAAGCAAAGTTATGGCAGTTTGCCAAGACCCTTAATTGCACTCTATTCAGACATGGTGTGAAGTACTAACCCTCAGCTTACCTTAAGTCACCTAGTAATTGCATACACTCTATGTTTTCTACACTTTGTAAAGTTCTATATGTTGTCTGAGTGTCTTGAAATAATCAAGTGATGATAGAAGGGACAGTTGTCCCTGTTTTGAGATTCTGAGTTTGTTAAAAAAAATTGAACTTTACAGAAGGTGTCATAGTTAAAACATTTCTTGTGTAAATGAAATCAAATATAATTTATAACAATATTGGGTATATTCCATGCACTCATGCACGCACGCGCACACATGCTCGCACACACACATAAATACTCCTAGATGCTGCATGCGCAGACTAGTTGTGTATATATAGACTGCTCCATTATGTTATGCGAGGTTGGGCTGAAAACAATGCTAAAAAGCCACCAACATATATTTGTACATATACAATTATACATATTGTTATATTTCTGGTTATAATACGTATGCTAACAGTTTTAGTATTAAACAAAAACGAATAATCCACGGAACCAAGGGTCAAAACATTTCAAAATTATCTTGTGTCTAAAAAGTCCTCTTGTTAAAGTTTGCTTCAATTTTATCCCCAAAACTATTGGAGATATTTCAACAAATGAACAAATGCGGTATCATTTTTAAAGTTGATTATCTGTGGAATCCAAAAAGATACAAAACTCCATCTATAGCATTATTTCCACAACTTGTCGCATCACCAAGACCCAATCAACAGCACAGTAACAGTTATATTTTCTTTTGTACCTGCCCACTCACAGTAAATTATATAGCATTATTTCCACAACTTGCCGCATCACCAAGACCCAATCAACACCACAGTAACAGTTATATTTTCTTTTGTACCTGTCCACTCACAGTAAATTATATAGCATTATCTCCACAACTTGACGTGTCACCAAGACCCAATCAACAGCACAGTAACAGTTCTATTTTCTTTTGTACCTGCCCACTCACAGTAAATTATATAGCATTATCTCCACAACTTGACATGTCACCAAGACCCAATCAACAGCACAGTAACAGTTATATTTTCTTTTATACCTGCCACTCACGGTAAATTATATAGCATTATCTCCACAACTTGACGTGTCACCAAGACCCAATCAACAACACAGTAACAGTTATATTTTCTTTTGTACCTGCCCACTCACAGTAAATTATATAGCATTATCTCCACAACTTGACACATCACCAAGACCCAATCAACAGCACAGTAACAGTTATATTTTCTTTTGTACCTGCCCACTCACAGTAAATTATATAGCATTATCTCCACAACTTGACGTGTCACCAAGACCCAATCAACAGCACAATAACAGTTATATTTTCTTTTGTACCTGCCCACTTACAGTAAATTATATAGTATCTCCACAACTTCACGCGTCACCAAGACCCAATCAACAGCACAGTAACAGTTCTATTTTCTTTTGTACCTGCCCACTCACAGTAAATTATATAGCATTATCTCCACAACTTGACGTGTCACCAAGACCCAATCAACAGCACAGTAACAGTTATATTTTCTTTTGTACCTGCCCACTCACAGTAAATTATATAGCATTATCTCCACAACTTGATGTGTCACCAAGACCCAATCAACAGCACAGTAACAGTTATATTTATCTTTTGTACCTGCCCACTCACAGTAAATTATATAGCATTATCTCCGCAACTTGACGTGTCACCAAGACCCAATCAACAGCACAGTAACAGTTCTATTTTATTTTGTACCTGCCCACTCACAGTAAATTATATAGCATTATCTCCACAACTTGATGTGTCACCAAGACCCAATCAACAGCACAGTAACAGTTATATTTATCTTTTGTACCTGCCCACTCACAGTAAATTATATAGCATTATCTCCGCAACTTGACGTGTCACCAAGACCCAATCAACAGCACAGTAACAGTTATATTTTCTTTTGTACCTGCCCACTCACAGTAAATTATATAGCATTATCTCCAGAACTTGACGTGTCACCAAGACCCAATCAACAGCACA
This sequence comes from Escarpia spicata, assembly GCA_963995525.1. Taxonomy (NCBI): domain Eukaryota; kingdom Metazoa; phylum Annelida; class Polychaeta; order Sabellida; family Siboglinidae; genus Escarpia; species Escarpia spicata. The sequence goes on from OZ023210.1 coordinate 6,070,400, forward strand.
GTAACAGTTATATTTTCTTCTAGCACTTACATCATGATGCCTATTCATCTGCGGCCATTCCGCAGTCCACTGATGAGTAATAACCGCACGTGCATACGAGGCAGCATCACGAAAGGTGTGCTGCAGACTGATGAAAGGATATCCGAAAGGCCAACCACAAACATAACGCTAATGTACTAATGACATGCACACATATGTTTGTAAAACAAAAAGAGACTTGGTATGTGACTTTGAAATGCTGGCAGAAGTAGAGAGAGAGCAGCAATGACTATTCATCATCGTGCATGGATGAGATAATTGAATAAAAATAGATTTTTAGATGACGCCTGTGTGTCCGTGCATAGGATCAATGGTGGATTAGAATAGAAGATGATATGTTCATCATTAAGTCATTTATTCTAAATTGTACATTTTAACAAGAAGCCCGCTTCACAATTAACTTGTTTGTTGTTAATTTAATGCATGGAATATGATGGAAACATTGATGTCACTAATTGTGCACTAGTTGTAAATTTTATTGTGTCTTATGGAGATAATGAAAACAAAAATTTCGAGAACCCCTTAATATGGTAGGACATCAAGATTACAAATATTGTACAGAAGTAACAAAACACAATCATTCATTTGTAGGCCCAAAAATATTTTACAATATGGCAGCTAATCTATGATGTCACAATATGTTAATTTTACATGAAATAAATGTGTAGAAGTGTAATATAGAGCGGGATGTTGCTGGTGGTTCCAGACGGCACTTGTGAGCCCGACGGAGGAAGAATATGACGTGCTACTGCAACGACTTCAGATTCGCATCGACGAGAGCCAAGGGGAGACCATCTTTGTTGTGGGTGTTGGAGGTAAGATTCCTCGTCATTTAACTTGAACACCTCATGTTGTTTGATACCAAGGAGGCTTTCTGAATGATTGCTTGATCTCTGCAACATTCCAAACTGCGTTCAACAAGATTTAGCAACATTTAGAGCTCTACATTTTAAAGGTTTTTTATCCTGTTTTTGAAACAACTACCAGCATTGGCTGGAAACTACATCGTTGATAACAAGTGGAATGATAGAATTAAATGGATGGGGTTTGCTGTTATATAATTGATGGTTTGATGCTTATTTATATAATCGCATGCGTTTACGTGTGAAAATAAGCCAGATGTCGGGACCAAAAAAAAAAACGTGTTTACCAGTCACAAGTATTGGATGACAGTCAAAGTACATACCCTAATGACCATATATATTGGGACACCTTAAAAATCTTTTAAAATAATTCTTTTCTATACCATATGTTTTGGGACACCTTTGTAAATGTAATTATTTTTAGTTCCTATGTATTGGGAGACCAATTATTCATATTTCTGGCGAGCGCATACCCACTTTTTTCTGGATGCAGACGCATAAATAAAAACCAGTGTATCCATAAAATATATTACAATCGCAGCTGCTTTGACGTAAACAACACAAACTTGGATGATGTGAATTACTGTAGCACCAGCAACGATGTTTCACCCTACTCTCGGCTACCAGCTGGCCTTTATTCATTTAAGAAGTGTCACAATACGCATCTAAAATCCTAGTTGCAGTTCCCCAATGTTTGGCTGTAATGTACAAGACTGCGTGATCTCTCGACTGTCTGCATTGTCCCCAGACTTGCACGTTGTTTCACATATATATGTTGATGTTTTAATCTGCAGCATGTTTAGTAGGAATTTGAAGAATATCTCAGGGTCTGAATTTAGCGGGTGTCCACTGGCCCCTAGATTTAATGCTGGGCCCCTAATTACTCCATGTCTACAGTTCTGGCTGGCTCGTTGTAAATGACCAAGGTTACAGCTGTACTGTTATAATTATAGCTTGAAAGATCATCTCTTAATACTAAAACAATTGTTGCCACTTGAAACACCAAGGGTCAGTCTAGTTATAACTAGGAAGATCAGGTCCAAGTACTCTGAAACATCCTCGTGCGCCAGGGGTCGCTGCTGCTGATTACGTCAGTGCCAGCCAGAAGTACCCATGGCTGATCTCTTTGCGAAACTCTGAATTTAAGCTCAGCCTATGAAATCGCTCACTAGATCAGTGGATGTCGGCAGGTAAGTTGGTCATAATAAAACTAATTTCAACCAACCGTGACTCGTGTTACATGCAATGTTTAATAAGTAGAAGCAATTATTTGAATACACAATACCGCTCAGCTGCTCGTACTAATGGGCAAACGGGTCAGTATATATTGGGATTCCCAGAAGTCGTTTATCCGTCTTCAAATTGGGGTGGGTATTTGCGCTGTTCTCACTGGCGAAGTCAGTTACTAGTTTGACTCGGCTAACTTCCGCACTTCGCATAGGGGATCTGCCAGGGCTAGCTTTGCATGGCAAACAGCCCTGGCTTGCAAGGATGCTCTGAGACAAGTGTTGCCATTTGACACATCAAAGCACTGTTAACTGCAAGTGCTACTCTGATCGGAGGATGTCAATTATTTACCCCACTTCCCACCCTTCCTGCTATATTGGCAGACGTTCTGCTTACAAAGTTGCAAACTTCAAGTCATTTGGCACTTCCTGCCGTTCTTCAGGTCAAATTTCTGACAAAAGCGTTTGTACTAAATTTTTTAAAACAATAGTTTAGCCATTCAAAAATAGTTAGTAGCAGGGTAATAGATGAGGTAACCATGGTGAAGTTACAAAGCCAGGTTAACACCAGGGTAATGTGTGTAATTTGTGCACCCTATGTTTTGGGACAGCTGATGATTTAATTATTTTTAAGTGTCCCAAAACATACGGTCATTGCGGTACATGGTATATGTTGGTGAAGACTTGTGACTTATATTGTGTTACCTGTTATTACGGTACATGGTAAGAAGTAAGAAAACTTCTTATATTGTGTTACCTGTCATTACAATACATGGTATGTGTTGATGAAGACTTGTGACTTATATTGTGTTACCTGTCATTACGGTAGATGGTATGTGTTGATGAAGACTTGTGACTTATATTGTGTTACCTGTCATTACTGTGCATGGTATATGTTGGTGAAGACTTGTGACTTATATTGTGTTACCTGTCATTACTGTACATGGTATATGTTGGTGAAGACTTGTGACTTGTAATGTGTTACCTGTTATTACGGTACATGGTAAGAAGTAAGAAAACTTCTTATATTGTGTTACCTGTCATTACGGTACATGGTATGTGTTGATGAAGACTTGTGACTTATATTGTGTTACCTGTCATTACTGTACATGGTATATGTTGGTGAAGACTTGTGACTTATATTGTGTTGCCTGTCATTACTGTACATGGTATATGTTGGTGAAGACTTGTGACTTGTAATGTGTTACCTGTCATTACGGTACATGGTATGTGTTGGTGAAGACTTGTGACTTATATTGTGTTACCTGTCATTACGATACATGGTATGTGTTGATGAAGACTTGTGACTTATATTGTGTTACCTGTCATTACAATACATGGTATGTGTTGATGAAGACTTGTGACTTATATTGTGTTGCCTGTCATTACTGTACATGGTATATGTTGGTGAAGACTTGTGACTTGTAATGTGTTACCTGTCATTACGGTACATGGTATGTGTTGGTGAAGACTTGTGACTTATATTGTGTTACCTGTCATTACGATACATGGTATGTGTTGATGAAGACTTGTGACTTATATTGTGTTACCTGTCATTACAATACATGGTATGTGTTGATGAAGACTTGTGACTTATATTGTGTTACCTGTCATTACGATACATGGTATGTGTTGATGAAGACTTGTGACTTATATTGTGTTACCTGTCATTACGATACATGGTATGTGTTGATGAAGACTTGTGACTTATATTGTGTTACCTGTCATTACGATACATGGTATGTGTTGATGAAGACTTGTGACTTATATTGTGTTACCTGTCATTACGATACATGGTATGTGTTGATGAAGACTTGTGACTTATATTGTGTTACCTGTCATTACGGTAGATGGTATGTGTTGATGAAGACTTGTGACTTGTAATGTGTTACCTGTTATTACGGTACATGGTAAGAAGTAAGAAAACTTCTTATATTGTGTTACCTGTCATTACGGTACATGGTATGTGTTGATGAAGACTTGTGACTTATATTGTGTTACCTGTCATTACTGTACATGGTATATGTTGGTGAAGACTTGTGACTTATATTGTGTTGCCTGTCATTACTGTACATGGTATATGTTGGTGAAGACTTGTGACTTGTAATGTGTTACCTGTCATTACGGTACATGGTATGTGTTGGTGAAGACTTGTGACTTATATTGTGTTACCTGTCATTACGATACATGGTATGTGTTGATGAAGACTTGTGACTTATATTGTGTTACCTGTCATTACAATACATGGTATGTGTTGATGAAGACTTGTGACTTATATTGTGTTACCTGTCATTACGATACATGGTATGTGTTGATGAAGACTTGTGACTTATATTGTGTTACCTGTCATTACGATACATGGTATGTGTTGATGAAGACTTGTGACTTATATTGTGTTACCTGTCATTACGATACATGGTATGTGTTGATGAAGACTTGTGACTTATATTGTGTTACCTGTCATTACGATACATGGTATGTGTTGATGAAGACTTGTGACTTATATTGTGTTACCTGTCATTACGATACATGGTATGTGTTGATGAAGACTTGTGACTTATATTGTGTTACCTGTCATTACGATACATGGTATGTGTTGATGAAGACTTGTGACTTATATTGTGTTACCTGTCATTATGTATCTGGAATTAATTGGAAAATATAAGGAAATGTGCTGTTTGATAGGTAAAATGTGCACGATACACTCACCAAAATATAAGTTTGTCACAAATCTCTCACAATTGATAAAAACTTGGTGTCTACTTTTTGTACTTATGCCCCTTGCTCCACAAGGAGCATAGGCTGTCAACAACAGCGTACATGACTTTGGGCAATCCTGTCTATCTCCTTCCAGGTGGAGCCACTCAACTCTACTTCTGCCGCTGTGCCCCTACGCCAGATGTTTTTTGGCCTTCCTCGCCGTCTTTTTCCTTGAGGATTCCACGTCAGAGACTGTCTTGTGATGTTTGGTCTCTATGTCATCACAAGTTTGGATGTCACTGGAATGGTGAATTGTGTTGCAGAGAATGATGTGCCAGGCCTGTGTGAGGAAGACATGGAGGCATCCGTCGCCACACTGCGCAGTCTCGCTGAGACCCTTGGTACGGAGTGTGTTCTGCTGAGGCAACACCCGGAGAAGGCGGGACACGTAGCTGAGTACCTTCTGCGTTGTCGTGCCGACGAGGATGACTTTATGGAAGTCAGGTACTGTGTAGTGTATAAGGAAGCTCAGGGGACCATTTCACAAACATTCCTCTGAGTAAAACAAACATTCTTCTGATTCCTCATAAGTCCGATTTTACTCTTTGTAACCAATTTCACAGTGATCTTGCATGCTGAAAACTCAACACCAGGATGCGCCGCCAGGACATTTTCGCCTGTGTGTCATTGAAATAATGTCCTCACTGAAGATACTACTGGACGTTACTTCTCAGTTACATGGTGGAGCCTTTTTGCATTTTTAAAAGCTGCATAAAAATGAACTGTGGATTCTGTTTAATGATGGATTTCCCTGGTGAGGTCATATCTCTGTGAAACTGTTCCCTGGCATGGGCAGTTGTTGCAAAAGCTGGTAATTCCAGCCATTTCAAACACTTGCAACTTTTACATTTGGGAAGGGTAGACAGATTTCAGAGTCAGAGACAATGTATGAAATATGTTTATAACTATAGGAACTTTGTCTCCATTATTGAGACAAGCCACGTTTACTAACTTAGACCATGTTTGAATCTAAATGATGAATTTGTATTGAATAAGATTTAAAATAAAAAATGATATGTTTAAAGGTGCCGCATTCAAAATGTTCACTTTTCAAAATCTGAATGTCTCATAATGTCTAAATAAATACCTAAACTTATTTTATCAGGCATTAACAAAATCCACATTTTTATACAAGCCTTCTATGAACCTGAATTTAAGTGCTAGACTAAGCCAGACATTTATTTAAGGAAATTTGTGTTTAAATGATAGAATCTTAAATCATAAAAATGTGTTTCACCCATAGAGTGGCCGTAGTGGGAAACGTGGATGCCGGCAAGAGCACTCTGCTGGGGGTCCTCACCCACGGTGACCTTGACAACGGTCGGGGGTTTGCACGACAGAAGCTGTTTCGTCATAAGCATGAGAAAGAATCTGGCAGGACGAGCAGCGTTGGCAACGACATCCTTGGCTTCGACAGCTACGGGAATGTGGTGAACCAACCAGAGCATGGACACCTCGACTGGATCAAGATCTGCCAACAGGCCAGCAAGGTAGCGGCAGGCTGACGACAGTTTCAGTTATAAGTTTCTAGCTCCAAACTTATCGCACCACTTAATGTGTAGCCTATACTTATCCCATATGGCACATTCAGCAAAATGTGTGGTGCAGTGAGAAATTGCTCCACTAAACATAACATGTTTCCCGACCTGTACCATGTCATGCTAGAGTGAATTTCCACCAGTGGGTATGTCATGCTTGAGTGAATTTCCACCAGTGGGTTGTTGATTCATTCCTAAGTGTCGATGTTTCAATAGTGTTTCCCATGTCCTATTAAGATATGACTTTTCCTAGATATATCTAGATTACACTCTGTAAATCCTAAGTATGTATGCTGTGAAGTAACGTTTACTTAACAAATCTAGTAGCATATTTACTAATGGATGCAACTGTATTCATGTACGCATACGCCCGTACTGCAGCCCACACTTATGGAAATCGTGACCTGCCAAAATGTTACAGAACAAGCGATATATAAAGCGAAACATTTATAGCTGAAACTGTCAAATGTCACAACTGGTAATTTAAAATATATCTGATGCTGTATTTGAAGAACTGTGACATAATTTGCTGCTATTATTCTGAGAAGTATACTATTGATGGAGATATTGATCCATGTCTTTCTGTCCTCTTGACAGTTAGTAACCTTTAATTGCAAATAGTGTTAGGTTGCTTTTAGGCAAGTGCTTATATGTGCATATATTTATTTAGTTTGTTATTATGAAAGTTGTTTTGTTTTAGGTGATTACCTTCATTGATCTCGCTGGACACGAGAAATACCTCAAAACAACCGTGTTTGGTATGACAGGACACGCCCCAGACGTCAGCATGCTCATGGTGGGTGCATCCTTTATGTACACAATTAGGACAGACATATGGAAATCAGAACTACTAAATTTATATCATTACTTGGGTAGTTGTTTCGTTTGAAGGTCTGGTGTTCTGTATTGTAGATTTCCATCATATCTAAAGTTCTGCATACTTCACGTCTAGGTTTTGATACTTTTAGATTATAGTTGTCTCTTTCGTGACCTGAATTGTTCCTTTAAACAAAATTCCGGTTGTTTCACTTGATCCTTGTAGTTCATATGGAAGTACATTTTGTTGGTATGGGGTTGTGAGCAACTGAGTGACATATTAAAGGGCAACGTTTAAGTTTTACAGTCATATCAACGTCATCTGTCTATGACAATAGTTTTATGTAATTGGTATGTTGAGGTTATTCCTGAAATTTTCATCCCGTGATCATCCTTTAATTTTTATCCAAATGATCAAACCTAGAGATACCGCCAAGGACTAATCTAGACACCTTCTTGTTTTGGACGGGCAAGAATTTTTATTAGTAGGTATAACCCATTAATGTGTGTTGTAATCCATCCAGGCCATCCTAGCTTTCAGGACAACCTACACCCCCTTCATCAGAATAAATTCACTCCAGTCAGTGTCAGTGACCACATCATTGGCCAATATAGCTGTGTATGAAGTAGATTCAGTCATGACAGCACAGTCCACTCATTGCCAGGGTACCTTGTGCCATGCACCATGTATCACTGACGTCATCACAATTGGCAAAAGTACGCACCTTGTTGCATATATTTTTTCACCAGCAAAATATGATACAGCGAAACCTCTCTTTATGGTCACCTTGATAATACAGTCATGTCGTAATTAAGGTCACCATAGAACAGTCCCAGATTTGTTCCACATGCAGTGATGTATAGGATAATAGTCCTGCTAATACGGTCACCTCGCTATTCAGGTCAGTTTTGTCCAGTCCCAAAGGTGGGCTTAATAGTGTTTTCTACTGTACTACATTAGTGTGTGAATGTTATAGCTTACAAGACAATGTAACATCATCTTTCCCTCACTCAGGTGGGAGCGAACGCAGGCGTGGTCGGGATGGCAAAGGAGCATCTTGGACTGGCACTGGCGCTCAACGTGCCTGTGTTTGTAGTTGTCACCAAGATTGACATGTGTCCGGTGAACGTGCTGCAGGACACACTCAAGATGCTGCAGCGTATCCTCAAGTCTCCCGGTTGTCGCAAGATCCCCGTGCTCGTACAGAGCAAGGACGACGTGGTCGTGTCAGCCACAAACTTCACGTCAGAGAGGTCGGTCCGTCAGTCACAGCACAACATTGTAGCAGAGGAAGACTCATTTTAATAATATAGTAATTTTATTCTGTGAAAATAATGCATATTTTCAGTTAGAAAGTAACAAATTATTTAATGTCAGTGAAAACAAAAATCTAACTACATAATTGAGTAGGCATATGTCTGTGCGGCGGTATCTTTTACCTCTCCCTCCTTAACGGTTTGCAGGTGTCAAACAGGGATTAATCTACATTTTGGATAAATTGTTTTTCAAAATTTGTCTATGTTTAAGGATTCTTACCAGCTTTAGGGTTTATACCATACCTTAGACGGACATAAATCAGTTGTTCAATTTTGCATACATATGAAGTCATGTGCCTTTAGTGGCTACCTAGCAGTATGTGCCACCCAAATGGAATTTGTTAATGATGTTACAGTTATGTTTTTCCTTAACACATTTCACTTGTTATTGGTTGCATAATATTTAAATTAACAAATAGTTATTTCAGCAACAATGTGGTGGCTTTGTGTAAACGAAAAAGTGTTATGCAGTGATTTTATATGTTAGTACCGGAATTAATACATGTTATATTATGTATGTTTTTATCGCCATCCAGGATGTGTCCCATCTTCCAAGTGTCGAACGTAACAGGGGAGAACCTCGATCTGATGAAGATGTTTCTCAACCTGCTGTCAACACGACTCATCAGTGATGTTACTGCACCGGCAGAGTTCCAGATTGACGACACTTTCTCTGTGCCTGTGAGTCTCTAAACATTGAAATCACTCCTATGGGTGTTCACTGTGGAGCAAATATAATTCCCGGCATCATGTGAAAGCCCTCTCTTTTTCAAATTCCTATCCTTAGTTCCTCAGCATACCCATCCCTTGAGAATGTAAGTCGGTTACAGTTTAATGATATTAATACAGCTTTGTTCAGCAGTGTTTACAGCAATCACCTACAATCCAAAAATCAATAATATGAATATAAGAAGAAGTGTGGCTACCATTTGTTGTACAACACTGAACAAGAGAAGCTAACTATTATTTTTTACATATTTCATAGCTCATGTTCAGCCTAGTAGAAGCTTTACCTACCTATTGTGTGGGACATTACTGCATTTTACAGACGTGTTGTTGAAACGTGTTGATGAAACATCTCGCGTAAGTACCGTACATATTATACAGTAAGGTATACGTTTTTTTCGTTATAGATGAAATTCTGTGGACACTCACGAAATCGATGGTTTGAAACATAATTAACTTCACAAATGAAAAATCCATTTTGCATAGACGACATTCAAACAAAATGAAGGACGAATCATGGGCATATATAGCATCATTCCATACAGTTTGAAGCCCGTTCGTTGTTTGGTTGTCAGCTAGATACAATGACATGCGCGGTGTATACAAAAACTATACATACCATATGGAATACCAGCTTGGCTGAATAAAAACACTGGTTTCAAAACTGTATAGAAAAATCGGATTACCGGTATTGCCACAACACTAATCTCATGGAATCCCAAGTGCAATCAGTTTGACTGTTTAAACAATCAGCATGTTTATTGCCGCAGGGAGTGGGAACGGTTGTGTCTGGCACCACCATGCAGGGACTGATTCGTCTCAATGACACCCTGTTACTGGGTCCAGACGCTCTAGGCCAGTTCCTGCCCATTGTCATCAAGAGCATCCACCGTAAGCGCATGCCCGTGCTCGAAGTACGTGGCGGACAGACTGCCTCGTTCTCACTCAAGAAGGTAAAGCATGCGTAATAATAATGTAAAGTGGAACCTCCCTATTAATGTCAGCCTCGGCACTGGGGAAAAGTGACCTGAATAGCCAGGTGACTTTATTAGCAAGACTAATATCCTATACTTTACTGTCACAACAATAATTTGGGACTGTCCCAGGGCGACCTTAATCACAAGGTGGCTCTATTACTGAGGTGAACATAAGGCAAGGTTGTACTGTATTTTTAAAGTGCTAATTGCCACTTGTTGGATTGATGCGATCTACATGTAAAATGATGCAAACAAGGGCAAAAAGTAAATATAAAAGAAACTTTAAAAGCTGGTAGAACAATTAATACTAGATATTTGAATAATGACCATCACAGTAAAACAAATAAAATGAATTAGTTGAAGAATACATCTTGAGTACTTGTGGCACATGCCCAAGTGTATTTTAATAAGCCAAAATTTAAAAATCTCATTTTAACATTACACAATGGAAACATGATATCCGGGATGAAATATTCAAATTAAAGAGACAAATTGTATAAAAAAAGATTCATTAAAACACATTTGAATAACTTTGTGTGTTTAAGATTGTGTTATTAAAAAAAATTATATGATTATTGATTTTTATTACAGAGAATGAAAATGATTCGTGTCATATTTAAGTAGCAACTATATCATAAATGATCTTTTGATAGATCTAATTTGTTACTTTGAGACAGTAGTTTATAGTTCTCTGTAATATTTTTTTCCTGCATGTTATGTGTTATAATCAGTCAAGTGCACATTGTTGACGTCGAGCACTCCATTGATGTTTCAGATCAGAAGATCACAAATTCGCAAGGGCATGATGGTGCTGTCACCTCGCCTTGAACCCACTGCATGCTGGGAGTTTGAGGGTGAAATCCTCGTGCTACACCATCCAACCACCATCAGCGTCAAGTACCAGGCCATGGGTAGGCACACTGTCAGCTGTCTTTCACTAATTGTCCAGTCTCCCGCATCTGTTAGATATCTTAGGCAAGCTTTCCCTGTTGTTCCACCTAAAATTTGTAATGGGCTCCGTCTACTTTAACATCGTCTCAAACTATAGGTGCCTTTCATCAAAAACTTGAGTCATTTGTTTGAAATTGCAGTGGTTCCTCACACTAATGATGCCTTTTACGTGTTTCATAATATAATGCCTAGTGACTCTTGTGTGTTATGCTTCTAAGCTCAGATCTCTGAAGGTTTAGTATAAGTCTTGTCCATGCTTCTTGTAATAGAAGTCTTGTCCATGCTTCTTGTTATAGAACTCTTGTCCATGCTTCTTGTCATAGAAGTCTTGTCCATGCTTCTTGTAATAGAAGTCTTGTCCATGCTTCTTGTCATAGAAGTCTTGTCCATGCTTCTTGTCATAGAAGTCTTGTCCATGCTTCTTGTCATAGAAGTCTTGTCCATGCTTCTTGTCATAGAAGTCTTGTCCATGCTTCTTGTCATAGAAGTCTTGTCCATGCTTCTTGCAAAATGGTAATCTCAAGAGAGAGATTGTCATTATTACCAAAGTATGTCAAGTTCATGTCAAGCATGTTAGTAAATATAAGAAAAAGCTAATGCAATTAAAGTAGTATTTTGTTCTTTATCCACATAAAGGCGGATCCTATTTTGTTATATTAATACAGTAATAATTACCGTGCATTTTGTAAAGTCACTGTGAGACACTGTAGATCAGTTGAAGTGACGCTGGCATCACTTAACAAGATGAACATTACAGGTTTAATGTTTGCATTGTTTTTTAAACAGAAGGTATGTGAGTATGTGCATGCATACATTTGCATAGCTGATATCTACTATATGTGAAGGCATACATGGATTTGTTGTTGTTGTATATGTTAGTAAGACATGTGCAGTGGTACATGTGACATTGTTGTTATGTGCATAAGTTATGTGCAGCAGTGTATGTGACGTTTTTATAGCTATAAGATATGTGCAGTGGTATGCGTGATGTTGTTTTTGTGAGCATAAGATATGTGCAGCACTATATATGATGTTGTTTTTGTGATTTGTGCAGTGGTACACCTGACTTTATATCAGCATATTGCAACATGGTACACGTGACATTGTTTTTTCGGGCATAACATATGTGCAGCATACACGTGACATTTTTATGGGTATAAGATATGTGCAGTGACACACATTATATTGTTTTTGTGGGCACAAGATATGTGCAACAGTACACAAAATGTTTTTCTTGTGGGCATGAGAATAAGGTATGTGTTACGATACACGTGACGTTTGTTCCTATTGCAGTTCACGTTGGCAGCGTGCGTCAGACAGCTACAATCATCCGCATGACAAAGGAGCACCTGCGGACCGGTGACAAGGCGACTGTACGCTTCCGGTTCATCAAGAACCCAGAGTACCTGAAGAAGGACATGCGGATAGTGTTCCGCGAGGGACGTACGAAGGCCGTCGGCACCATCACGCACATCTATCCCCACGTCAGCATGGCCGCGGCACAGAACACCCGACAGAACCGCGCCGCTAAGAAAGCCGTCGAGTCGAACCACCAGCTGAGGCCACAGAACGAACCGCAGAAGCCAAGCAAGAGGAATAGACACCGCAACCGACCGTATCACGTGGCAGCGGGCACAGCGACGGAAGAACAGAACAAAGAAAACGTCACCGCAGCAACAACAGCAGCAGTAACAGCAGCAGTGACGGCAGCAACACCGGTAACGCAGGCAGCAGTGGCAGCAATGGGAGCTGCAAGTGAAGCTGGTTGTTGAGTGGTGCTATCGGTGGTTTCCTTCCTTCCACAATGCTTGATTCCCTGTTCTAGTGCAAGGCATGCTTTCCCTAGTCGAACGCTGTTTTCATGCTATGCGAAGCTTGTGTTCTCTAGTTCAAGGCTGCTGTGTCTAATACAACTCTGGCTCAATATTATCTTGCATAGAGTAAGGCCGACTTAATTTTACTGAAGTATGTGTTGCATAGTGCAGAGCTGATTTTCTAAAGGTTGCCTGTTTCCAATGCAAGCTGTTTCGTGTCTTATTGTCAATGATGAACTTAATATAGAGGATTGTGATAGTACCTATTGAGTCATTCTGTTTGTGGATCAACCATGTTGTTTTTAACGAGATACATTGTTTTAGATGCTTAGTTTAACCCATACACATTGAACATATTGCTAAGCTGTTTATATAAACAACAGCCTTAGTGGGACGTAATTATTGGTTTGATCTCCATGTTTTTATACTGGCATGCACGTGTATTGTCTAGTGTTTGTTGGAATTTTGAAATATGTTGTTGCTTTGGCATTTCACAGTGTCATGTAGTAGATTAAAGAAATGTCATGGTGCATTGGAATTGACAGTGAGTACTGTTATTGTGGACATTCATGATGTGGAATTTTGCTGTCATGATGTTGCAGTTTTGTTGAATTTTTGTAATGTAACCATGTTGGAGCACATAGTGGTGCTGCGGTGCTGTGGTGCTGCCATAGAACTATGATGTAACATTGTTTTGGATCTCCAAGGTATGATCCTGTTGTTCGTTTGAGATTTGATGGTGATGTGGACATCTTGGGATAGAGTTGTATGGTGCTACTCTAGGTTCCAATAATAATAATAAATTGTTTTATAATAGCAATACATCACCTGCAGGATGATAGCAAGTGAGATGCTGGAACACGGATAAAACAAAGAATACTTTTTATGAATTATGACAGTAGGATAATATAATAATTACGACAGCACGATAATAAAATTATTGGCAGCAATGACAAGTGAAATAGAGATAAACTATAACGAGAAAGTATCCATAGTATGAATGTGGTAGAATACACATCACATACTGAGTTAGTACAAATGTAAGTCTCAACATCCAAGAATAGCAGTGATGAGTTGCGGAAGGAATACGCGTTCTATCACTGTTTGTCTACAGGAAGGTTGGTAGGAGGTCACCAGGCAGATATAGAGATGCTCAGGAATCATCTTAACTGAAACCTCAGGATTAGTTAGGAATGATTCAAGTTATCCGTGGGGGAGAGATGAATGTACACCAAATTGAACACTGTTTCAGTTCCTTGCTCCACAGTAAAGTGGTGTCAACATTCTGAATACTACCAGTCTACTGTCTGACTACTGTGTATTCTGCGGCGGTGAGAATTAATGTAGTCAGTTAATGTAGAGCCTACTAATTTCCCACCAGGTTAATTAAGTCTTATGAGAGTAGGGGGTGCTAGATAAGTTATTTTTACAGCATGTCTTACACGTGGAGACAAATTTGATAGTCTGTGGTCTTGATTATGTGCTACTTGAATTGATGCAGTAGCATTTTATTTGCATGCTTTACGATTAGGGGTTTTGAACACATTGAAATAGTGGTTGTGATTTATTCTAGCAAGTTTCTGTAAGTAATTCTCAAAATGTAATCATCTGTTGGTTTTTAAGAGCAATCAAACTATGTGAGCATATAATGTTGTTATGTTGTTGAATTGTTTGCAAATAATTCCTGGCAATAGTTAGGACGCATGCCATTTGAATCGGCTCTAATAACTTGTGTTTTGAACGGTGCCAATTGAGACTGCATTCCACCCAGAACACAATTTGTTGTGTAACAGCCGATCCAGATGCGTTTTAGGAAAGTGTCTTGAAACATTGTTGCTGTAAATAGCTTGAACAGGAATAAATTCCGGTTCTTTTTGGCATTACACGTGACTATGCATCATGTGACCCGCAGCAGCCAATAGTAGTAGATGTTATAGCTGATGGAATAGTATTGAATACTTTTGGAATGTAATTTTGAAAACAGCAAATAAGTTTGTTTTTGATAAGTAAGTGTACATAAGCTATTGTGGTTACTGTTGTATAAGGTTACGTTGAGCGTTTCTTGTTGGGGAGTTAGGCGTGGTCCACTCTCCGACTAAAACGAGCCAGGTTGTTCTAGTGATGAAACATGTTTTCCTGCGACGTTGGTATTGGTTTTAACATGTGAAACCAATAAATCACTCATATAACGTTGTTGTATTTTGTCTGCTTCCTTAGTGTTTGTAGTTATTAACATAATAATATTTCACACATTAATGTCCACGTGTTACAACTTTACAAGTGAATTATGTAACTAAACTTGTGTTTTTGCAATTTGGAGATAGTTGTGTTGCAGTAATATTTAATTACTGTTATTTTTCTACATCATTTAGCATTTTTAGAGTTACTAATTGTTTACGTGTCGTTTATTAGAATTATGCTTCTTAGAATTTTCAAGTTTAACATATTTATGTCAATATACTTTGGATTTACATAATTACTGCATCGTAACAGGAATCATTTACGTTAGACACGTTGTGCAAGGCTCCACGAGCAATGACGGCGCATCTGCGGTGTAACGGACCGAGTGTCGTCCCGTGCCAGCAGTCGGTGCCAGTAGTAGGCCACGTGCGCGCGCTAGCGTGGTGAACAACTTGACCCGCCATTTTGACCACCAAATGTGTTACTCTGCCAGAAGTAGCCTAGTCTTACTATGTGTTTTATTATGTTTTCCTTCGTATGATAGCACATGTTATTAACACGTAATTGTGTTTATACAATATTCTAACATAAAATATTTAACGTAAACACATTACTAGCACAAACCACCTTAGAACAAACGCCTACTTCTGACACAGTCATGGAACGCACCTACTTCAGGGAAGTTTGATTACGGGACCACGACTTGTTACACCTGAAACAAGTAGTTGTGACGTCATTGCTACGTAATGCCATTGCCGCTCACTTCTACCAGTGCTAAAATCGCGGGATATTGTTTTGGATTAAACCGGAATAAAATTGCGCGATACAACGGAAAATATTCAAGGCTATCGGAACGACCCACGTTGTAAGTTGATCCGCTATTTACATCAACACGTTGGTTTTTATTTATCACGATAGGTATTGTAAAGTATCGACTTAGCTCCTTTCTTGTCGAAGTCATCATTAAACAAATAAGAACCAATAAAATCGTGCAATATATATGTTTTCATCATAGTCCCACAAGTAGGCTGCCAAACCTATATTTACCTAAACCATCACATACCTCAACAACTGATTTGCGTGTGAAATAAACTGGTGCTCCTCCGGGTGATGTATCCAAATGTAAAACATTCAACTGTACCCTTCTTGAGACCTCGAGCTGAGCTATTCCCTTGAGCAGAACTACTTTGCTTCAACGGGACGGGAGTGCGTACGCACCCATCGCAGGGACGGATCGTGGGCTCAGCCGGAGCTCGTCAGCACGACTCCGTTATCGGATCCTGACATCGGAACAGGGTGCTGTTGAAGATTTGTCGCCGCAGCTTCAGCACCACTCCGCTGTCGCTACTCCGCATCGCACTGTCGGGTCATGACATCGTAAGACGGGGGGAGGGGGTGGGTGGTGTTGAACATTTTTCGCGTCGACGTTCACAATTTTGGACCTCATAAAAAACGCCAATTGCACCCCCTTGAGACCCACCTATAAATGGTGCACACGGGGTCTGGGGGGATTCTAACGCAGGCCAAATTCCCAAGGTCTGAGGGCACGTGCCCCTCAGGCCCCCTGGGCCCGCCTATTATTCACACCCAAGCCTACGGGCATGCTTTATAGGCATGGGCCACAAAAAGGACCGCTCAGATCTTTTGTTACCACTCAGAGTTCTATTTCCCGTATTCGTTTTTGGGATTCTTTCGTGCTCTGCTGTGGACCCTGTGATATAAATAAGTCGGGACCTAAGTAAGCGTGTAATTAATTAAAACATTTTACATATTATGGTGTCTTCATCCGACCGACAGTCATTGTCAGGGACGATCGTTGAGAACAAGGCCAAGCGAAAGCTGCATGGTTGCGGAGGTAATGAAAAACAACCATTTAGTCCAAATTCATCAATGTATAAACTGTTGTTTTAACTGTAACGAAGAAAATGGTCGTCAAATGAAGCAATGCATGTTGCTGTTACTTTATATATATATATCTATATACATATGAATAAAAGGGAACGACACAATACAAAACACGTTAAGCACGCGAATAATAATAATACACATATATTACAATATGAAAATAGAATAAATCGTTTCAACTCGCTAACATCCTACGCCTACAAGGTTGAAATAGGCTCTTCATTGAGTGCACATAAGAGAATGCTATTCGACTCTCGAATAGCACGCGCAACGTTTGACCTGAATACTATTGACGTTACGTCTTCCAAAACGCAACATGACGTCATTCTGTGGTTGTTACTGCTTGCCAGGAGTTGTATTCGTTGTCACCCATTAATGTCTATAGAACATTGCACCACGTTACAGAAGAACGGAACCAACTGTATCATATAGCATGTGAATATTTCGTATTCATCAACGCAATGGCGAATCTACAAAGATGTTCGCATCGTTAGTGTTCATGCGAAAAGTCAGTCAATTGTTCAAAAACTCGTCCTATATAGTCCTGCCGTAAACCGCTAGATGGATGCGAGACCGCCAGACGGCGCCACAGAACGAACGCCCGCGAATCGCACTCATGTCTTCGCCTGATCGGCAGGCCCGGCTTGTCCGGTAGGAGGTGCCGTTTGTCCGGTAGGCGGCGCCAGCGTTCCGTTTCCGTTGGAACTGGCGGTGGAGGGGACGGAGTGGGAGAGCGCATCTACGTCCTGTCGCGTCTTGAACTCGGCGTCCGCGTCGTCGCCGTCTCGGGTGATGGTCAGAATGTCGGAGTGTCCGGCGCTGACCTGTTCCTGCCCCGCCGCTCCGGTTGCCACCGGCGGCGCGGCCTGGTCCGAGGTGCTGGCCGCGACCGCAGCCACGGCGTCCGCTCGAGCCGCGCCCGCCGAGTCGGTCGTTTCCTGAATGTTCTCCCAGAATCTCCCCATCTCGTGCTGCATGAACTGCTTCGCCGGGCCCGTCGTCAAGTGCATGCGAGCGTCCGCCTCGGCGCGGCGCTCGTTTAACAGCCCCGGAAGCGGGTTTTGCGCATGCGCATTCGCATTAACCACAGGAAGCTTCCTGGGAGCGATGTAGAAGGAGGTCGCCTTGTAGCTGGGCGAGCCGGCGGTCCCCTTCGTCTGCAGGACGGTCTTACCGTACTCGGAGTTGGTGGTGTACCACTGCGTCTCGGCCCCGTTGGTCGGTGTCGGGCCGCCGAAAATGTGTCCAGACATGTCTGTGTGCTTGCTCTCTTATTTCGCCCGTGTAGTAGTCAATTAGCACATGTTCAACTCGCATTCAAATCGACCAACGACTGTCCATTCGTACCTCTTGCATGCATCACGTTCAGTGCGAATCGCATCGATCGATCAAACCTGTTTTGAATTCAATTACACTCACCACGCTGCACCAACCGAAATCGTTTTACGTCAACAAAGCCGCGACTCGCGCGATTCGTGTTGGTAACGTAGGCAAAGTAGCGTGAGGATCGGCAACGCGCCCACGATCTCCAAGATTCCGCGCTCTCTTTCCGCCGAAATTACCGGACGTTGTGACGAGGTCCAGCACCATGTACGCGTATGTATCGCCCGTGGCTTCGCCGGTCAACTAGCACTTCCGTCCAGCTGTCGGTCATTCCACCAGCGCTGTTGTTATCCTTTCTACTTACCGGAACCTGAAAGAGACCGTGATTGCAGACTGACGCTGTGTTTGAGTACATACGCCGGCTTAGCTGCCCAATAAGTATGCAAATAAACATGCTTCAGACGTTCCTAAGCAACACTAACCTTGGTGTATGGCGATACATTACCGACACACCAGCAACAATGCGTAAGCAATTACGATAGTGCCGCGGTTATGCGCGTTGCAACTTGTCATTTAAGTCATTTATGTGAGCGCTAACACTTGCCCATGTCTTTAGGAATGGAGCCTATTATAAGCAAGTGAGAATGATTATGTTGTACGAAGCGCGATTTTCGACGAAAGTTGCTGAAACAGTGTAGGCTCACATGTCAGTAACTGGTGTGTTTCAAGACTGTTGGTTTTAATTTAATTGACTATGGAAGTCTAACTAAATCGGTGGGTAGCAGGTTAACGTGTTGTGTGCGCACGCTAGAGTAGGTATATAGACACGGTCTATATTAAGCTACACGGTTCGTTGAATTATTTATAACCTGCGGCGCTTTTCAAAAGAGCACGCCATGCGTAACACGATTCCAGTAATATCCTTACTGGTATTAGCCACACCGCATTTAAATCTTATGATAATTGCCCTTGCACAACGCAAACCTGATAATTTTGAAAATTCGTGAATGAGACATATACTGATTATAATTAGGCTCTATGTTTGTCAGATTCAACCGGAAGTAACACCTGAATGCAAACCGCGTTTGCGTGAATCGCTGAAAACTTGGGAATATGATCGATCCAACCCTAACACGGCTTAATAATGAATATATGTGTGTGTGTTTGAACGATTTAAGTCTGGAAAGAAATACATTTAGTATATACAACGATTTCACCCTCTAGGTACGCCACCATAAATTTTTTTATTTCGTTGCTCCAGGTAGATTTAGGTGACGCTGGCGGATTGGAAGGCGCTGCTCGAGGCGAGGACGTCTGGATGGTTATTCGGGGCGCTGTTGTCTGCAGTTGCACTATTAAATGCCCAACGTTTTGCACGTACAGGGATTTCATTCGGGCGTACATGTCTAGAAATATTGATGTGGCGTCGCCCCGGTCATCAACGGTGCTTTTTCGCGACAACTCTATAATTTGTGATTGGGACTGTTCTCTTTTCTTTTGTATTTTTTCGCCGATGCTGTCACGCATGCAGTAGGAAAAGTGCGGTTGCACCTTCCTTCGCTTCACTGGTGGTGACGCTGGCGGGTTGGTCCCCGGCTTATAGGGTGGAGGCAGTGACGCCAGTGTTGGTAGCCGTTGCTAGAGGCGATGACGTTTGGCTGGTCGTACGGGGCGCTGATGTTTTGGTGAGAGTAGAGTGTTTTGTATAGACAGAGTAGCAACAACTTAGAAAACTCTGAACAGTATTTGGCAAAAATTCGTTGTCGTTCGTTAATGACATCGTCGTAGAGTTAATGAAAATCAACAGTCGCCAGGCGGGAGGTGGGTGCCGTGGATGGCACTGTCGACACATAGGGACAGTGCCACCTTTGTCATTGTCGACGTTTGCATACTATCTGCTTCATGGAACGCATGGCTCACTTGTAATAGCGCTGTCTGGTCCAATGATCCAACGGTGTCCCTGTATGGGATTAAGCCATATGCTTACATTCTGCATTTTATTAAACATTAATTAAAGTTTGATATAAGTGACACTTGACTCTGTGTTTTATTCTGCTTCTCAGCACATACCAGCAGTTTGTGTATGCACGTCATGTCCTGTCTGTTGGGAAAATGTCCACAAAATCAACATACCCTTCACAGCGCAACGATTAAATAACGACCCTCTTAATTTTAACGCAGTGAAGCTATCTCTGCTACCCAGATCACCGAATTGTTTACATGTTCCCGTTTTTCGAACAACATATTCTGACATTATTTTTCTTCACGGTTTTTCATCAACTAAAACAATATTCTGATCATATATCCCGTGTCTAATGATGCGTGTCAGTGATTCGAGTCAAGTCCGTTTCTAGCGATGCGATTAACCACCAAGGCAGAACGCAACACATTCCAAAACGGCGCCGTATGTTGTGGATTTAGGAAACAAAGCATGTACCTGTTTGCCCAGACAGCGGCCAAACACAGTATGTTACGTACGTAAAATGTGTGTCAACATAACAATGACTCAACTCGAGTCATATATTTAACGAGTTCACTACTCTACGCTTCTCCTGTCAGGTATAACAAGAAACGATATAGTGATGTGGTTATTTTGATATTGTACGCTTCCAAATCGACATTCTGCACATGCTGACGTCTGTTTTTATCATATTCGTGATCTTCGCCGTATTCGCCGGTATATGTCATTTTCTGTTGCTAAGACTATTGCAACAGCGCTTGTTAGCAGCAGAATTGACTATTGCAATTCCCTCCTTTATAATATCGCTAGCAAGGATATCACAAAACTTCAGCGTGTCCAAAATTGTCTAGCAAGAGTAGTTACAAGATCTCCTCGTTTTTCTCGCTCTGTGCCACTTTTGAAGTCTTTACATTGGCTTCCTGTACGATATCGTATAATTTTTAAGATCTGTACCATTACATATCAGGCACTGTCCAATAAGCAACCATCGTATTTGCATTTATTGCTTACTCCTGTAAGAAAATCTATCCAGCTTCGATCATCTAGTTCTGACCTACTTTTTGTTCCTAGAGCCAACACTAACATTGGAACTAGGGCTTTTTCTGTTGCTGCACCAACTCTTTGGAATATGCTTCCTCTTAGTGTTAGATCAGTTGAAAATATTACAAAATTCCGTCGTCATTTAAAAACGTATCTTTACAACCTTGCTTATCCACCTTAGCTCCCTAGCGCCTTGACCCATCTGTTGACAACTGGAAAACTACTTATGGACTTTGAGATTGACCAACCCTTTTGTTTTGATGCGCCTCTGAGCTTGGTTTCCAAGGATTTAGGCGCAATAGAAGTTATCTTATTATTATTATTATTAATTAGTCTTATAACCGATAACCACACGATTCTAGACGGCAGCTTCCATCTGTCAGGTTCGCACGATACATCGGGGGCAGCGCTAATTAGAGGCAGGGTTCTCGAGACAGGATTTCGTTCCTGGGTATGAATTTTGATCAAGCAGGAGCTGTGGCTGAGATATCCAGGACTCGTTGAACTTCCGGTCCAGGTGCATAGCCCAGCGGGCGTTATAACTGAACTTAATATTGGTTAATCATCTATAATTATATAAACGCGCTAACTTCGGGGGCAGTATTGTTGTATCTCCTCTCACATGACGAGGTCCACTCGCCAACTTCTATGTCCATTCGCTTCCTTGGAGCAGTCGCGTCTGATCTACCAATTGGCGATGTATTATTTTTAAAAAATATAGCAATTTCGAGTTATTTACTTACGTGTACTCGATATACTTTTATACCTTTTGGAGAAAGATAGAGAACGAGTTTAAGACCAATATACATGATGTAAATGCCTTTGATGTGTTGCTCCATGGCAGGTGTGCGCTAAACCATTAAAGGTGTAATAATACATCCAACTATAGATGCATCACGGTAGTCGAAGTGGCGATGCAGAATAGTCGACAGTAAATATAACTATCGATAGTTACATACGTTTTCAGCTTTATCGTGTAATTTTATTATTTAGCGGCCTAACATCAACAATCATAGATAAAACCGCTTTAGTTATTATTTGTAATTAAATGCGTTCAAGATCTCGCGATGGCGACACCTGTAATCTGTATGGTTTGTGGCTGCTTTCCTGGCCAGTAGCGAGTGCATAGTACTATCGCGATACCATCCCAGTACTATATCGCAATGATACCCCGGTATGCACCACTAGTATGCATTTTCAAATTGAGATATCGAGTATTAGTTATTTTGACATAATTAACGGCACCGATATAAAGATGTTTGAGTTGTTATCAACGTTGCAGGCAATACCGCTTTATATGTCGCGATGGTAGATTGGTTGTGTATAAACTGTTGTGTTCATCGCAATTGTGGAACTGAATAGTAGAAATACGGCGACGAGGGATATTCTCCGGAAGCCAATGTACGCAGACGATCTGGCGGTGGTAGCGGACGGGGAAGCGGACATCCAAGAATAACTGACAGAGAGATTTAACAAGATTTAACAAGATTGCCACCCAGAGAATTAACTCTAGGTAGCAGGTGGACAAGGAAGCCCTTGGCTTTTCGAGAGTCCGACCTTTTTATCTATGTGTATCCCGCCCGTCTGAGGTATGTGTCGATTTTATTTTTAAACATATTCACGCTACTAGCACCCACACAATCAGCAGGTAATCTGTTCCATTCATTTACAGTTCTTTGTGAAAATGAAAACTTTCTTATATCCAATCTACTCTGCTCCTTTGCTAATGCAAGATCATGTCCTCTAGTCCTTCTATCTTTCTTAACTGAGAAAAACATATTTCTATCAATATTTTCATAACCCTTCAATATTTTAAACACTTCTATCTGATCTCCTCTCAATCTCCTGGTCTCTAGTGTTGTTAAACCGCATTTTTTTAGGCGTATTTCATAACTAAGATCCCTCAGATTTTGTATCATTTTAGTTGCTCTCCTCTGCACTCTTTCTAGCATATCTATGTCCTTCCTGCGATATGGCCTCCACGCTTGAATACAATATTCTAAATGAGGCCTAACTATTGTTTTGTACAGCGGTATTATTAGCTCTTTTTCCTTATACGTTATGTTTCGCCTAATTAATCCAAGGATTTGATTTCCCTTTGAAGCTGCAATTCCGCACTGCTCTGAAATCTTCATATCAGCACTAACGGTTAACCCTAAGTCCTTTTCTTTTACAGTAGTACTTAGTACAGTACCCCCCATTGTATATTCTACCTCTTCGTTCCCATGTCCTATGTGGAGGCATTTACATTTCCCAAAATTGAACATCATTTGCCATTTTTCAGACCATTTCATCAACCTGTCAAGATCATCTTGTAAATGCTGTCTATCTCCATCACTTTTAATCCTTCTAAACACTTTTGTATCATCCGCAAATTTCAACACCTTGCTTGTTATTTCATCATCCAAATCGTTGATGTATATTAAGAATAATATAGGACCTAATACTGATCCCTGTGGTACCCCACTCAATACCGATTTCCAGTTTGAAGCCTCCCCATCAACTACTACACGTTGTCTTCTGTCAATCAGCCATTGTTCTATCCAGTTTATTATACCATTTCCTATGCCATGGGCCTTTAGTTTAAGCAGTAATCTTTGATGTGGTACTTTGTCAAAAGCTTTTTGAAAATCTAAGTAGACGATATCTACTGGTGTTCCCTCATCTACCCACTTAGTGATGTCTTCCAAAAAACATAACATATTTGTTAAGCATGACCTCGCTTTAAAAAAACCATGTTGAGATGGGTTTATCAAGTTTTGTTTAGCAAGAAAATCCACCATGTGATCTTTAATTAGTCTTTCTAATAATTTACAAATCACTGATGTTAAACTCACTGGTCTATAGTTCTCTGACTTGTTTCTCGAACCTTTTTTGAATAACGGTATAATGTTTGCTTCTTTCCATTCTAAAGGAACCACTCCCTCTTCTAATGACAAGTTGAAAACTGTTGCAAGTGGTATGCTAATTTGTTCTACAATTTCCAATAGTAGTTTGGGTGGAATACCATCCACTCCAGGTTATTTATTTTCCTTCATAGCCCTTATTTTCTTAGCTACCATTTCCGGGGTTACAATTAATTGTCCTAAATAGTCTGAATCTGCCCCCTTGAACTTAGCCTTTGGTATTGGCAGTGAACTAATATCTTCCCTGGTAAACACTGAACTAAAGTACTCATTCAGGTCTTCTGCCATTATGAATCCCTCTGATATCATATTTCCAGCACTATCTTCTAGAGGACCGACCTTATCTTGAACTTTCTGTTTGCTTCGAACATACGCATAAAAACTCTTGCTGTCATGTTTTATATTACTAGCTAATTGTTGTTCATAGCTTCTCTTTGAATTTCTAATTTCAGCTGTAGCTTGGTTAAGTGCTTCTTTATAATTGTTGTAGTCTTCATCATTTCCAGTACATCTATATGACTTCCACATCATTTGTTTATACTTAATTTTTCTAATGGCTTCTTTCGATAAGTGTTTCTTTTTGGACCGTTTTCCTTGGTTTTTTAAGGGTACAAATTTATCGATTATGCACTTAATTTCACTCTTTAATATATTCCAGCATTCTGTTGCCGTCTTATTTTTCAGTGTCTTATTCCAGTCTATCTTTGCTAAATATTTCCTCATGTCCTTATACCTTCCTTTGTGGAAATTTCTCCTATACTGCTTTTTGCTATTCCTTTCTGATTTTACTTTGATGGTAAAATGTATCTGGTTGTGATCGCTACTCCCCAGTGGCTCACATATCTTGACATTGTCAACTAATTCATTCTGTGAGGACAAAACTATGTCTAACACATTCTCACCCCTGGTTGGTTCTAGCACATGTTGAGAAAGGAATGTATCTTGAACTAAAACTAAAAACTTGTGGTCCTCTCTCCCCATACTCTGTAGAGATTTCCATTGTATATGCCCATGGTTAAAATCCCCCATAATAATACAGTCCCGTTTGCTTACTTCCCTTATAGCGTTTTGTATTTTTTCATTCTCTTCTATGCTTATGTTTGGACTTCGATAAACTAACCCAACTGTTAACGTTGAGTTTCCTGTAACTATGTTACACCAAACAGCTTCTTCGCAATCTGCTTCTCTTTCTAATTTTATTTCATAAGCCTGAATAGATTCTTTAATATATAAAATAACTCCACCTCCCTTTCTTCCTATTCTATCTTTTCTAAACATTACATATCCTGTCAGTCCCAATTCAGCATCTGATATATCGGTGGTGGTCCAGGATTCGGTTATACCTATTATATGAGGGTCAATATCTTCTACCATAATGTTTAGTTCATTTCTTTTGTTTACTATACTCCTTGCATTTAAACAAACACATTTATATCCAGCTTCAGAAGAGTTTTCCAGACTGTTATTTGTTGATTTATTTGTGCTGTCTTTATCTATGCCTCCATTTTCAGGCTTTTCTGTGAGTCCCCCCTGCGAATCTAGTTTAAATAGATGCAACCTGTCCCACTGTCAACAGATTGCAGCAGATTCTCTGAGAAAACTGCTGCCCCCTTTCCACTAAGATGGAGGCCATCTCTCATGTACATATCTTCCCTCTCAACAAAGTATCCCCATAAATCTGTGAATCCCACCCCCTCTTCTTCACACATCTGCTCAGCTAGTGCATTGATCGCCATCCTCTTGCAGTTTCTATACGTTGCCCCCCTTCCTCCCATTACTGGCAAAATTCCTGACAAAATAACCTGTTCGACTCTCGTCTTCTTTAGCTTCCTCACTAACTGTCTATACTTCTGTACTATCGCAGTTGTTCCCTCCCTGTCTGCATTATTTGTTCCTACATGTACCAGTATAGACCCCCCCTTGCCATGTCCCAATACCTTCTCTACCCTGTCAGTTACATGTTCAATCCTAGCCCCCGGTAAACAAACAACGATGTCCTCCCCCTCGCTCAGTGTCTTGTCCGTCTTTCTCATAATGGAGTCACCCATAAACACCCTCTCTTTCCTCATTGCCCCCTCAATCACTGCCTTAGAATAGCTCCTTCTTCGGTTTGCATCTGTCTGTTTGTTGTCTTTCCCCCCTGCCGTCTTCTCTCCTGTCACATTCTCTTCCGATCCATTCTTTCCTGTCGCTTTTTCTCTTGTCACCTTTCCTCCTGTCAGCGTCCCTTTTATCGACTTCTCTTCTATCACATTTGCTCTCACTTCCCTTCGTCCCTTCTTCTTTCATCCCGTCTCATTTTCCTCTCTCCTCTCCCGTTCCATCTTCCCTCCCTCCTTCTCTACAGTCACTTTCTTCCCTGTCACCTTCACGCTTGTCACGTTTTCTGTTGTCGATTTTCCAATTTCTTCCCCTCCAATCACCTTCTCTCCTCTCAATCTCCTTTCCTCAGTTTTCTTGCCACTGCTATTCTCCTTCAGTCTTGCAGTATCCTCACCTCTCTCCCTGTCTTCTCTCTCCGTTCGACCTGCCTCCTTGCTAATTCCCATCTCCATTCCCTTCACAATGTCTGTCAACCTAACTATCTCCTTCTGCAAACACTCCACCTTCCAACATCCAATGCACTGAAAGGTGAATCCTTCCTCCATGGTTTCTGCCCATGACTTTCCACACCCGGACGATGCAAAATCTACCCAGCTGTAGCAGTGATCGCACACCAAGTGTCGCTTTGCCTTGACTTTCCGCTTGCAAGGCGCCATATCCCGATCAGAATTTATTTAATAACTTAACTAACTTAGTCTTTATAAAGACTAAGTTAGTTAAGTTATTAAATATTTTTTTTTTTTAATAACTTAACTAACTTAGTCTTTATAAAGACTAAGTTAGTTAAGTTATTAAATAAATTCTGATCGGGATATGGCGCCTTGCAAGCGGAAAGTCAAGGCAAAGCGACACTTGGTGTGCGATCACTGCTACAGCTGGGTAGATTTTGCATCGTCCGGGTGTGGAAAGTCATGGGCAGAAACCATGGAGGAAGGATTCACCTTTCAGTGCATTGGATGTTGGAAGGTGGAGTGTTTGCAGAAGGAGATAGTTAGGTTGACAGACATTGTGAAGGGAATGGAGATGGGAATTAGCAAGGAGGCAGGTCGAACGGAGAGAGAAGACAGGGAGAGAGGTGAGGATACTGCAAGACTGAAGGAGAATAGCAGTGGCAAGAAAACTGAGGAAAGGAGATTGAGAGGAGAGAAGGTGATTGGAGGGGAAGAAATTGGAAAATCGACAACAGAAAACGTGACAAGCGTGAAGGTGACAGGGAAGAAAGTGACTGTAGAGAAGGAGGGAGGGAAGATGGAACGGGAGAGGAGAGAGGAAAATGAGACGGGACGAAAGAAGAAGGGACGAAGGGAAGTGAGAGCAAATGTGATAGAAGAGAAGTCGATAAAAGGGACGCTGACAGGAGGAAAGGTGACAAGAGAAAAAGCGACAGGAAAGAATGGATCGGAAGAGAATGTGTACTACAGCACACTTTAGGTTAAAAATTTCAATTTCACAGCCGACTATTTATCCTAATACGAACGCTAACATCACCGGTAGTGACCTAATTTAAATACAATCAATTACGTTATGTTAGGCTGCTTTATTTATTTAGGTTACGCCGCCCGACTATCGCCCTTGCTTAATTTTAACAACAATGCTAACCTAACCAAAATATATAGCAAGTACTGGCTTACACAGATATTATCTTGTGTAAGTAGTTTGATGGTTGTTACTTTATCTCCTATATATTCTACCACATAATCAGGTTTGTTAAATCTTGTTTACAAGTTGTCGAAGGCTAAGCCGCCTACTGAGTTACCCTATTATCACTCACTATACTAAGGTGTTCTAAAATACTTTAACTAACTAACTTTAAGCACAAATGCTACTCAATATATGTTTATTGCAACTTTATGAATGATATTAAGGCAAAAATAATACTTATCAATCAGTAATTCCACTTGTTTATCCACTTTTTACACCACCAATTTCTACGATCAATCTCCGCCAAATATAGCCTCGAAGTGTATGTTCAGCAGGCATAGACTGAAAGTTAGTTTGGAAAAGAGGTACAATGGGCTGGCAGCAACACAAAGAGCTGGAAACGCACATCGAGTGTTAGAAACTAAAACAGGGAGACAGCTTTGTATATCTGGGCGAGCGGTATGCGGGGACGGCATCTTCGGAGACCGACATTCGCAGGAGAATAATATCAGGGGCGATAGCACGGAGGAAAGCGGAAGGGATATGGAAGATAGAGACACATCGCGTTAGCTCAAGGGAAAGGTGCTTCGTTCGTGTGTGACACCAACAAACCTGTATGGCCTAGAAACTATGACATTGACAGAGAAAACAACAGGAGAAAGTACAGATTTGCGAAAACAATTGGACCAGAAGAATTGCGAGAGTGACGAGATTCGACAAGCGAAGAAGGACGGAGATGAGGGAAGTAGTTTAGGTAGAAGACACTTACAAGAAGAAGAAGCTCGTGAAGAGTCATCTAAAGTGGGCTGGATCTGTGGAGCGAATAGGAGAAGAACGGTTGACAAAGAAAGCAGATGCCCAGAGGTTGGAAGACAAAACGAGAAGCGGACGATATAGACTGCATTGGAAGGATTGTGTAATGAGAGATTTGGAGAACCGAGAAGAGTGGAGACTGAGAGCGAAATGTAGAGGCGAGTGGAGACGGTTGGTGGAGACAGCAGTGCAAGAACAGTCAGGGGGGGGGGGAGACAACAGAAATAATAATAACAATAATAATCTATATTTTATATAGCGCCATACCCATAACGTTCACGGCGCTTTACATAAAACTAAAATATAAATAGTAAAAATTAAACATATTTAATTATAAAATAAACAAATTAAGATAATAATGCTGAGTAAACATCAGTAGATTAAAAAGAAAAATGAAGGACCAATATCGAGGCCAGCCTCACACCGGACATACAGGGAAAGGAGGAGAGAACAAAAAACACGGTTTACACATATGAACTCTTGTGCAGTTGATAGTCGCGTGAGTGTCACCTGGGCAATACCTACGGCTAATTATGTGATGTTACCCGCAGCTCGCCCGACCCTGGTGTAGTTGCCCCTTCTATGAGTAGCAAACAAAAGGTTGTAACTGGCAACGACATTCTCTGTTCCATTACACAGAATCGCCCGCTTAAGTCGGGCTGGCAATATTAGCCAATTAAACAAATTATAAACTCTGATTCAGTTGTACTTCGTCCCACTTACTGTCTTGATTATGGCAATCAAGCGGGAACTCGCCCAATGTCAAAGAGCCATTTAATTCATAATCACGCCCGCCTCCGCAGGTGCTGGTGTTTATTAGTTGAATGATTCGTATAGGTCTACAATTTGAATGTTTCGTGGGCACACTTTCAAAACAATGCCTTAGATTGATTAAACTCAATTCCGCAGGCAGTATACCATTAACATATCTATTCTAGTAGTAAGAACATTATATTTTAGTAATTAACGAGAAACAGACAAGGTCGGTTTAAAAAGTGACAATTCGTCGTCGACGACGACAACAACTACAGTAACATAGCTTCATCGTCACCACAGCTGTCTTCGTTATAATCAACAACAACAAAAACAACAATACAATATTATCACCAACATCATTAATGTCCTATCTTGGGTATAGTATGTTTTGTTAGATGTGGGCACAGTGTCTCGAACTTCAGAGTTTATTTCTAAGATTGATTGCACGTAGTCAACATCCAAGCCGGTGTAATGGGCCGAGAGTACTCCCGTGCTCGAAGTAGGCGCCCACCTGGACCGTGTCAGAAGTAGGCGTTACATGTAGGCATAGGCGCGGGAACAGGGGGGCAGGTGGGCAGTTGCCCCCCTGGAAATTCTCCGGGGGGGGCAGACATATGTAAAATTTAAATTTTATGTGACAGTTAATGTGTATTTTGTGGACTGTCAAAGGTGTGTACAATTGGAGGGCAGACATGTGGTTTTCTGCTTTCCTCCCAGTAATAGGCGGCGCAGCGGTGAAAAATGTCCAACAGCACTCCCCCCTGTCTTCGGGTGTCACAGTCGAACCACAGTCACAAGGTGAAGGAAGATGTGAAGATATGCGGCGGCATTTTTTAATGGAGCCCCCCAATATGAATTTTGTTCCCGCGCCACTGCATCTAGCGTGATTTATGTTCGTACTACATTTCAATTTAATATTTTAATCTTTAGAAAATATACAGTATAAACAGAAATATACTAATAATAATAAAACTATGTTGAAAACAATTTAAAACGAATTACTTCTGGCGCGGCAGCACGCTTCGTGGTCATAATGGGCAGTTGAAGTTGTTCATTGCGCTTGCGCGCGCATGCGCATGCGCATGCGCATACGCAGGCGCCTACTTCTGACACGGAACTACTTTCGACCCGTTACAGCGACTTAGTGAACGTGGGCGTTGGCAAACAAGCCATAACATTTATCGTGTCATATATATATATTTATATGATGACATATGTATATATATATATACACATATATATATATGTATATATATGTATATATATGTATACATATATATATATACATATATATATATACATATATCTATACTTACTGTATACTGTGCTAGGCCTTTGAACCGGCGCCTTCTTGCGATAATTAATATGTCTTTCAACGTGCGCGCTAAATCATTAACACATTCCTGCCAAACATAACATATTTATTGATCTGGTTAACATGCTATGTTCAATGTAGGCCCCTGCTTGTGCTAGAGTGTTTGATTAGAAATAACTGGTTGTTTTCATAGAAAACTAACCGTGTCACCGTAGCTTCCAATTAGTGTCATCCAGGCCGAAAAGCGGAATTCGCATATGAAAGGCTAACTTCTTTAATACAACATACTGTTACGATTACGTTTAAAATCAGACAGGAAGCGACCTGGTCTGATCCAAAGGCACTGTGTGTCACGCGATGTTCTGAAATGTAAATGTATCTCAAATACTAGCAAAACAAAACGCAAGGAGGAACCGTGCACAGCCGAGTATCCGACAGAGGCAACACTTCAGTTTTGTGCATCCAAAACGAGACAGAATGCTATTTCTGCATGAAATGTATCTTATACATTACAAATACGGTAGCAGGGGTTGAGAGCTCGTGGGCATATTTAAGATATTCTGCAAACAACGCTGTTTCATGCAGCACAACTCTGACGACAAAATCGGACGAGTGGGGTAGGTCTGGTATCGAAGACTAGTTGTTTACGTCACGAAGCGGCCATCACATACATATCACACAATGACGTGTACATGGACGACAGAAACTATTGTTTATGTCATCGCGCGTGTATTTACCCATGCTTTAGAATATCTTAAATCACGACTCAATTAATGTAATTATTAATGTAATGTAAAACTGGGCCAATTGATTGGGATGTTGACGCCAGTTGGTATAAACTTGTATTACAAGCGTAATACACATTGCAGCCTCGCTGGGAAAGCAGCGTCTTGTTTAAAATTTAAACATGTCAAATATCAGCAATAGTTGCACGGTAGGCCTACCTCATAGTCATGCTAAATGACCCACGATATTCTGATTCAATGTGGACATGCATGACTGAACATGCTGATTACAGTGTTCAAATCCCTTGATATTATACGAGTCATCGTTCGTTACTCAGCATTTCAGCAACGTTTTCTGCTAAGTCACGAACAGGTATGTCGACGCAGAGATGTCAGTGAAAAAGTTGAAATACCTGAAACTATCCATTTCACAAAAATATAAGTCACGATTCACCTTCCACCGTCACTCAATGGCCAGTATCGTATCCGGTCATCGACTCCGAAACATTGCCAACTTCTTCAGTCACGAAGGATCGCTACGACATGAAATCGCTCAATAATTCACATGCTATTGTCTAGTCAACTCCCTGACCGACATTTGTTAGACGGACGGGTTTCTATTGCTGAACAATAGGCGGAAGCAGTTTGTGTCCAGGGATCTGCTGTAACTTAGGCTGGTGGCCCTGGTGTGTGTGCCCGCTCCCCAACGGGCTGAGTTGTGCCTGTCGCGTGACGTCATTAGTTCCTTCGTCGGGAGAGGCAGGTTTCTTCCCGACTGTCGGGATTACGTCCTTCCCGTACTCAGTGCTGCTCGTTCCCCACTCCCGGGCCTCCCAGAGTCCGTTCAGCTTGCCGTTCGGAGGCAGCCGCTTCGTCGTAGCGTGCTGGAAGCTGCCGTACGCGTCGCTGGACGTTGACCAGAGGCGCTCCCATACGAGGGGACCTTTCCAATCGCCGTGCTCGTACAGGTGGGGATGGGCCTGGCGCAGCTCGGACATCGTCCGGACCACCGGGTCAAACTTAGTCGGTGGCAGCGGCATGGTGCAAGTAAGATCCTCCGGCCGAAACACTTTCTAACGTGACGTTCGTTGGCTATGATTATCGCAGGGCTATATAGTTATATCACTTTAGCGACTCGCGATCGAAATTTCGTTGCACGCCTGGATACGTGTGCACAAATCCTCACTTTACACGCAAATCCACTCTCCAGAAAGTTCCACTGTGTAAAAAAAGTTGATTGTTTCACAAAAACGCACAACTTATCCTTCTTGTTGGCCAGTCTCGAGAGCCACAACTGCCACTGACTAGACAAGACCTGACGCGTTCCGTTTTGTCGGTCTTTGTCACCGTAACTAGAAATAAACCTTTTGAATTATGACGGATCGATGTATTGTCGCCAACGTTTACATGCGCCGTCAAAAGCGGTAATGGCGTCGCTATGGCTGCTGTGGCCAAACACTATTTACTTGAAGTTGGTGACGCTACAGCCTCGGGCAGGACTTTGATCTTCAAGTAGCTTGCTTTGTGTACCTCTGTTTATCTAACCGCGATTCATTTCTGCACCAAAGACGTACCCGTCATACAGCCAATTATATATTATATTGCCACGCGGCGCCGTACTAGCCTAAAATAACAGGACAATTAGCCAGGTGATTACATATTACTGAGAGGTATATATATATTATTAATGATCGACATGCGAATGTAATTGGGGGACTACGTTATACTTAATATTTTGTTAAGCGCGAAGGATAGGCCTGCATTTATGTTCTCTACTACAAATATGCCGTGCAGTTACTGTATAACTTAAATATAACGTTCGTAACGGTGTTGGTTCAGCATTCTGTAAGTGTGTGTGTGTGTATGTGCGTGCGTGTGTGTGTGTGTGCGTGCGTGCGTACATGCGTGCGTGCATGACTGCGTGCGTGTGTGCGTGCGTTTGTGTGTGTATGTGCGTGCGTTTGTTTGTGTGTGCACGCGCGCGTGTGTGTGCATGTGCGTGTGCATGTGCGTGTGTGTGCGTGCATATGTGTGTGCGTGTGTGTGCGTATGCGTGTGTGTGCCTCTGTGTGCAGGATGCCTGCGCATGAAGCCTGCTAACTAGTCTCTCTCTGCCAGTTTTGCCGTCTGGTGACGATTCCCAAAGCCTTAACCACGACGTATGCCATTGTTTCCTCTGAAAATAAATTAAAAAACTCTTGGGTATATGTGTCATGTACGGTTGATTTGCTCAATTCCGTGCGCCTTGTAAATGTTGACGATGTAATATATACCAACACATATGACACTAAAGAAAATACTCTGAATGACGTTATGCCAATCAGGTTTATTAACAAATGTGGCAGCCTGTTCAATATAAACTTTTCACAGTCACAATCACAATACTTCATTTATTTGGAGGGTTGAGCAGCATATTAAAACAAATAAAACAAATGTACATGCAATATAAAAATTTTTAAAAAAGTAATAAAAGTTATATCGGTTAAATAAATAAATAAATCAGTTAAATATGTTAAATAACTTACAACAGTTTAAAAAAAAGTTAAATCTTCTCACAAATCATCTCAGGCTTACTCAGTGTCAGAGTGGCATGGAAGACTGGCAGAGATGGAGGGGAACGAAGGTCAGTTACTCATTCATTAGTCTTATTGACGAGGGAACAAAATAGTTTCGAGTGCGGTTCAATTTACAGTTGAAAGCGGCGGCCAGAAGGAAGTAGTTTATAATATGGAAACAGGGGATGTTCGGGGTCTGAGGAGACGTTCCTTCCCTTTCTTTCTGCCTGTTGCCTGTATAGATCCTCTAGACTGGTCTGCTTTTTTCCCACCACCTTGCCACTAACCCTGACTGTTCGTGCCAGGGTGTTGCGATGTACGATATTCAGGCCGCCGTACCACACAAGAAACCCAACATAACAGAGCTCTCTATGTAGCATCTGTAGAAGGTTTGTAGAACATGTCTGCTGACACTGAGTGACATGAGCTTGTGTAAGAAATACAATTTTTGCTGGCACTTTCTGTTAATTACCGCTGTATTTTCACCAAACGTGAGCTTTTCATTAATGATAGTGCCGAGATATTTGTATTCATCCACTCTCCTTTCACACTCTCGGTTAATGAATAGTCTCTTGGGAGGAGTAGGATTTCTCCTAAAATCTATTATGAGTTATTCAGTTTTACGAACGTTCAGGTCTAGGAAATCATTGTCACACCACACTGTGAAATCAGCTACAGCGCACGTACACACTTGACCAGAGCCGGATAGGTCGACGATAGCTGTGTCATCGCTGTATTTGATTAAATCTCCTGGCTGCTACGACAGTCATCTGTGTAAAATGTGAACAGAACAGGGGAGATCACGACACAGCACCGTTATAGCGCACTACTTGCTTACGCTCAGTCAGAAACTGGTTCACCCACAAGATGGTGTTTAGTCATCATGATGTGTGGCTGGGTGGTGTTGAAAGCCGACGAAAAGTCAATAAAGACTATCTTGGCAAACGACTTGGGCTTTTCCAGGTGAGTATACACTCTATGACACAGAGTGAGGACTGCATCACCCACACCTCGATTGTGTTTATGCGCAAACTGGAGAGGATCCAGCTCCAACAGGCTGCAGGAGAGGACGAAGCACGAGTCGCTCAAGGCACTTCATGACGACTCAAATTTGCATCTTTAAAACGTGAACCACTAATTGTTTTCCATGTTATTCAAAAGCGTTAACCGCTGCTGGATGTTGTTCAAGTATTACAAGGAATGCCAAGGAAGGATGATTTGTACAGACGTTAAAGGAAGAACCGTTATCTATTAAGTGATCACCATTGAATGTATGGGAGCCTGGCTGAGGGGTCTGTCCCCAATGCCATGTGTGAAAAGGGCAGGCATCAGAGGAATGTGTGTCAAAGGACAATTGCATCCAATTAGCCATGCAGAAAGACTTCACACTATCCCAGGGCCTCAGCGTGGGATAACACATACACAAGAAGCCAATTTTATACCAATAGTAAAATTACATGAGTCCTAATGGTAGTCAATCAGCGGTGACAGATGCAGACAAAAATACGGCTGAATGAACGGGTGACGATTATTATTAATTATGAACATATAAATTAAGCCATATAAAATAATCTTTGATTTCTCATCAGAAATCTGTTAAAAGCAAACGAGATGTGCGGCTTTTGTTTTTGGTATGCTGGTTAAGGTAACTAGACAGTTACTTAAAGAAGTTATTCAACAATCAACAACTTAAGATATGTAGCGAGTGTATTTCTTACAAGCTGCAAACCCGGTAGACAAACTCATCTGGCTTAACACAAATCACAATTTTCAAATATTGCGCTGGAACGCGAATTTTTATGAATAATTGTAATTATCCATACACAATAAAGGTTAGCTTCAACTACACTGCATTTTAAAATGTGCGTGCTGATGAGAAATCGTGTAATTGTGTGGCTGTATGGTTGCCGAAATACTATGGTTGCTAGTTGCATGTTTGTAGATCTCAGAAAGGGAAGCCTTTATTATTATGTTCATTTTGTGTTCCGTACAGTTGTAAAATACCGTTAGTGTTTCCTGGAGTCAGTGTGGTGTAGAGGATGTGGTACTTTACTGTTTGACACACCTAGAATTTAATTCAAATTCCACAAGAGAACGATAATTGTTCTAATGTTCTCTTTACAGGGCATGTTTTATAAAGGTTTGTTAATTAACTTAATTGTATTGATGATAAATTATGTAAATTTTGCATATCAGATCACATAAATATAATGTATTAACTGAGTGAAAACCATATTGAAAAGGTCACACTTCATCTGTTTATTCTAAAAAATAACTTGGACACACCTACACTCCTCGCTGCCTCGTTTATTATATTAATATGAACATATTCAAAACAATTGCACACACAGCGAAGGGTTTCGAGTAAATAATTCAGTCATATATTCAGTAATATACTATTACTGCGTGTTGGTTTTTATGAATACAATTGGATGTAGATTAGGCTTAATTAGACAAACAAAACAAACAAAATGGGAAAAATCTCCACAGACGACATATGAGTCCCACTTTGTTTGAAAACGAACATCCAAAACGACCTCGTTATGGGCCTGCTGGTGATGCTAATGCGGTGTTTATATATAAGATGAAAGAATATAAGACGAAACCACACGGTCCACCAATCTCTCACCCACTTCATTGTTCTTCAAGTTAGAAATGTAATTTTGTTTGCATTATGAGTCCCCACCTGAACGTGTAAGGCCCTCTGCATAGTGAAAAAACGTAACCCCGACATGAACTTGTGGCGCCCCTGGAGTCTGAATTGATAAAATGTGAACCCCCATTGTGAAAAGCTGGCTACGGGCATGTTTTGCAATGGGGATATCAGCCCAGTGAGGTGTCCATTTGCAACAACTCATTCAAAATAAAATAAGGCATAACCGAGCATAGACGCGGGAACGGGGGCAGGGGGGGCAGCGGGGCAGCGGGGCAGGGTGGCAGCTGAAGCTGGAGGAGGTAAATTGACAGAAGCGGCGCCATGTAAAAAGTAAAATTTCTCAACAGCACTGTCCCCACGTCTTTGTTTGGATGTCACGAGTTGACAGCCGAGACAGCAGCGGAGAAGCTGAAGTTACAGCGGCGAAAAATGTTCAACAGCACTCCCCCCATTTCGTTGAATTTATGTCCCAAACATTTACCATTAAAAAACACATTCACAGTAGTTCGCAACGTTAGTCTGACCAACCAACACCAGGTGTCAGCACTCAGTATGCCATTACCACTGCCTACTAATTTGACAGAGTCGGTTTCTACTAAACGAAAGCCTTCTTTTTGAGCATTGTCCCGTCACTGCCATCATTCGAAGCGCAAGATTATAGTAGATTATAATTCAACTAACTCTGTCAAATGAGAACAACCCCTGGAACATGTAATGGTTTGCCAAGTAATATTTATATCATAAATCAAAGAACATTTTGTTACTTTTGATTCGCCATGTGGCAGCAGTGTTTAACACCACCACTACCACCGGCTGTTTAACACCACCACTACCCGTGGCTGTTTAACACCACCACTACCAGTGACTGTTTAACACCACCACTACCACTGGCTGTTTAACACCACCACTACCAGGGGCTGTTTAACACCACCACTACCACTGGCTGTTTAACACCACCACTACCACTGGCTGTTTAACACCACCACTACCACTGGCTGTTTAACACCACCACTACCACTGGCTGTTTAACACCACCACTACCACTGGCTGTTTAACACCACCACTACCAGTGGCTGTTTAACACCACCACTACCAGTGGCTGTTTAACACCACTACTACCACTGGCTGTTTAACACCACCACTACCACTGGCTGTTTAACACCACCACTACCATTGGCTGTTTAACACCACCACTACCAGTGACTGTTTAACACCACCACTACCACTGGCTGTTT
This sequence comes from Escarpia spicata, assembly GCA_963995525.1. NCBI lineage: Eukaryota > Metazoa > Annelida > Polychaeta > Sabellida > Siboglinidae > Escarpia > Escarpia spicata. The sequence goes on from OZ023210.1 coordinate 6,108,542, forward strand.
AACACCACCACTACCACCGGCTGTTTAACACCACCACTACCCGTAGCTGTTTAACACCACCACTACCAGTGGCTGTTTAACACCACCACTACCACCGGCTGTTTAACACCACCACTACCAGTGGCTGTTTAACACCACCACTACCACCGGCTGTTTAACACCACCACTACCAGTGGCTGTTTAACACCACCACTACCACTGGCTGTTTAACACCACCACTACCAGTGGCTGTTTAACACCACCACTACCACTGGCTGTTTAACACCACCACTATCAGTGACTGTTTAACACCACCACTACCACTGGCTGTTTAAAACCACCACTACCACTGGCTGTTTAAAACCACCACTACCACTGGCTGTTTAACACCACCACTACCACTGGCTATTTAACACCACCACTACCAGTGACTGTTTAACACCACCACTACCACTGGCTGTTTAACATCACCAATACCAGTGGCTGTTTAACACCACCACTACCAGTGGCTGTTTAACACTACCAGTGGCTGTTTAACACCACCACTACCAGTGGCTGTTTAACACCACCACTACCACTGGCTGTAGATTTCAAAAAAGTGTAAATTCTCAGCGGACAAAGATGTTTGACGTTCATCCTAATATCACAGTAGTTCATTATCCATGTTAAAAGCAGCCACATTGTCCACCTACGAAGCCGACCGAAGTTTATCTGCATCCCACCCGGATATATGTTGGTGTAGCCAACACTGGTTGAATGTGAACTGCTGAATTCCGGCAGTTGCAGTAGTCATTAACACCTCTTAAAGGATTTTGACATTCTCCAGATGTATCATAGAAAAATACATAGGTCACGTTGTATAACACCAACATTACGAGTAAAGAAATCATAACTGGAACGGGCATGGCGCACATAATGACACGATGACGTTGGTAAGTCTTGTTTATCACCTGTTAAAGCACTCGCACGAAAGATCGCAGACTTGTCATGTCACAAACGATATATTAAACTTGTGAACAACCACTGTTAGCACGTTCTGCTTACTAGCACGTATTGCTTTGAAGTTGGATCGTTCCCACTCTTCAGACGAAATTAGGATAAAGTACAACTGATTCATGAACTTACTGCTAGTGATTACATAACAGAAGAAACACCCACAATTATTGTGGAGCTCGTTCGTATGACCCGTTACGTCAACCAGGAAATTACCACCCTCCACGAGGCGCTACATATACACAGACGCAGAAAAACCTTTTCCTGGAGTGTTCGTAAACGAAGTTTGTTATGACGTACATTTGAAAGAGTTGTTCGTGTTAACACAAAACGTCCTCGATTGATCGACGGTCCTCGCGGAACAATCGCAAGAAATACGCCTAACGTTACGAACTATCGATTTATGTCTGTTTGACTAACGATGTGTACCCTAAGACCCCTTCATCAACAGCAAATTTCGAAGAAATAAAGGCGTTATTTTTCTTTCGAATGACTGAAGATTAATCCCTGGATGTTTGACACCCGAAATGCAAACTGTGTCTAGGCAAAAGGCGTAACATACCCACCTCACACACTTCATAAGGACGAAAGCACGCCCGCACACACACGCACGCACGCACACACACACACGCACACACACATACACACGCATATTCGCATGCACACACACAATACCTCCCGAACAACATACGGGAAGCTTCCTTTAGACTCTCCGTCCCGCGTACGATGTGTCCACTTCCAAGGCGTGTGACGTGAGTGAGGTCGCGAGACAAAACGTTTTGCGTCCAGTCTCTCCAACATATCATTACCACAAGTACACGGTAATTAGTAATCGCTTCACGAATTAAAAGCTCATTATGACACAACGCTTCCAATGGAAAAATATCACATCATCCATTATTTATAATCATCGTTAAACGCTTAAATTTGTGGAATGGTGTTCAGGATATTAATACTTTTTATTAAAACATGCGCTGACTACATGCTACGTAATTGCAACGTTGTTAAATGATCCCAGGAGAAGTAGGGGTGGTTTTGGTCTGCCAGTGAGTCAAGCTTAGACGTATATAAAACTTACACATCATACTACGTTGCTTTGTTTGATGATTTAGTTAGTCCTTGTTAATTATGTCGGATTAACGCAATGTCAACGCAACATGTGACAACGTTGACTTAATTATATTTCTGTATGAAGTAATAATTAGGCCTCATCTAGAAAACTGTATACAAGCGTGGAGGCCTCATTGCAAGACCGACATAGATACACCAAAATGAATACAGAGGAGAAAACTAAATGATCTCAGAACTGAGAGACCTTTGTTATGAAATCGTCTAAGCGTATGTGGTTTAACAACCCATATAGGGACAAGGGGATTGAGAGGAGATCAAAGAGAAGTGTTTGAGGCGTTGAATGGATATGAAGTTATGAACATATTGATAATTTGATACACGTATACAAAATAACATTAGTTAAGGAACGACGTATATTAGATATAAGACAGTTTTCATTCTCACAAAGAACTATAAAGGATTGGAACACATTACCTGTCGATTGGGTAAATGAGTTCAGTATACAGTTAGTTTTCCCATTGGCGACCATGTTAACGTTTTGTCTGATTATAAGAAACGTGACTACAAAATTTCTTAAACTTCTCACCTGCTGTTATCACCATCTCATTGACATGCTGATAGATTTTTAAAAAATGCATATTTATAGCTCTCGTAAAATGCCTGTATGTGTGACACCCGTCAATATTTACGAATGCCGGCAAGCATTACTCAGCCAAAGGGTCAAACAGGAAAATTGCTGCAAAATATCCTTCCGCTTATTCAAATCATCTAGAAATCCACCATTTTAAGTCAACTCCATCTACAATCACACCTGGAAATATGCCTACTTAAAAGCACTTATGTCAGAACATGTGAATTTTGTAAAAAAATAATGTCTCAAAAAAACTCTGCACTTTTTCGTGAAAATAAAACAACATTGACACCTATAATATTATTAACTATTATCAGAAGGGTATATTACACATAATCATACAAATATTGAACTTTCGATAAACCAAGGTTTCCTTGTCCACTTGCTCTCTGTTGTTTTGCTCTGGATGGCGTACTCGTTAAATCCTATTGTTCTCTTCTAATCCGCCAGATGTCGTCGTTGCCCTCGTCCGACGAGCTGCGGCCTTAACTGGAAGACAGGTATGATAACCGCGATGTGCGGAATGCAGATACATCGACCAGTAAACACGTTTATCAAGAGCGTAAGTTTACTGTCGTTCTAATCGTACAGCCGCCGGGCTTGGAAGGCGACAGGCGCGCCTGTCGGGTGGGCTGCATGTGCACGCGCCGACCCGTCACGGCCTATATTTGAACTGACACGAATCAACACAAATAACTGAAAAATCGTATAGCACCCATACGCACTCGTGAACGCTCACATGCATTTATGTTTGCAAATACGTTACATGCATGCATGCACGCACAGGTATATGTGTACGCACGAACGTACATACACATGCATATACACGTACATGAGTACGTACGTGTGTACGCACGTACGTACATACACATGCATGCACACGTACATGTGTACGTACACGTGTACGCACGTACGTACATACACATGTACGTACACATGTGCGTGTGCTTGCATGCATGCATGTAACGTATTTGCAAACATAAATGCATGTGAGCGTTCACGAGTGCATATGTGTGCTATACGATATTTATGTTATTTGTGTTGATTCGCGTCAGTTCAAATATAGGCCGTGACGGGTCGGTGCGTGCACATGCAGCCCACCCGACAGGCGCGCCTGTCGCCCTCCACGTATATATGTATATACATATATATTACATAATATATACATGTATATATATATATATTTATACATGCTCACATACATACGTACGTACATACGTATGGGCATACATGGCTCAACGCATGCATGCGTACATACATAGATTAATACATTCAAAAACATACATACATACACGCACACGCACACGCACACGCACACGCACAAGCACACACGTATACGCACGGGTTCATACTCACAATGGCATACATAAATGTATTGGCACGCTTTCACAGAATTGATCCATACAACTTTATAATCTAAGATCCTTCCAACAGACGGCGACACCGACCGGCCTCTAATTATAGCCGTCGGCGCCAAAGATAGCCCCGCCAACTGATTGGGCGGGCAGCCGAGGCCCAAATAAAACCACGTCTCCGTCGCTGCCGGCCGGTGCTGCCGCCTGGGCCTGCCGCGTTCTGCTCCAGCACCCGGCTGATTAGCCGAGGCAGACACGAGCCTCTGGTCACGCTGCGGGTTCGTGCGCGCTCGACGCTCACGCTACACGCGGCGTCCCGCGGCGGTAAGGCAGCGGGAGATAGCCGAGAAGAGTACAGGCTCTGTATCCGCGTTCCAAACGACGGGAATGGCTTCATGAAACCCAAACACCCACATTAGGAGATAGAGATGCCAGCTGTTGTTGTCTGTTGTAGGCAGTGACATTGTTGGGTAGCCGGTAACAGGTCGTTTTTCTTACTTCCGTGTTGCTTGGTTTATTTTTACACGGTACTTTCTTTTGTCGTTTTTTGCTCGCCAAACCATATGCATAATCCACGTACATGACCATGTTTGAGCTGGGCATACACTTAAATTTGCAGTGGCCGGCTGGGCACATAACTGTCCGTAATCGGTTCCATGCCCACGTCAACAATGCGTTATATAGTACTTTTGTGCACACTGTCACGGTAAGACAGTCATGTGAAAACCTGGAATTAAGGAGCACAATTTTCCTACTTTCACATAAGATTGAGGGGAAATAAATTATTATTAACAATGGCTTTCCAATGTTCATCACACATGGTCACACCTTCAATAGAAGTACGTTAACAGTGTTTTACAGAGGATGACGTAATCCACCCCATTTCATAAGGGTGTCACATATTCCACTGGCATGTCAAACAAAGTCTGCCCTGTGTGACAACTTATCTAATCTCACGATGCACCACGGGATTAGATCATTTGTCAAGCATTTGTCATGAGTCGACATCTAAACAAACTGTGTAGTGCCGGCTCTTCAACAGGGTGTTTCTAAACTATAACGTTAAACTTCTCATACATCTTTGTTCCATAAACAATATGCCATTTTTCATTTTGTTAGAGTATTCCGAATGATCCCCCACTAAGGTAAATATTGGAAATTATGTTTCACCTTTAGGCTCATTCCTGTGTATTACCTCTCATGCAGTGTATTACCTCTCATGCAATGTATTACCTCTCATGCAGTGTATTACCTCTCACGCCATGTATTACCTCTCATGCAGTGTATTACCTCTCATACAGTGTATTACTTCTCATGCAATGTATTACCTCTCATGCAATGTATTACCTCTCATGCAGTGTATTACTTATCATGCAGTGTATTACCTCTCATACAGTGTAATACTTCTCATGCAATGTATTACCTCTCATACAGTGTATTACTTCTCACGCAGTGTGTTACCTCTCATACAGTGTAATACTTCTCATGCAATGTATTACCTCTCATACAGTGTATTACTTCTCACGCAGTGTGTTACCTCTCATGCAATGTATTACCTCTCATGCAGTGTATTACCTCTCATCCAATGCATTACCTCTCATACAGTGTATTACCTCTCATACAGAGTATTACTTCTCATGCAGTGTATTACCTTCCATACAGCGTATTACCTATCATGCGATGCATTACCTCTCATGCAGTGTATTACCTCTCATGCAATATATTACCTTTCATGCAATGTATAACCTCTCATGCAGTGTATTACTTATCATGCAGTGTATTACCTCTCATACAGTGTAATACTTATCATGCAGTGTATTACCTCTCATGCAATGTATTACCTCTCATGCAATGTATTACCTCTCATGCAGTGTATTACTTCTCATGCAGTGTGTTAACTCTCACGCAATGTATTACATCTCATACAGTGTATTACGTCTCATCCAACGCATTACCGCTCATGCAATGTAGTACCTCTCATGCAATGTATTACCTCTCATGCAGTGTATTACCTCTCATGCAGTGTATTACCTCTCATGCAGTGTATTATTTCTCATACAGTGTATTACCTCTCACGCAATGTATTACATCTCATACAGTGTATTACATCTCATCCAATGCATTACCGCTCATGCAATGTAGTACCTCTCATGCAATGTATTACCTATCATGCAATGTATTACCTCTGATACAGTGTATTACCTCTCATGCAATGTATTACCTCTAATACAATGTTTTACCTCTCATACAGTGTATTACTTCTCATGCAATGTATTACCTCTCATACAGTGTAATACTTCTCATGCAGTGTATTACATATCATACAGTGTATTACTTCTCACGCAGTGTGTTACCACTCATGCAATGTATTACCTCTCATGCAGTGTATTACCTCTCATCCAATGTATTACCTCTCATACAGTGTATTACCTCTCACACAGAGTATTACATATCATGCAGTGTATTACCTTCCATATAGCGTGTTACCTATCATGCGATGCATTACCTCTGATACAGTGTATTACCTCTCATGCAATGTTTTACCTCTCATGCAATGTATTACCTCTCATGCAATGTATTACCTCTCATACAGTGTGTTATCTCTCATACAGTGTATTACCTCTCATGCAATATATTACCTTTCATGCAATGTATTACCTCTCATGCAGTGTATTATTTATCATGCAGTGTATTACCTCTCATACAGTGTAATACTTCTCATGCAGTGTATTACCTCTCATGCAATGTATTACCTCTCATGCAATGTATTACCTCTCATGCAGTGTATTACTTCTCATGCAGTGTGTTACTTCTCATGCAGTGTGTTACCTCTCACGCAATGTATTACATCTCATACAGTGTATTACGTCTTATCCAATGCATTACCGCTCATGCAATGTAGTACCTCTCATGCAATGTATTACCTCTCATGCAGTGTATTACCTCTCATGCAGTGTATTACCTCTCATGCAGTGTATTACTTCTCATACAGTGTATTACCTCTCATGCGCTGTATTACCTCTCATACAGTGTATTACCTATGATGCATGTGTTACCTCTCATGCAGTGAATTACCACTCATGCAATGTATTACCTCTCATGCAATGTATTACCTCTCATGCAGTGTATTACCTCTCATGCAGTGTATTACCTTCCATAGAGCGTATTACCTCTCATGCGGTGTATTACCTCTCATACAGAGTATTACTTCTCATGCAGTGTATTACCTTCCATACAGCGTATTACCTATCATGCGATGTATTACATCTCATACAGTGTATTAAGTCTCATCCAATGCATTACCGCTCATGCAATGTAGTACCTCTCATGCAATGTATTACCTCTCATACAGTGTATTACCTCTCATACAGTGTGTTATCTCTCATACAGTGTATTACCTCTCATGCAATGTATTACCTCTCATGCAATGTATTACCTCTCATGCAGTGTATTACTTATCATGCAGTGTATTACCTCTCATACAGTGTATTGCTTCTCATGCAGTGTATTACCTCTCATGCAATGTATTACCTCTCATGCAATGTATTACCTCTCATGCAATGTATTACCTCTTATGCAATGTATTCTTCTCATGCAGTGTATTACCTTCCATACAGCGTATTACCTATCATGCGGTGCATTACCTCTCATACAGTGTATTACCTCTCATGCATGTATTATCTCTCATGCAGTGAAATACCTCTCATCCAATGCATAACCTCTCATACAGAGTATTACCTCTCATGCAGTGTATTACCTTCCATAGAGCGTATTACCTCTCATGCGGTGTATTACCTCTCATACAGTGTACTACCTCTTGCAATGTATTACCTCTCGTGCAATGTAGTACCTATCATACAGTGTATTACCTCTCATGCAGTGAATTACCTCTCATGCAATGTATTACCTCTTGCAATGTATTACCTCTCGTGCAATGTAGTACCTCTCATACAGTGTATTACCTATCATACAGTGTATTACCTCTCATGCAATGTATTACCTCTATTGCAATGTATTACCGCTCATACAGTGTATTACCTCTCATACAGTGTGTCATCTCTGATGCAGTGTATTACCTCTCATGCAGTGTATTACCTCTCATACAGTGTATTACCTCTCATGCAGTGTATTACCTATCATGCAGTGTATTACCTTCCATAGAGTGTATTACCTCTCATGCGGTGTATTACCTCTCATACAGTGTATTACCTCTCATGCATGTATTACCTCTCATGCAGTGAATTACCTCTCATGCAATGTATTACCTCTCGTGCAATGTAGTACCTCTCATACAGTGTATTACCTCTCATACAGTGTGTCATCTCTGATGCAGTGTATTTCCTCTCATGCAGTGTATTACCTCTCATGCAGTGTATTACCTCTCATACAGTGCATTACCTCTCATACAGTGTATTACCTCTCATGCAGTGTATTACCTTCCATAGAGCGTATTACCTCTCATGCGGTGTATTACTTCTCATACAGTGTACTACCTCTCATGCATGTATTACCTCTCATGCAGTGAATTACCTCTCATGCAATGTATAACCTCTCATGCAATGTATTACCTCTCGTGCAATGTAGTACCTCTCATATAGTGTATTACCTCTCATACAGGGTGTCATCTCTCATGCAGTGTGTAACCTCTCATGCAGTGTATTACCTCTCATACAGTGTATTACCTCTCATGCAGTGTATTACCTTCCATAGAGCGTATTACCTCTCATGCGGTGTATTATCTCTCATACAGTGTACTACCTCTCATGCATGTATTATTTCTCATGCAGTGAATTACCTCGCTTGCGGTGTATTACTTCTCATGCAATGTATTACCTCTCATGCAGTGTATTACTTCTCATACAGTGTATTACCTCTCATGCGCTGTATTACCTCTCATACAGTGTATTACCTATGATGCATGTGTTACCTCTCATGCAGTGAATTACCACTCATGCAATGTATTACCTCTCATGCAATGTATTACCTCTCATGCAGTGTATTACCTCTCATGCAGTGTATTACCTTCCATAGAGCGTATTACCTCTCATGCGGTGTATTACCTCTCATACAGAGTATTACTTCTCATGCAGTGTATTACCTTCCATACAGCGTATTACCTATCATGCGATGTATTACATCTCATACAGTGTATTAAGTCTCATCCAATGCATTACCGCTCATGCAATGTAGTACCTCTCATGCAATGTATTACCTCTCATACAGTGTATTACCTCTCATACAGTGTGTTATCTCTCATACAGTGTATTACCTCTCATGCAATGTATTACCTCTCATGCAATGTATTACCTCTCATGCAGTGTATTACTTATCATGCAGTGTATTACCTCTCATACAGTGTATTGCTTCTCATGCAGTGTATTACCTCTCATGCAATGTATTACCTCTCATGCAATGTATTACCTCTCATGCAATGTATTACCTCTTATGCAATGTATTCTTCTCATGCAGTGTATTACCTTCCATACAGCGTATTACCTATCATGCGGTGCATTACCTCTCATACAGTGTATTACCTCTCATGCATGTATTATCTCTCATGCAGTGAAATACCTCTCATCCAATGCATAACCTCTCATACAGTGTATTACCTCTCATGCAGTGTATTACCTTCCATAGAGCGTATTACCTCTCATGCGGTGTATTACCTCTCATACAGTGTACTACCTCTTGCAATGTATTACCTCTCGTGCAATGTAGTACCTATCATACAGTGTATTACCTCTCATGCAGTGAATTACCTCTCATGCAATGTATTACCTCTTGCAATGTATTACCTCTCGTGCAATGTAGTACCTCTCATACAGTGTATTACCTATCATACAGTGTATTACCTCTCATGCAATGTATTACCTCTATTGCAATGTATTACCGCTCATACAGTGTATTACCTCTCATACAGTGTGTCATCTCTGATGCAGTGTATTACCTCTCATGCAGTGTATTACCTCTCATACAGTGTATTACCTCTCATGCAGTGTATTACCTATCATGCAGTGTATTACCTTCCATAGAGTGTATTACCTCTCATGCGGTGTATTACCTCTCATACAGTGTATTACCTCTCATGCATGTATTACCTCTCATGCAGTGAATTACCTCTCATGCAATGTATTACCTCTCGTGCAATGTAGTACCTCTCATACAGTGTATTACCTCTCATACAGTGTGTCATCTCTGATGCAGTGTATTTCCTCTCATGCAGTGTATTACCTCTCATGCAGTGTATTACCTCTCATACAGTGCATTACCTCTCATACAGTGTATTACCTCTCATGCAGTGTATTACCTTCCATAGAGCGTATTACCTCTCATGCGGTGTATTACTTCTCATACAGTGTACTACCTCTCATGCATGTATTACCTCTCATGCAGTGAATTACCTCTCATGCAATGTATAACCTCTCATGCAATGTATTACCTCTCGTGCAATGTAGTACCTCTCATATAGTGTATTACCTCTCATACAGGGTGTCATCTCTCATGCAGTGTGTAACCTCTCATGCAGTGTATTACCTCTCATACAGTGTATTACCTCTCATGCAGTGTATTACCTTCCATAGAGCGTATTACCTCTCATGCGGTGTATTATCTCTCATACAGTGTACTACCTCTCATGCATGTATTATTTCTCATGCAGTGAATTACCTCGCTTGCGGTGTATTACTTCTCATGCAATGTATTACCTCTGATGCAGTGAATTACCTCTGATGCAATGTATTACCTCTCATGGTATGTATTACCTCTCGTGCAATGTAGTACCTCTCATACAGTGTATTACCTCTCATACAGTGTATCGTCTCTCATGCAGTGTATTACCTCTCATGCAGTGAATTACCTCTCATGCAATGTATTACCTCTCATGCAATGTATTACCTCTCGTGCAATGTAGTACCTCTCATAAAGTGTATTACCTCTCATACAGTGTGTCATCTCTCATGCAGTGTATTACCTCTCATGCAGTGTTTTACCTCTCATACAGTGTATTACCTCTCATACAGTGTATTACCTTTCATAGAGCGTATTACCTCTCATGCGGTGTATTACCTCTCATACAGTGTACTACCTCTCATGCATGTATTACCTCTCATGTAGTGAATTACCTCTCTTGCGGTGTATTACTTCGCATGCAATGTATTACCTCTCATGCAGTGTATTACAGCTCATGCAATGTATTACCTCTCATGCAGTGTATTACCTCTCATGCAGTGTATTACCTTCCATACAGCGTATTACCTCTCGTGCGGTGTATTACCTCTCATACAGTGTATTACCTCCCGTGCAATGTGTTACCTCTTATGCAATGTACCTCTCATGCGGTGTATTACCTCTCGTGCAATGTATTACCTCTCATGCAGTGTATTACCTCTGTATTTTATAGTGTATTACCTCTCATACAGTGTATCACCTATCATGCAGTGTATTACCTCTCATGCGGTGTATTACCTCTCATACCGTGTATTACCTCTGATGCAATGTATTACCTATCATGCGGTGTATTACCTCTCATGCGGTGTATTACCTCTCATACAGTGTATTACCTCTTATGCAATGTATTACCTCTCATGCAATGTATTACCTATCATGCAGTGTATTACCTCTCATGCGGTGTATTACCTCTCATACAGTGTATTACCTCTCATGCAATGTATTACCTATCATGCAGTGTATTACCTCTCATGCGGTGTATTAACTATCAGGATATTTGTTATTTTGTTTCTCGTATATTTTAAGTGTCACACAGTCTTCGTCAGGGAATGCTGTCGCCGCGGTACGGACACGAGCTGCAACAAGACTGACGGGAGCTAACATAACATAACATAACATAACATAACATAACATAGCATAGCATAGCATAGCATAGCATAGCATAGCATAGCATAGCATAGCATAGCATAACATAACATAATATTTATTACTTCTTTAAAGAAGAATTCTTTTTACAACATGCTCTCATTGAGTGTATGAGAAAGTAATACTGCGACAAGAACCAACCAGGATAAATTGTCCAAATACACAGATATCACATATTAAGACAGGTGATCATAAGCATTTCAGAGATGATGTTGATGAACAAGTGATGGGTGGATGGATGAAATATGAGACATGAGGGTGTGAGTAACGAATGGACGAGTGATGGGTGGATGGATGAAATATGAGACATGAGGGTGTGAGTAACGAATGGACGAGTGATGGGTGGATGGATGAAATATGAGACATGAGGGTGTGAGTAACGAATGGACGAGTGATGGGTGGATGGATGAAATATGAGACAGGAGGGTGTGAGTAACGAATGGACGAGTGATGGGTGGATGGATGAAATATGAGACAGGAGGGTGTGAGTAACGAATGGACGAGTGGTGGGTGGATGGATGCAATATGAGACAGGAGGGTGTGAGTAACGAATGGACGAGTGATGGGTGGATGGATGAAATATGAGACAGGAGGGTATGAGTAACGAATGGACGAGTGATGGGTGGATGGATGAAATATGAGACATGAGGGTGTGAGTAACGAATGGACGAGTGGTGGGTGGATGGATGAAATATGAGACAGGAGGGTGTGAGTAACGAATGGACGAGTGATGGGTGGATGGATGAAATATGAGACATGAGGGTATGAGTAACGAATGGACGAGTGATGGGTGGATGGATGAAATATGAGACATGAAGTTGTGAGTGACGAATGGACGAGTGATGGGTGGATGGATGAAATATGAGACAGGAGGGTGTGAGTGACGAATGGACGAGTGATGGGTGGATGGATGAAATATGAGACAGGAGGGTGTGAGTAACGAATGGACGAGTGATGGGTGGATGGATGAAATATGAGACATGAAGTTGTGAGTGACGAATGGACGAGTGATGGACGAGTGATGGGTGGATGGATGAAATATGAGACAGGAGGGTGTGAGTGACGAATGGACGAGTGATGGGTGGATGGATGAAATATGAGACATGAGGGTGTGAGTGACGAATGGACGAGTGGTGGAAAAAGTATTACAACAAACAGGAATGTATACAACATACACATATTGAGACTTCAAATAGAGGCTGATATCACAAGTGTCTAAGGAATCACTGACTCGTGTAAAGATCAATAGTGTTATGTAAGAACGTCCTTTTGCATCTCTCTGTTCTGGTATACATTGCACTGAGACGCCTCCCCGAGGGCATGGGCTGGAGCAGGTGATTCATTGTCCGACGTCGCAGTCCGGGGTAGATTTCTTTGTGTGGAGATTGATTGCTTCTTTGGTTTATCTCCTGTGTCAGTCGTCTTCAAGATCCAACATGTTTTCTATCTTTCATCGAACGAAAATCAAAAACAAATTTCTTGGGAAGTCATGTTGACAAATATTGATTTAAGCTAAGAAAACGGAGCATATATTCCAGTTTGTTTTAACGAACAATATTGCATATACTATTCTAACGACAATAATTTGTATTATAATAACTACAGTGATGACTGATGACCAGTCTCATTGTGGTATTATTACAGCACATGCTTAGTGAATCGAGTTCTTGTTCAAGCGAATGAGTATGCCGGTTTAAACTGCAAAGCCACAAAGGATAAGATAAGACCGCAAGTTTGTATATATAAAACAAATTAACAACATAAAAAACAGAAATGAAAACACTCTAAGGATATCCATGTAACATATTCTTGACAATTGACATGTCAGACTACCCCGTTAGAAAGCGTCGTTTTGTACTTGGATACCCTCGGACCAAAGGACCAATACAACAATTTCGATTCCTATAGGTTTGTAAACTAAAATTAATCCTAGAAAATGTCAAATTATCTCACAACCTCTAACAAGCATTAGAAGCATACTACACGTGATTGTTGTTACATCCATCAAGAGTTCTATGTGTCAGCATTGTCTTTGGTGTTACAGTATGTTATCCGGTTTTGTTATGACTCGGCTATTGATTAATATCTTGGTCAGAATATGTATATTTCATCTACAAAGAACTCTCATAGTACTGAAAGCATAATGACCTCGCCGTTTCAGGTCAACCAGAAACATATTATATTCACCAAGTGGCTACTGGTAGAGCAGCAGCATAAATTAATTAGTTTCTTTGTCTTAAATGCTTTTCAAATTTAAACGGATTTGGTTAGGCCTAAATAAGAAAAAGTTATATGCTAATAACAACTCCGAACATAATAATGTAGCATCCTAAACACGTGAGCAACACCCAGTCATTGATAAATATATCAATACATATCAATGGCTCTGGGAAACACTAAGACTTATGCGCCACCTAGCGAGTGTTTACACCGGAAACCCACCGCGCTTTACTGCGCATGCCCGCAAGCGATAAGCAGACAATACCGTATATAGCAAAATTTACGGTGGACGTAGGTTTCATGGTGGTTCGCTGCTTAGAATTCAGGGACCGTACCAAGATTCGTTGGATGAGATCAGAGAAAGAAAGAGTTAGCCTGTGTCAGCCACAAGGGGGACGCCAAATGTTCGTGTTAATTCCTTACGGGTAGGATGTTTACGGAACCCCGCGAAACAAACTTACTGCTATGTCCTATTGCAGAAGTGGGCCGCGCATCACGGTGTATGCGCACAGACGACTGTGATACATTACCGTAAATAGCAATGCACCAGTAATAGCGAGGGTGTGATCGTCAGAAGTTAGCGAATACGAACAGACGGGCTATTTCTCAGCTTCTGTTGTTAATCCCGATGGATAAACACGGTCAACGTAACAAATGCAGCGTAACAACGTGCGTATGGCATAATTATATCAACACGCACACGTCCGTCAGTGCTAATCGACTACATTTGAAGGCGGTGTTCGAAGGGGATGACCGTGGGATATGTTGTTATGCTGCCGCAAGAATACGTGGGATTATGCTGATATTCTATTGGTATATTATGTAAACGTACCTCCCTTGTGAGATGTTTCTTTACTGATAATAACTCTATACTTTATACGCGCTGGCTGCAGCCTATGTGATGTTTATCTACCACGTCTATTCGTGGGCGGGCATGCAGGCATCATGCAGGCATACATGCAGGCAGGCAGGCAGGCAGCGCGCGGGCTCATGTGCACACGAGAGAAGCGCACGCACGTACAGAAATGTACAACTTTCCCCCTAGAATGTAAACACGCGGACGAACTGTGCCAACAGATTTTTAAACTGAGGCACGCAGCTGCTAACTAGGTCTAGGTTCTCGCCCGGCGCCGACCGTGCAGACATTCCTGCTCGGAGAGTCCCGTTATAGTGCATGGGAACATAGCTGTATCCCGTGGTACGACACCAGAATGGCGTTCTCGCGGTTCGGGGAACATCTGAGTGACGTCACCTGTGACGCGGCCCGTATTGTTGTTAAGATGAAGACAGCGATCGGAAGCGTTTCGTGCGTACCCGGTGGTGAGAATTATACTTTGAACTGTCGTCGCTGTTGTTCTGTACATGATGGACGTCAAGACAGACATGCGTGAACAGACGTATTGTTGTATTATTAATTGTATTATTATAAGACAAATACATAGAAAAACGGTACAGGCACACGCACGCACCCCACACGAAGACCATATGATTTCGTACCACACAAACAAACGAACGCGTATACGCACGCACACACACACACACACCACACGTACGCATGCATGCAAGCAAGCACGCACGCACACACACACACAGAGTGCCACACTGTAAATCCAGTGTATAATTATATATTCAAGGAATATTCAACATGAGTAGAACACGGCTGAAACTCGTATTAAGTTTTTTTATTTATTCTTTATTTAGGATCAACAATGTTAAGAAATTGTGTCCATTATGTACAACAGGTGCATATTTACACACATACATACACACATTTAACAATGGATGCAGTATAGAATACAACGTTTTTTATGTACCCATTATCATACGTAGAACACCGTTTTTGTGAAACGTTACAGTGGTAGGATAATATGTAGTAAATAGTTTTAAATGTTCCAAATCAAGTAATTAGTTTGTGTGCACATGTACACGAGCACTACTCAAGTAGATAGATTCCTACAAGTGTCTATCGAATGTTGTCACAGATTCAACATTTATTGTATGCAGGGCTTTCTTAAAATGTTTTGGTTAAGTTTACTCTGGGTTCAGGTAGTCTGTTCCAGATAGATACAACTCGATTGCAAAAATGCTGTTTCGTTATGTCAAGTTTAAATGTTGTTGTCTTTAGCTTAAACTCATGCACCTCTGTTCGAAATAGTAGTTTTTACAACATTGTTATTGTACGAATGAGGTTATGTACAGATACATTGACATGTCCATGCATTATGTTATATGCCATTACCACGCCACTGCAAATCCGGCGGAGTTCGAGACTCCCTAGTTTAAGATATTCGAGTTTTTGTAGGTAAGCATGATTGGTATCGAGTTGACAGCGGTAATAGACCCGGCGGGTAAAGAACCGTGGCGCATTCTCAAACTGGTCAGTCATGCCCAAGTAATGCTTAGCTGGTATGTATGGGTTCTATACAGTCGAACAGTATTCCAGCACAAGCGTACACATAATTTGTATGGGCATCAACGTCAGTAGTATTAAAACAACGAAAAATAAGACTATTACGCTGTATGCTTTGTGAGAAATAGACGAAATGTCCTGCTTAAATAAACACTTCTCATCCACTATAACACCTCGGTATTCATTAACGTTAAGAAGATTTACAACCTTCAGATGATACGTAATCGCGGTATTTCCAAATGTTGGTATACAGAAATGTTATGTTCAGCTGCTTGAAGCTGCCACCGGTCGGTCCAAACCACGAATTCATTAAGACACTCTTGCATGTTGGGCCGTTCTGAAAGTTACCCAGCCGAATTATCACCAGTTAATATGAATGTGTGTCCAATAATGTCTTTACATGAACATGATTAAACGAAATTGTGGTTTCTTAAATATTTTTATTAATTATGTTATTTTACCATTATATTACCACTAGGCGTAAGCGTATAAATCCTGTATAGCTTTCACAAATCCATAATTAAACAGAACAAACAAAAAGTCAATTTCTACAAAATATAAGTCGTCTAATGCAGGAAAAGT